>JASKUP010000044.1:600000-990465 GCA_030448955.1 Trichopoda pennipes
TTAATAAAAGGTATTTACTTACTTATTATATTAAAAGGTACTTTTTCTATTTAAAAGGTACTTAATCTTCAAAAGTACATTTCATTTCAAAATGTAATAATTTAATTTAAGATTCTTCATAATTTTTTGAAGAGGAGTTCTTTTAAAGCTGTTATTTGAAATGCAACTTTATTTGAAGGTACTTATTCTAACTATTAAAAGGTATTTACTTACTTTAATAAAAAGGTAGTTACTCTATTTAAAAGGTACTTAATCTTCAAAAGCGAATTTTGGGGTACTTTTATAATATACTTTAAAAACGGCTTTTTAAAGGTGCTTTAAACAATTTTAAAAATTGCTTTAAGAGGTACCTTTTAAAGGCGCTTTAAAAGGACATTTTTTTAAGGTACTTAAAAACCATTTATAGGTAATTTAAAAAAATGCTATGTTAAAGCTACTTTAAAAGTACTTAATTTTAATCAATTATTTGAAAATGCTTTTCTCAAAACGAACATTTTTACAAGGTACGTTTCTTAGTAGGAGAGCATTATTAATAATATAAAAATTTAAAAAAAAAATTTTTGAGAGTCATGTGATAATATTTTTCTAGAATTCTAATTTAAGTGCAATATGAAAATGTCATTTTTCTATATGTGCGTATATTTATTGCCCGACGGGGTTTGATTTAATTGAATATGATTTTACATCATCCCGCGTCAAATTTGGTTTGTAAACATACCGGTTTCGGCTATGTGCCATCTTCAGTGCTCTTTTTTCTCTATACTCTATACTAATGTAAATGTTCTACGTTAACTGAAAAACATAAAAACTTAATTATTCAAGAGGATAAACCATTATCCGTAAAAGTTTTATTCTGTTTTTATATCCATGACTTTCCTAATTGTGTTGTTTCATTTTGCAAAGGAATGCTTTATTATCAGCATAAACTGCAATAACAATAATTGCTTTCTTAACAAAAGATAATATAAAAATGTACAAGCAATAGGAAGAAAAAGGAAATAAGGAGTAAAAATGAATTAAAACTAAATATTATTTTGACGAATTGTTTGAGCAAAATAAAATTAGAAAAAAAAATTATATTTGCTTTATTTTTTTAAATAAAAATCTTACGATTTTATTTATAGATATTTTCATAATTTTTTGTTTTGTTAAAATATCAGACGAATTTACTTATGCCGCAATGTTAAATTTAAAGTTTATCTTTAACACTATGCTACAGAGAATTTAAAGAAGTATTTGTTGTTTTTTCAAATACGTTCGCAATGTTGCGTATGTGTGATTGTTGTTATCATGCATATTTAGCGTATATTATTCACTCAATTCTGGTGACATGAGGAACATAAATAAACGAAACGTGAATTATTAATGGGGGTCAATGTGTGAAATTCCTTACCGTCAAAATGTGATGTACGTAATTTAACTGGAAACATGATGCAACCAAATAAACAATAGCACCGAAAACACACTTCAACATTAAATTTATTACCCTCGAACCGAAAAAAAGAAATTTTGTTTTAAAGCCCTCTTCTTCGTCTTGTGCGCTCTTCAAGTATCTTAAACTTCCGCAAATATTAAACAAGGCGTCCGCAGAATATAATGAAAAACTGCGAATGTAATTGAATTTATGGCTGCTGAAACATGCTACGATGGCACGCAGTAAACCGTTTTATTTCTTAGTTTTTATCTGCATTCAAATCATAAAAAGCTTAAGGAAAGCTTAACTAAATTTTAATGATCTTAAAACACAACGTATGATGATGAACGATTTGCGTTTATTATAGAAAAGAAAGAAGAATGAAGCAAAATACAGCAGCAAGCAAATTTGTTTATAATCAAATATGCATAATACGCCCGGAAGACTTTAAGAGCATTAAAAAAATAGTGAAGAATAAGAAAACACAATATATATAAAGCTACAGTGGATTTAAGACTAAAAAATGAATAGAAATATTTAAAATAATAATTAAAGACCAAATAATAAAACGTACATAAATTTATTAAATAATTTGTTCTTCCTTTTTTAATTTCTGTATATTTTAATATTTTTCGATATTTTCACGAATATTTATGGAATGAAATTTCGGCTGGTGGCTCTCAAAGTGTAAGTAAAAATGTTAGGGCCTTTGTCGTCATACTAAATATTTGTTTGAAATTTTTTTTAGAAAAATCTAGAGTGATGAAAATTTTGTACAGACACTGACATGAAATTTTATCTGTAGAAAAATCATGACTGATAAAACTTTTCTACAAAAAATCATGAGTAATGAAATTTTTCTACCGAAAAGCAATGAAAAATTTATTTGGGTATGATTTTACATCATCCCGCGTCAAATTTGGTTTGTAAACAGACTGGTTTCGGCTATAAGCCATCTTCAGTGTTCTCTTCTCTCTATAATCATATAGATGATTTTACGTCATCCCGCGTCAAATCATATCCAATTAAATCAAACCATATACGCACATATCAAGAAATTTTTTTAATAACAAATTCTTATTCACGAATTTTTTCTATAAATTTTTTTATACTAAAATCATGACCGATACAAATTATTTAGAGAAAAATAATGACTGATGAAATAATGACTTATAAAGAAAAATATCGAAATGTAATTTTTTTTAAAAGAAATTTCATGACTGCTGACGAAAATTTTCTACTGTAAAATCATGACATGAATATTTTTTTTATAGAAAAATCACGACTGACACACTTTCTTTCATAGAAAAATCAAGACTGATGAAAATGTTCTACAGAACAATTATAAAAACCATATTTTTTATCGAAAAATCATCACAATATAATAATGATAACGAAAATTTTCAAAAACTTTTTGTAGAAAAGTCATGAAAGATGAAAATATTTACAGAATCAGCAGGAAATTTTTCTAAAGAAAAACAATGATGAATTTTTTTTATAGAAAACGCATTACTGATAAAATTTTTTTATAAGAAAAACAATGACTGATCAAATATTTTTTTTTTGCATAAAGATTGATGTAATATTTTATTGAAAAATAATGACTGATGAAATTTACTATATCAAAATCATGACTAATGAAAATTTTCTATAGAAATCTCATGACTGACGAAAATTTTGCATAGAATAATTTTATAAAATTTTTCATAGAACTTTTTTTTTCCAAAAAATCACCAGATTTTATTTCTAATTTAAATTTATTTAAAAATTACATTTGTATTTTCAGTGCCCTGAAAATTAAATGATTTATTTAATTAATTTTTCAATTAGAGTTATTACAAAATATTCTTAAAAAACTCAATTACATCAATGATTCTTTCTATGTCTCTCAACACGGTTTTATATCGTTTTATATCCTCATGGATAAAGCAAATTGTTGTAAGCGCAAATAATAACATAAATTAACCATATATTTATTGCTCCCTTGTTGTTCGAGTCAATTTTTATTATTTTCTATTATATAGGGTTAATCAACAAGAAGTTTGTTTTTCAATTGTGGCAATACCAACAACATGATAGTTTTGACATTTCGTTTTTTAACGTATTCATAGGATTGATATTGGCAATTGTTACTATGAATTCAATTTCGCACGAAAATCGCCTTAAAATAATTAAAATCCACTATGAAAATAGTGATTCTGTTAAAGTTACGTTTGGTTACGTTTTAAATAATAATTATAGACCAAATAATAATAAATAGACCAAATAATAAAACGGAAATAAATTTATTAAATAATATTTTCTTCAAGCAAAAAGTCTTTATATCAAAAAGAAGTTAATTTTTATTTTTACTTTCAATTAATTTAATTTTTATATAAAGAAATTGTGTTTGAATAAATAATTATTTATAAAATGTTTAAAAGGTCAAATAACTACAGGTAAATAAATGTTTTCAGTATTTCTCCACACCATTAGATGGCATTTTTTTTGTTATAAAATTTTTACATTTTTATTTTCCTGCAAATGTCACTCAATGGTGTAAGGAAATATTGAAAATTAATATAATTTATAAGTAATTTATAATTCATCGGTATCATTTTCAATCTAAGCAATTTTATTTCGTGCTTGATTCCTTTAAATAAATATTTTATGATGTTTATTTTTTAATAAAAATTTTTTATAATAAATGTTTTGTTAGAATATCACGAAATATTTATTTAAAGGAATTAAGCACGAAATAAAATTGCTTAAATATAGTTTATATTTAATTTTTATATAAAAACTTTGTGCCCAAACGAAATTATTTATGAAATATTTTAAAAAAGTGAATTTATAAAAATAATTGTGTTTTTGTTGTATTGCAAATTAGATATTTCAAATGCATAAAATGTTCAGTCTTTTTGTAAAGAAAAAAACTTTTTGAGGAATTTCCTTGTCTTCTCATGGAAGAAATATACTTGTTTTAATCTTTTGTAGGGCTTGGCTCTGGTGTCATAAATAAAATTCATGTCAATTACAAGAAAATCTGTCCGAATCATTGGGAGTTCAAAACTATTTTTTCGTCTTGTTTTAAAATATTGGATTTTAATTTTTGTTGAGTTTCGGATGCCACAAGAAAGAAGACCGGGATATATTTGACGCTACAAAAAAAGACAATATATATTTAAAAATCGGTTTATAGCTGGCGGTGATGACTTAATTAGTAACGACAAATGATATATTATGGTGAAATTTCTAACCAAAAACTCAGTATATAAGATCATATTTCAAATAAATATGTTCATTTTCCGAAGGTAATAAATTGTGGGATTAGGGTAATGCGTGATATGATTTACATCTGCGCCTGGCTATGGAGCCTTAATCAGATGGTGGTCAAACCACTTTGCATAAATAGGAACGTCATGCTCGTCCTAGGAAGCCGAAGACAAATTCTAGCAACAGGTTTTTCCTAGTTGCAACTTTAATGATTCCAGAGCAGGCCTGCAAATTCACCTAGCGTGTCATTAACGGTGAAATGATCCTGGCCACCATATAAAAACTGACCTGTCTGTTATGGGGCCGCGAAACCACAACCACCACGATCATCACGCCTGCAGACTACATAGCGTACCATACAGTGACACGTTGAGCATGCAAGGGCTTCTCAATAATCGCTATAGGATTTTCATAAGCCCACTCTGACAAGTGAAAATGGCCCTCGTCTGAGAAAATGAAATGAAATTTTTCAAAAAAACCAACCGGTTGTTCCTGAATGAATCAAGCGAATCTATGGCGATGTGAATGGTCGGTCGGCTTCAATTCCTGTCCCACTTAAACCTTGTAAGGCTTCAAGGTCAAATCCTTGCGCAAAATTTGCCATGTTGTGTTTTTAGATAAACCCAATTGTTGAGAACATCAAGCAATTAACAAATTTGTATCCGCTTCAACACTCTGGCTTATGGCTCCGATGTTTTCTTTTGAAACGCTTCAATGTTTACACATTTTGTATCGAGCGTGTCGACTAAAATTTAACGATTAAATTACTAATAGCGGTCTTAGTTGTCCGAAAATCTAACTTTAACAGCACCACCATTTTTCTAATGGATTTTAATAATTTTAATGCGAATTTCTTGCGAAATTTAATTCATTGCAACAATTGCTAATGCATCTACTACGAATACGTTAAAAAACTACATGTCAACACTATCATGTTGTTCGTGTTGCCACAATCGAAAAACCCAATATCTGTCGAAATTAGCTTGAAATTACTGAACGTGAATAATTTCAGTTTTTCAAACTTGAGCAGCCTTTTTAGGAAGTCGAATTCATCTTTCCTCGAAATAAAAAAACTTAAATTAATGACCAATAAATTTAATTATGAGGCTGGAGAGAGAGAGAGAGAGAGAGCAACAGAATTCGCCGTGCAATGGAAGAAGGAATATTTATAATTCAGAGGCTTAAGTTTGTTGCAGAAGGCACAGTATGATGGTTGAGATAGAAATTTATTTTTTTTAATAATTTTGCAGAAAAGTTGTCTTGTATTTCTTAATGAAACAATAAAATAGTGAACTTCATTTTATTTTAAGCAATTCTAACCACAGTCCGCCATTAAATTTGCAGATAGCAAGAGTAGCACAGACTTATTTAGAATAAACCAACACAATGTTATAATTTTTCACCTTTTGTCGGCCGGCATTTTTCTTTTAAATATATTTTTGTAAAATAAATAAACTCCCTGCTAAACAAATAATACCACCGGGTTTTATATTTTTATATGGATGGCTAGATGGTTGGCTGAATGGGTGGCTGGCTGGCCGGAGGTATTTGTTTGTAAGGTAAAAAACGCTCAAAACAAAATAAAATCAAAAAGTTAAATAATCAATTTTCCT
Source organism: Trichopoda pennipes (assembly GCA_030448955.1). NCBI lineage: Eukaryota > Metazoa > Arthropoda > Insecta > Diptera > Tachinidae > Trichopoda > Trichopoda pennipes. The sequence goes on from JASKUP010000044.1 coordinate 606,283, forward strand.
GCAAAATTGAATTTTTGATGGAAACCCTTCCGCCTTTGCAATAAATTTCACCCGCCTAATTTGGCTGTGCCAGTTTCTGAGACTAAAGCATTTATTTAACATTTTCTTGTTTGCTTTTGTTTCGAAAACTTTTTCCTTTCCTTTCGTTTTTGTTTTTTTTTTTTTGATTACTTTTCGCTGTCCTTGAAGGCTGAGAGATATTTTCTAATAGCATTTGCAAGGAAGTTTAAGAAGGAAGCTTGAAGTAGATTGACTGATGAATAAAGAAAGATAACTTTTTGTTCTTAGACTGCTGTATGTGTAGCTGTGTATATGTGTGGGCTAAACAACTTCATGGCACAAAAAGCGGCTAAAGTTATGATAAATAATTAAATAAAAAATTTGTTTAAATGAATAAATAAAATAAATTAAGAACTGCCATAACAGCGGGCATATTCGGGAAAATTGGTTTAGTAAAATTTAATGAAAAATTATATTTAAAAGAAAAATCATTAACAAAATTATATGGGACTAAAAATGAATAAATATAAAAACTGAAGCTTCAGGCTTCGAATAATGTCAGACAAAATCTTGCGGATAACTTAATATACATTCAATGAACGTCAAAAAACAAGGATTTATTGTAAAAACATAAAATAAGCAAACATTTTCAGCGTTCTCGTTCTTTCTTATTTATTTTAGCACTAGAACCGCGCAAATTTAATTCTGTAGGCCACAGTCGATTTAATATCGAGTATCATGGACCAGTTAAATTAGTGTAACACAATTATAACAAAAAAAAAAAAATAATAATAATAAAACTAATACAAGTAATTGTGACTATAATAAAAAATTTAAATCGGTATTTTACATTAAATAATAGCAAAATAACTTGTGACCGCTTTGCCAACTAATTTAGTATAGTACGATAATCCAAATTGTTTAATTTTTAACGCATGCAAGATGAGTAAGCCAGCGAATGACTATTACGAAGGTACTGTGAAAATTTGGTAGAAATCCGACGGGGCATCTCGTCAAACACTGGCAACTAACGGACACCTATTTTGGGCTTAATTTATGTATATATAGATTATGATTATGATTGATGAAAATTTCTATAGAAAAATTATGGCTGCTGAAGTTTTGTACAGAAAAATTGTGAACGATAAGAGTTTTCCAACAGAAAAAGTTTGATTTATGAAATGTTTTATAGAAAAATTACGAAAAATTTTATATACAGGTTATGGCAGATGATTTAGAACAGAGTAATTTTTTTATAGAAAAGTTATGATGAACCCTTTTATAGAAATATTGTGTCGGATGTATTTAAAAAAAATTATTGCAGATGAATTATTTTTATAAAAAAATTGTGGCAGGTTTTGTTTTTTATAAAAAATGTGGCAGGTCATTTATTTTATAAAAAAATTATCGCAGATGAAAATGTTTGAATGATGAAATTTATTATTTTTTATAGAAAAATTTTGAATAATAAAAACTTTTTATATAAAATTTAAGACATGAAAAATTCCAGAAAAAAATTTTTTAGAAAAATTATGGCTGATGAAGTTTTCAATAGAAATGTTATGAACGAAAAGAGTCTTTAAACAGAAAAAGTTTGATTTCTGAAGTATTTTATGGAAGAATTACGACTATTTTATTGCAAAATTACGGAAAGTTTTCTAGAAAATTTATGGTAGATGAAGTTTTTTAAAGAAAATTTATAACGTTTTTTTTATAGAAAAATCGTGACAGATGAATTTTTTTTTTTTTAAATTATGTCAGATGAAGTTTTTTATAGAAAAATTATGACAGATGAATTTTTTTTAAGAAAACTCTTGACGAATTTTTTTATAGATAAATTATGCCAGATGAATTTTTTTAATAAAGAAATTATGACAGATGAATTTTATTATAAAAAAATTATGGCAGATAAATTTTTTTTGTAGACAAATTATGGTAGGTGAATTTTTTTTATCGACAAATTATGGCAGGTGAATTTTTTTTTGTAAACAAATTATGGCAGGTGATTTTTTTTTATCGACAAATTATGGCAGATGAATTTTTTTGTGGAAAAATTATGGCAGGTGAAATTTTATAGAAAAATTTTGAATGATAAAATTTATTATAGCAAAATTTTGAACAATAAAATTATGGCTGCTAAAAATTTTTCATAGGATTTTGTTTCTATAAAAAAGCAATGACTAATAAAATTTGTTCACAGAAAAATTTATGACTGCTAATAATTTTTTATAAAATATCAGCCTTTTGCATGAATAATTTTTGATCCATTCAACCATAAAGTAAGTCTGTTAAACCTTTGAGGAGTTACCCAATCTGCTTTCTGTACTTTGTATCAATCAATCAAGCTAAATCCTTCCAGTGATACGTCGAAGGGCCTTTGAATTGAAATCACAAAATTTGCTAGGGTGAAACGGAGACAGAATTTATTTTTATAACTTCTGCACGTCGACTGAAGTTTTATTTAAACCGTCTATGAATTGTACACTTTCACCTAATATAACATTGTTCCTGTAACCATAATAATAGATTTTCTCATCAAATATAACTCAATTTAGCAAAAACTGAACCAGAAATCAATTTAAAGTTTGGTTCTTTTATAACGCGAACAACTTTGTTTTCCCCTCTTATTAAATTCACAGTACTATGACTCTTATAAAGCGGTAAATAATCTATCCACTCTACTAGAGATGTGATTTAAACTATGAATGCTTATTTTAATTATAAAACTAAAGAAATTTATTTCTTAATTTTAAAAAATTTATTATAATTTAATAAACAAAAAGAGAAGAAAAAACAAAAATCTAATAAATAGAACTGCTGTGTGATTTATATTTTTCAATTATTTTATTTAATTATTTATAGAAGTGTGTCACATCTGCTTATTATCTACTTTCTTTATTTCAAATTGCAAATAAATTTTTGTTAGTCTATTCATGAATTAATTCACCTGATAATTAGTTTTAAAACATTTAAAATAATTTATGTTCTAGACACAATCATATAAATTGCGATTTAAATTGTAAATAAATTAATTCTTTGTATGCGATTAATTGAAATTGTTATTTATTAAAATGGAAATATTCAAGAACAATTGCAAAAACAATAATTTAAAAATTTTAATTAAAATTTTCTCTCTGTTCTATTCAAGGTAACAACATTGGATTTGAAAAATATATTAATATTTTAAATGGATATATACGAGTTATTAAAGTCGATGGTAAGAGAAGAAAGAGAAGAAAGTGAAGAAAGAAAGTGGCAAATTAGTGCCGGTTATTAAATATAAAGTATAAATACTGGTTATTGTGAAGAAAACATTTTTTTCCAAATTTTAATAACAAAACAAATCCAAAACAAAAAAAAAAGAAAATATCACAACTTTAATATACGTGAGTTGTTTATGACAGACAACGTTATAGCTGAACGTTTTTGTTTAAACTGCCCCTTTTTTATATGTACCAAAAATTTAATGAAAATTAAAAATGAACAAAGTTATTTATAAAAAATTTCAAAAGCTGTATTTTTAATTTAAAAAATGTTAATTAATACCACAAATTTTGCTCCGATAACAAAAGCTATACAACGGCAACACTGTTCAGTTTAAAATTATTGCAAATGTGTTTAATTGTATATGTATGTATTATTTTTGGCCATCAATTTCGTGTTGTGAAGCAATCGATGCTTGTGCTTTCTATTGCGAGCATCGATAACAATGTTATCCTTACGAAATTTTCGAATATGTTTGCACATATTCGCTGGCGCTTTAGTTTATTGTTTCTATTTTCATATTGCGGAGCTTTGACACTTGACGAAGGGGTTACTTTATTGTTCCTATTTTTATTTTTTTATTAAAATTTACTTTTAATTGCTTTCAGAAAAGACTTAAATAATTTGACTTTATTCGACGTCTATGAATTGTATAATTTTAAAGCAGCTAAAACTATAAGCCTTGTTGCACGTGGCAATTTTATTTTTTATTTCATAACTACAGTTTTCAGTAAAACCTTAAAGTGAGCAAAATATTCATAAAAATTTATAAAAAATATTAAAAGCCATAAAACATTCAACACTGGCTTCAAAATTAATTAACTTCAAATTTTTGTATACAATTTCAGTTGACGTTATAAAAAAGAAAGAAAAGCGATCACGCTTTTTCACACATGCCACAAGCCAAAAACGTGAGGGGTGCTTATATTAGATATCTACAATGCATTCTCATATACAACAACCTCTCTTACAAACAATAGCATCATATTTTGTATTATGTAAAAGTTTTTTTGAAATGCTTACCCGGTAGTTCGAGTTCTATTGCAAGCAAATGTTAAGAGAAATAAAAAGTTAGAACATGTTTATATTTCAGAAATAGAAATTCTATGACTTCGGCATGTTTCGCTTTAATGCTTTCTTGTTTATCAGTTATAAGCCTTAAATAACGCTTTAATCCTATTAACAATGTCTCAGGGGCTTCGGCAGGATTTGATTTAACGAGAACTTTTCTTATTTAGTAAACAGAGTAGGGCTCACTGACACACACTCTTTTGTTACCTTTATCTTTAAGGCTCAGATGAGGTACAATAAATCTACCATACTGTCCTTTCTGCTGTTTTCTACTAGCCAAGCTTCTAGTAAAATTTGCTTTCACGATGCAACTAGAGTTTTTACCATAAACTGTTAATTTATATTATTTTAAAAATAATTCGTTATAAGTTAATTAACTGATATTAATTAGTGTCAGTAAAATATATTTTTATGGACTTCTTCCCATCGGGTTTGCCTGATGATAAAACTGCGCTTATATTTAAAAATTTTAGAACACAAGGATACATTGACCAGATGAGAATTATGGAAAAAGAAATGTATAAACGCAAGCATCAAAGCTAAAATCTAATTTTATTTAACCAATGTTGTTTAACTTTATTTATTTAGGCATAATTTAATATTTTGTTTATTCAACTCGCTCTTTACCAACCGACTATTATTAGCTTATGAAATTTAACGTATAGCAGTCAGCGAATATAAAGTTAATACAATTTAAAGTTACCAAATAGATCGTAGTCTAATTTTAATTAAAGTTATAACCCTAAACTTTTAAGCTTAAAAGTATTTCTGAGCAAGTGTTGCTTAAGCTGAGTATAATAAGAAACAGAGAAAAATATATTGTTACGGATGCGTCTTGCTTAAGTTTTAAAAGAAAATAATTATGCTGTTTACTAACTGCGTGGTTTGCTAAGAAAACTTATAAACGCAAGACAACAACAAATTTCTAGTTACAAACTGTGTAGAAATTTTACACACGCAAAACAAAAACAATTAGATATTCTGTTTACTTACTGTGTAGCTTTCTAAGAAAACTTATGTACACTAGACAACAACAACTATTTTTAAATAAATTCCAGGAAGAAACTTTATCAGCATAAAAACAAAAACATAAATGCACACAGACATACAGGCGTCTATACATGGAATGAATAACATAATTACAACAAAATGTTATACAAAGGGTGTAAAAGATTATTAATGTTTTGGACTTGTAGTGGACAAATATTAAAAGGCAGCATATGAGTGGATAGCTAGTTAGTTGAAAAATAAATCTCGTGAAGTAAAGACGTGCATTTTAAGTAAATTGTTCTGAAGTAGTTAAATTAAACAAACTTGTTATTAATTTAAAAACTTTAAAATCTGGTGTTATTTATTTTGCAATAAAGAACTCACAACAAAACGTTTATAAAAGATATAGACATAAAAATATATAAAAAGAATATAGAGAAAAGGAGCAGCTCTGGTAAAGATTGTGTGGTTTTTTAGTCACAATAACATTCTTGCCTAACAAAAAAATTTGATTCATATTGTTCTTACCGTTTGTAACAGCTGTCAGGTACCATCATATCTCAGGTAACTTGCAAAGTGTTCTCTTTCATAGTTGAATGTTATTTCGATCTCTTAGGATATATTTGAAAGAGAAGGAGCACTTAAACAATGATGTTTGATAATTAATAAAGCAGTATTTCCTGGAATACCAGTAAGTAGTGAAAAGTATTAACAATAGAAAATTTTAATTTCCACAACCCTGTGGAATGATTTTGGTGTTAAGAAAGCGGTTATAGCTGATGCAGTCAATTTTATGCTAGAACAATTTACTGAGGTGCCCCTGTAGGCTAGTAGGTAGTGTACTATCTTGTCAGTATGGGGGTTGTGGGTTCGATTCCCAACCTTGATTTTTTTCACCATAAAAGTTAAAATTGTTTGTCGGTGGGGCGGCTCAGCGATGAACGCATAGTCACTGGTCGCTGTGCTGTCTATTGTGGCACTTAGTTTCCAACTATCCTTCTACTTTCACCACCTATTTCATCTCTTCTCTATCCCTTTCCTAAAGAAAGTAGCACGGTACTTGACTAAATAGGCATTGTTGCCTGAAGTGCTTTTTCTCTTAAAAAAAAAACAAAAAAAAAACAATTTACTGAAAAATGAGAAAAATTGATGTGGCAACTGCTTGACTGGACTACAAACCTAGGCCAATTTATCAATTACAGGTTATGTATACAGAACGTGTTAATCAATTATTGTAAGGGATAGCTAATGGATTTTGATGATTTTTAGATTTTTTTATTGGAGAAGTCCAAGGTCCCTCGTTTTTTGCCTTTATTACTTAGAGGACTTTAAGTTCTTTGCGAAAGTTTTGCTTAATATTTTTTTTTATTAAAAAATAAGGTCTTCTGCTGTACGAGTTTCTATTCAAAAAGCCTGTTTGTTTATGTTGTTTCCAATTTTAACTGCCTTAAATCAATTTTGATGTGGCTTTATCAAGTACAGCTTCTTGTAAGACATAAATTCGTATTCAAATACATGATTTGTATATTAAAATTATTATAAAATGTGAACACAAATTCATAAATATCGTGTTGAGAAAAATATATTTAACATAAAATGGAAGTTTTTAATTAAATTATTAATTGAATTAATAAAATAGTAATAAAACGAAGAGGTAATTTGTAATACGCGTTTGTTTAAATAAAAAATTATCTAACATTTTTTCTGTGTCTTTAACAGGAAGCTCCATCTTCAGAATAAGAAGTATTATTTTTATAATTTTCCACATATTCTGAATTCTCATAATATTTAAAGCGTTCTGCCGAAATCTTTCTCTAGGAGTGCCATCTTTCTGGGTATTAAAATTGCTCTTCGCAGTAGTGCTAAGATTACATAGATACAGCTAAACGCATTAAACCCTGCTGTAGTTGGTTTACGTCAGATATTTGACTAGTGGTTCAGGGCCACAAGGTGAACTACCGGGTATATAAGCATCACCCATCAACTCAGGCATACGATTACCTTAGACATACAATATCTTTGACTTACCATTAAAAAAACTCAGTTTTAATTAGGAAAAAAGATAAATATTGCACAAAATCCTTTATATTTGTGCCCAAAAATTTAAGCTTTCATATATTTGCTAAGTTTTGTGTTATACATTTGCAAAGTATTTAAATATTTCGACTGTATGCTTGTATATGTGCATTATTTCAGTTCTTATTCATGTAAGAACTTGTCGCTGGTTATTAATTGCATTTGATATAATGGTGGTGAAATATAGGGTGGATAAATTTAGGGTGATTTCTGTTTAATTTAGATACTCCCTAAAATATGCTAACATTTTATCTTAGTTTCTTGTAGAATTTTATAAACATATTTTGGTTGGTATTTGTTGATAAGGATGTCATCAGGTGAGATTAGAAAAAAATTGTTTTTTTTGTAGCGGAAGAATGGTGTATTTTTAGTTAAGTATGTTATATTTATGGTGATAGCGACATGAGTTTAAGGAAAGAGCTCCTGAGTTAGTGTTTTATTTTAGGTAAATAGTTGAAGAAAAACAAAATAGACTGAAAGTGTTAAATTTAAGAAAAAATTGTAAGATAAAGGGGCTCCAATGTATGGGTGATGTTGACAGTTTGATGCTTTAGTTCTCTATTTTTTCTAATTAGACTTTCTTACGTTTCCAACGAAACTTTTATATTAAACCACCATCCATATGTCACAAAATTGAGCAGTGCAAGTGTGTTGTACTGGGGGTTTTTAACACAACTAATATATAGTAAAAATTTATAATATAATGAAATTGTTATCCTTATTACCTTAATAGACCTTTAGTTTATTTTGTTTTTTTGTTGCAAAATAATTATAATACTTCAGACTTTTAGGTTAAAGTATAGCATTTATAGCAAATTGAACTAGGTATCTTAGTAACAATATCAATGGACATAATTTGTTTATGCCCAGCCTCTAGCGGTAGGAATAAACCTGCATTTGACGCCTCAAACTAAAATTATTCGCCATTGTCTTAAATTCAAATAAGATCTATTAGCTATTAGATATTTTGTTGAGTGATGTAACTATAACGATACCTATTTTATTTTATTATATGAAACAACTTTGCAATATAAAACATTTTGTAATATCTCACTTGCACACTTTTATTATTAATTTTATTATCTACTCATTATCTATTGGAAAACTCAATTCTTTTAACTGCACTAAAATAGCCGCAACGAAATTAGATGTATGTTGTTGTTGTTTTGTTTGTTATCTTTACTTTTTGATTTTGGCTTTTTATTTAGTGAATTTTTAAGAAAATCTTTGGTATTTCTAAAGATTTCTAAAAAGTTTCCTGATTTGCTAAGTAAGCGTTAGTGAAATCGTTATCGTTATGTGATTTTACACTCAATAACAAATATCGGTGAATTTAAATTATTTAAGTGGGAATGAGGTACGATAAAATTTAATTTTAATGAAAATAAATTTTGGATCCCTTTGTTGAGTTACAACATGTTTTTGCTAAAAGCTCTAAATTTTTTGAAAAATTTTTTGGAAAATCACTCAGATTTTTGGAGGATTTTTGAATTAAATTTTCGGGAAGTTTTCATGAATTGTAACATATAATCAAAAATTGTTAAAAATAAAATATGTTTTCTCAAGTTTAGTTAAATACTGTACTCAATAACAATCAATTTTTTAAATTAAATAATTTTCATTCACTGCATTCTTATCAACGTGGGCCAATAAGTAAGTAATATTTTGCCTCTCTTGCGTCTTAATTGAAATGGCTATATTGCTCCCATTATAAAAGCAACTGTCAGTTGACTTCTGACCAAATCTGAATAAGCTGCATAATTTAGTTTTTGTTTGACAGTCGCAGATTCCATATATTTTGATATTACAAAACGAACATTTTTCTTTTATTACTTGAACATCATAGATGTGCGTTTCATATGATTTCTACAGGACATATTGAAAAGAACTTCAAATCGGTGACTAGAATTAGATTACTTGAGTTACCACCATTTAATTTATATCAAAAGACAATTCAAAGTAAAAGGTCTCTATGATTGCAACAATCTGTGATTCAAAGGGGGAAATTTAAAGCTGCACTAATGATATTTATCCGCTTTTAAATAAAAAGGTTAGTGAAACTACACTAAACTAAAATATACTAAAGCATACTAAAGTATACTAAAGTATATTTAAGTTCACTTAATTATAGTAAAATACATTACACTATTATTGAATTATACTAAGTATAACCAAGTTTATTAAAGTTTACTGAACCATATTAAACGATAGTAAACTATATGAAACTATACTAAACTATACGGAATTATACTAAAGTATACTAAAATATATTAAATGATAGTAAACTATATGAAATTATACTAAACTATACGGAATTATATATACTAAAGTATAGATAAATGTACAAAATTATACAAAGCTTTACTAAGTTGTACTAAACTAAGCAATGTTAAAGTATATTATATTTAATTTTATACATATTTTGGGCCACTCTTCATAAATCAGTAAAAAAAATATTTATATACTTAAAATAATTCAAAAATTTTAAAGATTGAAAATTAGCTCTTTCTATTAAAGTCATTTAATGGTTTTGCCAACGTTCAAAAAATATTTAAATGCTTTTTGTGTTAATATTTTCGAATATTAAAACAAAAACTTTACTTCTAAAAATTGAAATATAATAAAATCTCTGATCGCATGGCTTCCTAGGGAAAAATTTAATATTCAATATTATACGTTATCATTTTGCTAATAATTGATTTGGAATCTTCATTTGTAATTTTTGTGCAGCTATCACATGTATACTTTTTTGTTATGTTAAATTTGAATAGTGCAGTTAAATATAAACGAATGCGAGTAAATTACCTTAATACAAAAATTAATATAAAAAATATTTTATTACTGGAAAATCATATTGAAAAATGTTCAAGTAGATGGAAGTTTTAGAAAAAATTCTTTAAACATTTTTTGATTTAACATATTTGGCAAAGTTAAATAAAAGTTGAAATGGGGCAAAACGAATTCCCAGCGAATGATTCTGCATTTAACCTAAAGACAGCTAAATTCAGGATCATATGTGCCCAGTAATTACTGACTCTGGTACGCAACTTCGTTGCGTATATATTGTGCAAGGCCCCGATGAAAGTTAAAAAGCGATAGGAGATGATACCCAGGTAAGTGAAAACTCTGTGGATCAGCATTTTCAGACACCTGAGTGTCACATAAGCCTCAAATATCCGGCCGATGGAGACAAATGTAAACATAAACAGAAAAAAAAAATTGTAATTAACCCGCAGAAGTCGGTTCTGAATCGTTTTGTCATAACAACAAGCAAAATTAAAATCTGGCTGCCCTTTCTAGTATACTGAGACCAAATGCAATAATTTCCGGTTGGACTACTTAGTGACTAGTGTCAGGGCTTTATCACAGATAGTGCAACAACAGTTAGAACAAGGGCAGCAGTAAAGTAAAATTAAAATTTAAATTTTAAAAGAAAAGAAAAAAGGTAAAGGTACCAAAAACACACCAAAAGAGCTATAAAAACCCTGATCTGAGATTTTCCTTTGTTAAGCAGCCCGTTATACCGTCACCGACCACTTTTTTCTTTTAAGGTTTTACTCATACGTTATTTGTTTTCGCTACTTTGATTATGCGAGTATCAACTATTATTGATATGTTTATTTACAATATATTATGGTTATAAATTAGAAATGCTATGATAATTTAGGATAGTTATAAGACTTTTATTGTATTGGAATATAAATTTATTGAATGCAGTCATGCACAATTTTAGGGCGTTATAATTTATTCATGATCCAAAGCTAAAAGAGCTATTCACCATAACTGAAGCATATTTAATATGTTCGCAAGAACCATATATTGTTGCAGTAAATAGAACAAGGTTTGCGATCATACTGTTACGGATGCGTCTTGCTTAAGTTTTCAAAGAAAAATAATTAAGTAATAAAGTAAACAACTGAATATTTTTATCTGGGTACGGTTTTCCGTCGACCCTCGTCAAAATTGGTTTATGAACAAACCGGTTTCGGCTGTTTGCCATCTTCAGTGTTCTTTTCGTACTAGTTGCGTTCTATTGTCAGTTGTGTTTATATAGTTCGTGTCTCCCTTCGTGTTATTGCGTTCGTCACTTTCTGTCTTTTTTGCCTGCATCTCTCTCTCCTTTTTCGTTTGTCTCTTTTTACCTAATTTGTCGTTTTCTTTTTCATGCGTTTTTTTTTTCTAACTAAATCCTTTTACGATCATGCTTGTTGTCCGTTTTTGTTTATTTGTGAACCTATTGGGTTTTTTTCCTTTCTTATTTTGATATGTGCTTGAATTTTCCGACGGTTTTAAAATTACTTTTATCTGGGTACGGTTTTCCGTCGACCCTCGTCAAAATTGGTGTGTGAATATATTGTTTACTAACTGCGTAGTTTGCACGCAAGGCAACAACAACTTTTTGGTTATAAACTGGGTAGAAATTTTATACACGCAAAACAACAACAATGGGGTATGCTGTTTACTCACTGCGTGGTTTTCTAAGAAAACTTATGCACACAAGACAACAACAACTTTCTAGTTACAAACTGCATAGAAATTTTATACATGCAACACTACAGCAATTTGCATAAAAGCAAAAACAAAAAAAAAATTATACACAGACTAATAGGCCCCTATACATTGAATGTATAACATACCAACAACAAAATGTGACACAAAGGGAGTAAAAGATTCTTAATTTTTCTGGACTTCTAGTGGAAAAATATAAAAGGCAGCATCTGAGTGGATAGTTATTTATAGGGTCGACGGAAAACCGTACCCAAACAAATGAAAAATAAACCTCGTGAAGTCAAGACTTGCATCTTTAGTAAATCGTTCTGTAGTGCCAAGGTACAAATCTTACTTTTTAAATAAACTTGTTGTTAATTTGAAAACTCTACAATCTGGTGTTATTTATTTTGCAATAAATAACTCAGCAACAAAAAAACGTTTATAAAAGATATAAATGTAATAATACCATAACCATGTTTTTGCTACATATGTATATGGAACTTGTGAAGGTTTTGTTTCGTAAAAAGCAAATCGGGAGTTAAAATTTTGTTGAAGCCCTGGAATACTGTGGTCTAAATGTTGTTTAATGAATGAGTATTCACTTAACAATAGTTTAAGCCTGACCAGAATTTATTAAACCGCATCTTTTTTAGTAAAGGGGAGCTGGTGATTATTTACCGACACATAGAAATAGTACCAGTTAGAAAATATAGGAGAAACGTAGTACTTGTTATTCTTTTAAATATTTTTGCTTGTTGGGATTAAAACTAAAATTTTTACTGGTTCGTGTTGTCTTTTACTTTATATTTAAGATTATTTTAGTTGATATAGTTAGAGGTATATCTTGTTTCGCTTAACCACATACTCATCAGATAACCGAGCTCACGATCCGTAGTTTGCAAAACATGCAAAATATAAAATATTTTCCTTCTCTTTATTTGAATTGTTATCCTAAAGCACTCTGTTCCACAAATATTTATTCAATGAGTAAATTGAATGCCAAATACGAATGATTTTCTTCCCTTTTTTACGTACACAAAACCATATGAATTTATATTAACGTTTATGTATGGATGTATGTGCATGTGCATGTGCATGTATATATATAGTAAAGGTATGTTATAATAAATAATGAAGCAAGATTTGTTTCGGTTTTTCATTTCAATTTACAATGTAAGAGAAGTGAAGAAGTGAAACATGTTTTGGTTTAATAACTTGAAAGACGAAAACTATAATTTCTTTCATGTTGTTAAAATTGTTATTCATTTTATTTCTTTACTATTCTGCTGTTTACTACTTGAATCAAAACAATGATGCTTATTAAACACGAAAGAAACATGTCTGACAATAGTAGTAAATTTCAAAGGGATTCACTTCCATTCACCCTTCGAATACCAAAATGTCTTGTTGCCACAAATGTTAAAAAATTGTCGAAATCTTTTACAATTTAAACTCCCCTCGAAATTGTTGTCATGAATGCTTTGCAATGAAATCGAAAGCAGGGAGTAAATATTTTTGCTTTCTCTGTACAGGATTCTTCGTTTGCACAATTTATTGACTTTAAATTTGCTGATAGCATTTTTATAGTTATTGCAAAATTGTTTTCCATTCTGATGTATTTCGCCATAACTGCAGTACGCTTTACTCTTCCCTTGTGGCTGAAATTTAAACATCAACTTATTATATTATTTTCCTTTCAGTGAAATTAATGCTTCTTCTTCTTCTTCGTTTTCTTTTGTTTACTTTTTATTTTCTCTATAAAATTTCATTTAAATTTTTCATATTTTTTTAAGTTAGCAGACAATTCCTATAAACAAGCTCACGATAAATGCTGAAGATAAAAGAAACAGTTGTATTAAAAAACAGGATAATTATATTAGGAAATTTACAAAACCAACAACAACAGCAACAAACTCGGCTAATTTTACAATCATTTTTTTGCTAATAAAATGAAGCAAGCAAAAAAATATTAAAAAAAACCGCAGTGGAAAACTGAGATTTTTAAAGAAAATCATGAACGTTATTTACTCAAGGCATTTTTTCATAATAACACGCAGTGGCATTTAAAACTAAACGAGCAACAAGTAGAAATAAAATGATGAGCGAAAAAATAATTTTTTAAATAAAAAAAGTATTTCTTATAAATAAATTTTTCTTTGAAAGCTCTTTATAATATGCTTGGAAAAAACATTTTGAATAGATTTTAGGCTTTTTTTAAAAAGGCTTTTTTGGAAAAGTACTTTTAAAAAAATATTCCAAAAATTAAGTTCTTAAGATTAACACTCCTCACAATTGTTTCCAAAATTTGAAGATGGATCTTTTTATGAGTTCTGCAAATGGAAGATAAAAGCGTATTGAAAAAGTACTTTGTAATCACCAACAGTAAGAATACAATATTTATTAACAAGGCAAAAAAAAAAACAATACACGTATTAATTAAAAATACTTTTTATAAAAAGTACTTTTAATTAATTTTTTTCTGAATGCCGTTATATAAACAATTGAAATTATATGTTAAAAATAGCACCTTTATGAATAATCTTTTAATGGAAAGTACCTTTTGAAAAAGTACTTTTTATGTAAGCACCTTTAAGAAGTGCTATTTTAGAAACAACTTTTGGAAAAAATAACATTTTCGAATAAACAATGTTTAAAACAAGACATTTTTAAAAAGGGTTTTTCAACAAGAAGTTCGCTTTCTCAAGCAAAATAAAACAAAAAATTTGGATTAAGATGATTCAAATTTTTATTGTATTATGAAGAAAAAAGTTCCGTAATTATGAATGAAAATTGATATCTGGCAAATGTCCACCACGACCACGCTGACAGATGTCGATTTATGGCAAAGTTTTGAATCATATCACGGATTTTGTGTTTTAAGGCTAAAATGGATTCGATTGGCTTCGCATAGACTCTGTCTTTAACACAGTCTCAAAAAAATAATTTAGTGGTGTTAAATCACACCATATGGCTGGCCACTGCTGATTGTCGTGAAATAATGCGATCGATAAATTTGGTTTGCGATAAATTAATCGTTTCATTGGTTGTGTGACGTGTGGTGGCAGGATGGTGATGTCCACCTCAGTAATAATAGCCCATCACGCTATAGCGTAATCCACTGACCTCATCTTCCAAAAAAAAATATGGCGCAATCACACCTCTACCTCGCCATACAAAGACAAGTTGAGCAATCAAAGGCTTGTCAATAAACGCTCTAGGATTTTCAGAAGCCCAAATGAGGCAATTTTTCTAATTGATATACCCTGACAAGTATAAATGGGCTTCGACGCTTCATCTGCAAAAATATTTTTTTTTCCAGAAAAACCTGTTCCTATATGAATTAAGCGAACTTACGGCGATGTGAATGGTCGGTCGGCTTCAATTACTGCATCAGTTGAGCCGTGTAAGGCTTCAAAATCAAATCCTTATGCAAAAATTGTCATGTGGTGGTCTTGGACAATTGGTGAGAACGTCGAGGAATTGACAAATTCGGACCTGCTTCAATACTGTGGCTTACGGCTGCGTTGTTTTCAGTTGAACGCGCCTTGGTGTTCGCACATTTTGTATCGAGTCTGTCGACTCAAATTTAATGACCAAATTCTTTATAGCGATCTCAGAAAATATCTCGAATTTTACGAAATGTAACTTTAACATAGTGGATTTTAATTATTTTAATGCGATTTTCGTCAAAATATTAAATGTCAAAACTATCATGTTGTTGGTGTTGACACAATTGAAAAACAAACTTCTTGTTGTTGATTATAATCAATTGAAAATATATTTTCAAATAGCATCTTCATTACTTAAATGTATTAATTGAAAGTACTTTTTGAAAGAGTACTTTTAGGCAAGTACTTTTAAGAAGTTTCTTGTAAAAATAAGTTTCTAGTATATATGTATGAGTATTTGTACTAATTCCTATAGCTATTGTAACATATTGTTTCCGTTTGTGTAGTAGTATTGGTGACTAAAATTTCACTTTAAGGTTTAGAAAGGGACGCTCAATACATTGACTGTTTTGTGTGGTAATTAATTCAAGTATACAAAGTTTCAAAAAGATGGCTCTGATAATGAATGTGAGATATGAGATATTTTATGAAGAAAATGTTAAATAACATTAACTCGCTTACCCTACAATATATTTTGTGATTATATAGTGTCTTATTTTTGGTGATTATAAACCAATCTCTACATTTTATAGTTAAATGGCAATAAGGTTTGCATGAAATTAAATATAATCGATTCAATATTTGGCTATCAAAGGCGGATGGAGTGTAACAGTTCTTTTCAGTTTAAGTGTTCAGCGAATTTTAGTATACCCTTTCTGTTATATACACAGATATCCCATTTACGATGCATTAAATTAAGTGTGGTCGTTTTAATTTAAAAACACACTTAAGCGAGTTGTACTATTAATCGACTATGCTTGCGAACGAGTCGGATATATGAGTCTTAAATATTAGATAACATTGACATATGTGTCCAATTTTTGTGTTCGTGCAATGTTTATAATTGTATGTACATGTTGATTAGTTCTAATTTTGCAACATAATGTGGTATCTAAATGTATTTTGTTGCCTCTCTTTTTATTATATGGCGATTTTATTGTTGTTTTTGTTATATTTTGTGAATTTTAATTTATTGTCCACTAGTCTCGCACAATTGTTAATGGCTCTTGATGTTGGTACATTGTGAAAAACAATAAAGTGTTCAAAATACATTAAAAATGTTCTCTCTCCATCATGTATGGCCGAATAACACGTACTCATACATGTCACAAGCTTAATAGCAGTCATTCATTCAATGTTTCAGGTCAATCAATTCAATCAAGCGTGCCCGCATGACTGTCTATGTTTAACGGCTGCCGTATATTTACATCTGCAGCAGCTGATGCTCTGTAATGATGATGATGATGATGATGATGATGATGATGATGATGATGACGATATTGCATACTGAACATTTAATGATTCTGATCAAAAAGCAGCACATAAAATTGTTAAATAAATAACACTTTTTGAAGTTTATTTGTGTGACAGTCTACAAGTAGATACATTCATATGACTAATAGATGTATTATTTTTTTAATTTGAATTCTGATTGTTGTTGTTGTTGTTTTTGTTCATTTTTACGTTGTTTCTATTTTTTGATTTGATGGGTTTTTTTGTAAAATGAAACTGTTTTAGTTGTTTATAAATTAATAATTTTATTTTAGTTAAAGAGTCTTTTCAAGAAATGTAAATAGAGCTTTTACTGTTTTGTGACAATAACAAATGAGGTTATTTATTTAGTGTTATTTGTAAATGCTTTTGAAAAACCAAAGATCACATTTAAGTGTAAAAATGTTAATTTATTGTAGTAATTGATCATTAAATAGAAATAAATATTTAATTCTAGTTTCTAGGAGGATGGACTCCATTTTTATAATTTTTTTATCAGTAATTTTTTAACCGTCTTTTTATGGATTTTTTTTAATTAACTCCCATTAAATGCTGAGGTATAGAGACTGGTCCAATTTAAAAACAAGTGCATAATTTAATAAAGTAAATTGTGCCCCAATACAAAGCATATTTTTTCTATATATCATTTGAACCACAAGGGACATCCATATAGACTTTTAAGAGAGCTGGTATCATTTCAGCTCTCAATAAATGTTCTTAAGCTCCCCTAACCAATAGGGCTGGAGTGCAGACCATTACGTCTTGCTTAACAAGTAATTCTTTTCACCATCTTTGTAACCACACAATTGTTTCCCTTTTTTAATCGAGCTTGCGTGTTTTCCTTTGATTGTGCTTTTTGAATTACTCATTCAGCGCGACGAGTCATTAATAATTATTTTTGATTATACAGCTCCCTTTCACTTTGAAATCATATTATTGATCTTCTGTTTAACAAAACTCACAGACATTTATCATTGCATTAAGCGCTACTGCTCAATATGTATTTTTTTTCTTTTTTTCTGCTTTCTGCTTACAGACAACAAATTTATTAGTGGTGCAGTTTAAAGCACACACGCATTAATTGACATGCTAAAGGCGGCCAATCTTATGTACGTCCTGTGCTATCTTTGTGATTTATGATGCGCGAAGATTTTGACCGATAATGACGATTGGGTTGTTCAATTTTTATCTATTGCTATCTATTCTTAATTTTTTCGAGACAAACAATAGTCGAAAAATATTGGAGAAATTATAGTTTTTGCAATAACACCAATTAGGAAAGATAACTTTAGATCCTAACGTTCACAACTGCGACTTAAATACAAAAATTTAGTTATGTGCTTAGATTTTCACTCTTATTTGGGTGTGGTTTTCCGTCGACAGTACGAAAAGAACACTGAAAATGACAAACGGCCGAAACCGGTTTGTTCACAAACCAAATTTGACAAGGGTTGACGGAAAAATTTAGTATTTGCAGACAATGATATTGCATAATGTGAATGTTAATGACATGTAATGGATGGGTAATTTTTTATCATCGTAATCAATTTTTTATATTAAAATTTCTACAAGACAAAAACATTCAACAACGACATTATAAACGAACAGGTAAACACGACCTCAGTCACAATTTTCACACCATTGAAACTACTCATGCAAACGGGCAAACGAAAAACACCCTCAGACAGGCACACATACCTACATAATAGTAAAAGACGGAGGTATCGATAAATTCACTTTGCATACAAATACCAGGTGGCTGGTATTCTGCTTACCTGAATATATACGGACCTAATAACAGAACTACCTGAACGCCAACACTGACTCACCAGTACAAACTAAACCGCGGCTTGAGAATTATGCATTCGCATCGAAAGCGCTCGCCATCGAATACAAGCCAGTTAGGACGAAAAATGGCAATATTATTAAAATTTCTTATTTAAAATTTAATCGAATAAAAATTAGTCGATTAATCGTTAGCCGATTGCAGATTAGAAGCTTGGAAAAATAATTAAAATATTATATAATCCACTATATCAATTTCCTTACATCAAAATTTGTAGTCTATACTTTGGCTGTTTTCAAAATCAATGTGAAAGATATTGAACTCTGTCACTAAAGCACAGAAACCCAGAATTTGGTAGATAGAGTTCTGAATATTAACACTTGAAATTGTTGGAGAAGTTAATCGTGGTTTAATTAATTCAAATAACTATAAACCGATAAAATATTAATTGTGTCTCAATTGCTAGTAAATCTGTGGCAACGAATAATATGATCAAATGTTACAAACGCTTGCGAACTAAATGAGAAATATTATGTTATTTTCTCTCCGCCAGTAAATGAAATAATATTGCTATTTCCTGTCCTAACTGGCTGGTTTGTAGTCAAAGGCGAGCGCTTTCGATGCATGCATTCGCATGCTTTGCAATAGCAATATTATATGAGAACATTTTACAAATAAAAAAAATTAGCTAAGTAACGAATATTTTCTTTTTAGGAACTATTTTAGGCGGTTATACAAAAATTTTATTCGATTATTCGGTTGAACGATTAATCGGTTAAGCAATTAAATCATATATGCACATTAAATTGTTAATAATATAAAATGTTACTGACTATTAAAAACCTTGATTTCGTTTCAAACATCTAGAAACTCGAGTACAAATCAACAATAAAATATTAAATATTCTCTAGCGCCGTACAACTTCTGTTGTTTCTGTGTCACTTTATAGAAAAAAATATATATTTTTTAATTTAGTTTATTATATTAATAAGACTATTTTGATTATGTTGTTTGAGTGTTTGACTTCTAATTATAATGCAATTTTTTTTGTTGTACAACAAAAACTTTGTTTTTGTGTCAAGACTTCAAAAGCTTTTAAAAAATGTTTAAAAAGCCACTTATTTTTAAAATGCTCATAATTATGCTGGTTATAATTATCTGCCTTTCTCTTAATCTACATTTACTGTTGCATTTGTTGTTCTACACTTTCCCAAGTGGCAGAGTGTTTGTGACTCGCATGTTGAAAATCATTACTTCAACCAAGAACTCGGTTTTTTTTGTACAATGAAATCATAAAAAAAATTTTACTTTTATTTTGTTTTTGTTTTTTTTTGTTAAAATGCTTTATTAACGTTGCCAGATGCGTTGCTTTAAATTTATACTGTTTTTTTTGTGGGTCATGAGGTTGTCTGGAAACTTTCCTTCAAAATGTCCATTTAATGGTTTCAACATGTTTTCTGTTGTTTTTTCTTTGCGTTTGAAGTCTTTTTTAACAACTTTTTATTAGAAAAATTTTAGTCAGTTTTTAATTTTATGATTTTGTGCCACTTTTGCTTTTAATCTGTGTTAACTGTTAGCATTTGCATAAATGTTGAGTTGGTGTTAGGTTTTCGTTTAACACACTCTTTGCAGATAAGTTATTGTTAAAATATTATTGTGTTTTACAATTTGTTTTAAAAAGTTTTAAAAAGTGTCAAGTATTACGAGAGAATTCTGAAAAATAAATTTGAGGAACACATTTGACATAAATGACCAAAAAAAAGGAAAGCTTAGGAAATGTGATGTATTTATTCCACGAAACTAAAAAAAAAATCTTGTTTAAATCACCTTCTAGAGGTTAATTTAAGCCATATTCTGCTTAATAAAACTAGAAAGCCAAACTATTTTTTATTCGAATACACGCCACTGCTTGTTTTGCGTAATAAAATGTTAATATTTTAAAGAATTTTTTTATGTTTTACGGTCATTGCATTCTGACAATTTGTAACGTCATGTTATATTATAAAAGGCAACAAATTATGCAACAGCATCAGCAACGACAACGACAGCCACAATAGCAACAATATTAACATGACAATGAGATCACGGTAATTTGTAAAAACCCTCTTAAACTGTTGCCTGTTTAGGTTAATGCAATTCCATACAGTAAACTGGAATAGAATAGAACAGTATAAAACATAAAAAGCAATTGAGGATGTTTGTAGTGCAATGAAAATTAAAATATGTATAACAAATTTATAAGCAACATTGTAACAATTCTTATGTACTAAATTATACAGCTGCTATTTCCATTTTCTAAAAACTTTGCTTAAAAATTTGCATACATGCATGCATTTTCTCTTTTTTTACACAAAGTCATGAATATTTAGTTTAATACTGCCATTTTAAAATTATACTGAAATTGCCTTTAATATGTTAAGACAGAAAGAATATTTTATGTAAAGTGAAATGTCAAAAAAGTAATTGGAAAATGAAATAAAATATAATTTTTAAAATTCTTTAAAAACTTTTTCGTGTACAACCTTTTCTCTTAGAAATTCAGGTTGAGTAAATAAAAAAAAAATAGATGGAACTTTGTTAAGCCCGATAGAATTTTCCAATGTGTTAACTGTTGAATGAACTATCATGCTATCACGCTCTTCTCTTGATATTTGTGATCAGTATTTTTTGATAAATCATCATGAAGAGATTCGCGCTTGAACACCGCTAACAAAAATCAGTCTTCAAATCGTCCAGCGTCTATAACGACGCAAACTGGTAGTCAGCGTTCAAGTCTACTATGCTTTGCTTGACTGAATTTGCGGCACAGGGAGTGAAACATTAGACCCTACAGACTACCCCCGGGGGCATATTTATATAGTGTTTATAGAACTTCGACTATCTAGACCTGTGCAACTGGGGGAAAAAGGGAGTCCAGGCTCCTGAAGGCAGCAGGGGTACAACTGGAAACTCCACTTTATTTCCACGGAAATCAGTAAGCCCCAGAGTTCCGTTATTTGTCTCTTTAGACATTTAACTGTTCTCTGGCTGATTATTGAGGTTGGCCCCTATATGGGAGTATCGTGATGGTTGTGGTTTCGCGGCCCCATATCAGGTTTGTTGTTTAATTTGGTGGCCAGGATCATTTCGCCATTAATGACACCCTAGGTGAATGATCCAGTCCAGAGAGCATGCCAGACATGTGTTCTGGACAGGAGTTGGATAGTCTCCAACTCTTCAGCAAGGAGTGATGATTTGCAGCGATGCTCTGGAATCATTGAAGTTGCAACTAGAAAAAACCTGTTGCAAGAATTAGTCTTCGGCTTCCTAGGACGAGCATGACGTTCCTATTTATGCATAATGATTCGACCACCATCTGATTAAGGCTCCATAGCCAGGCGCAGATGTAAATCTTATCACGTAGACCCTACAGACTCTATTTTATTACGCTGCTGGGGTTATTTGACATTTTTCTTTAAAAATAGGGCCATTGCTCACATTACGATCGATGAATATCGTTACCGCCTTATTATCAATCATTTTCTTATTTGCAAATGAGGATGATATTAACCTGGGCGAGAGAAGGTTTTCAGAGAATGTCATGACTTGTTGATTACGGGAAATGGTTTTCAAAGTCGTGATATTCCGACGGCTTTCTACACTCGAGTTGTGCTATGTGATTTCACGGTTTTATGCCTGAAAAAGTGGATAGCATTGATCTAGGGAGATGCATGATAAGTTTATTTGCAAAGATGGTCTCCCTCTAAAATGTTTAAATTTGTCACTTCTGCATTTTTTATCAAATAGACTTATGTTTAATGCTGTTAAATTAGAAAGAATTGCAGCTTTGGGGTGCAACATTGTTGCTTTAATTTATGAGATGGGGCCAGCAATACATGAAAAAGCATTAAAAAAAGTAAAAATATTAAAATTGTTAATTTGAAATACTTTTCGCTAAATACAGCCACGATGGCCATATGCCCAAAATTATTTCCTAATCCAATAGGAATACAATATTTTAATTTTTTGAATAATTTGTTATTAATAAAAATTAGCTTTACTCTTCCTTTTATTAAAAGTTACTAAGAACAATATTTAAATACTTGGCAATAAATTATTGTTTTATAAAGAGTTTTTCAACAAGAAGTTGTTTTCTCAAATGTAGATTAAGATGATTCAAAAAAGAAAAAAGTTTGGTCATTATTAATAAAAAACTAATATCTGGCAGATGCCCTCCACCACCATGCTGACAGATGTCGATTCTTATATCAAAGCTTTTAAACATTATTTGGCAAAATGGCGATCCCAATTCGTTTATCAAGGATTTTGTGTTTTAAGACTGAAATCGATTCAACTGGTTCTGTATAGACTTTGTACTTACAATAGCCCCACAAAAAATAATCCAGTGGTGTTAAATAACACGATCTGGCCAGGCCACTTAACTGCTGATTGTCGTGAAATTATGCGATCGGGAAATTTGGTTTGCAATAAATTCATCGTTTCATTGGCTGTGTGATATGCAGCACCTTCCTGTTAAAAACACATAATGACAAGTGAAAATGGACTTTGTCTGAAAAAATTATATTTTCAGAAAAACCAGTCGGTTGTTCCTGAAAGAATTGAGCAAATCTAGGGCGATGTTAATGGTCGGTGAGCTTCAATTCAAGCACCAGTTAAACCTATTAAGGCTTCAAAGGCAAATCCTTATGCAAAATTCGCCATGTTTTGGTTTGGGGCAACTGGAGAGATGTCGAGGAAATTTGACAAATTTAAATCTGCCTCAATACTGTGGCTCACGTCTGCGATGTTTTCAGTTGAACGCACGCTGGTTTTCGCACATTTTGTATCGAGCCTTTCGACTCAAATTTAACGACCAAATTCTTAGTAACAATGGTTTTAGAAAGACGATTATGTTGTCCAAAAAGAGCACGAATTTTACGAAATGTGACTCTAACAGAACCACCATTTTCATGGTGGATTTAAATAAATTAAAGTAAATGCGATTTTCGTGCGAAATTGAATTCGTTGTAACAATTGGCAATGCATCGAATACGAATATGTTAAAAAACTAAATTTTCAAAACTATTATGTTGCCGATGTTGCCCTAATTGAAAAACTAACTTCTGGTTGAAAAATCTGATATTTCCAAATCTACTCCATTGCCGAATAGGCGATTATATATCTCAGTGAAAAAAGCTTTGGCTTTGTAAAGTAAAGAGTAATTAAAAAAAAATTTTTGACCTCAGATTTAAAAAAAAAATTTTAGAATAATATTTTAAATAAATATCTGTTATTCTTTTCAACTGCCTTTTTTAATTGACAATATATATTTTTTTCTATATTTCGCTTTCCTATGAAAAGCTTCTTCAGGAAATTATTTTTTATATATTACAAAAAACAAAAAATTATAACAATTTGAAATTAGAAAACATTTTTTGAAAACATTTGACAAAACATATAAAATAATTTTCTTTGAATAATAAAAAAAAATATATTAATAATAAATATAATCTTTTTATAGGTCTTTTTAATTAAATTTAACACTTATAGACTAAATATTTCGCTTTCCCTTAAAAAGCTTCTTCAGGAAATTAATTTTTATAAAACAAAAAATGATTAACGATTTCGTGAAAAGCTTTCCAAGGGAAAGCGAAATATTGAGTTTGTAAGTGTTAAGTTTAATTAAAAAAACCTATAAAAAGATAAATACTGTTTTTTTAAAGAAGAAACAAGGTCGAATGAAAAATAATAAAAAAAATTTTAGAAAACAATTTTTGAATTTCTAATAACCGATTTTGCTCAATAGAAGACTGGGCTATTCAAAATTAAAAAAAAACGACAGCTACAAGGCAGAAATACTTTTTCTAGCAGCAAGTCGCTGCTATTATTTTTAATAAATCAATTTTGGATTGTTAAAGTATCGAAATAAAGGGCTATGCACAAAAATCTTTATAATATTAATGCTTTTAGTCATTTTACTAGAAAATGGGGCTAAAGCCTCATTTTAACCAAACAATATATTCAATAAAACTAATTGTTATCTTGTCGCTTAAGGAATTTATTTGAGAACTAATTCACCTATGCGTATGATTAATATTATTTTAAGAGAAGCAATCTTAATTAAAGAAAGCAAACTATTTGATTACAAGTTTTAAAACTTTACAAATAAACCATGTAACAAGACAGTTAATTAATACATAATACAAAAATTCGAATGCTTTTGAAATGTTTAGAATGACATTTCCTTTATCATATCAAATGCATAAAAAGCAATAAATTTTGTGTAAACTTTCATATAAAATGTTTCCATGTTGCATTTTTAAACAATTTCTTTGCCCTTTTTTATATTAAAAACCCTAATAAACATGTTTAGTAAACATGTTATTTCCATATCTGCTCGTATTGTTACTATTTCCTATTTAAAAAAAAAAATTACTGCAGTTGATATGAAATGCTTTTCATTTCCTAGAAATTCTCCAATAATCAAATATTCTAATAAAAGAGAAGGAAATAATGTTCGCTTATGCACTTATTTGTTGCAATAAATGTTATTGTTATTGTTGTTTTTATTTTTGCTTTTACTGTTACTGCTGCTGCTTCTACCATACAATTGTCAATATTGTTCTATTTCAGCAGAAAGTTTGTATAGATTTCATATGCTAAAATTTAGTTTTTGCATTCTTTATTCCAATTCAAATATTTGTATTATTTTCGGGAAATTTGAACACTTATTCCTTAGAAAATTGTTAACAATTTGCGTTGTGAAATATCTAATGCTTCTCTATGTTAATTTTTATTTTCTGGGAGTTTTTATTTAAATTTTTATTTACATTTTTATTTTTTTTGGTTTTTTTTGTTGTTTTCTGGTGAAAGTGAAACGTTTGGAAATTGTATGAGAAACTTTTTTTTTATTTTGGTTACAATATGCGATATGATGTTGTGCTAAAAAAACTGTTGTAATCGTTTTGAAAGTACAAAATCATTAAAAAATATTTTTAAATTTTACGATGCAACAATTGTATTTTTATATAAAAATTTAAAGTTCTTTATTTAATTGTTTATTTTGTGTCATAGAGTGTCATAAATCTTTAAATTTGTTAATAAGTTTTTATAGCAAATTGTTGTTAAAGGACAACAGTGCGTATGATTAATGTTACACAATTAACAAATAAGAAAATAAACTGACTAAACTATGTAATAAATAATAAATTCGTTTGCATATTTAATGTTTGTGCTCGCGGAGCTACATCACACCTGAAATGCTTTTTAAATTAAAGGCTAAAGATCCCATTTTTAAAATATTTGAAAGAGTTTTAAATTAAAATTTTGTCTTCCATACACATACATACACATGATATCAATGTTTCTATTGAACCATAACTTACCCGACTTAAAAACAGACAGACTGACCGTAGGGTTAACGATTAAAAAAAAAACAATTTTATTATAAACTGTTTTTAAATTTGAATTTTCCATCTATAATCGATTAAAGATAAGTTCATGTAATAACAAGCACCTTAACATTGCGTTCTTCAACAAGATAGTTTCAATATTTCGTTTTTTGACGTATTCGTAGATACATTGGCAATTGTTACAACGAATTCATTGTAATTCGCATTTAAAATCCAGTTCGTGATATTTTCAGACAACATAATCGTCTTTTGCGACCGCTATTAAGAATTTTATCGATGAAATTGAGTTGACAGGCTTATTACAAAATGTGCGAACACCAAAGCGTGTACGACCGAGTCGTACCACTGAAGACATCGCAGCGGTAAGCCGCAGTGTAATTGCTCGACGTTCTCAGCAATTGCGGTTATCCATAACCAGCGCATAGCAAATTTTGTATAATGATTTGAATTTGAAGTCTTACAAGCCGACCGACCATTCACATCGCCGTAAATTTGCTCAATTCATTTAGGAACAAGCGGCTGTTTTTTCTGAAAAAATCATTTTTTCAGAGGAAGTCCATTTCAACAAGCAAAATTGTCGCATTTGGGCTTCTGAAAATCTTAGAGTGATTATTGAGAAGCCTTTGCATGCTCACAGTGTCACTGTATGATGCGCTAAGTGGTCTGGAGGTGTGGTTGGGCCTTTTTTTGTCGATGAGGCTGAAAATGCAGTAAATGTCAGTGGATCACTCTATTGCGAGATGATAGCAACTCAATTTTGACCTATTATTGACGACGTGGATATCACTTATTGACGACGTGGATATCACTGATGTGTGGTTTCAACCGGACGGTCGCATATGTCACACAACCAATGAAACGATCAGTTTATCGCAAACCAAATTTATCGAACTCATAATTTCACGACAGCCAGCAGTTAAGTGACTAGTCAGATCGTGACTTAACACCACTTTATCCATTTAAAGCTCATTTATTCTTAAAGCTTAAAATCCGTAATGTGATTAACGAAATAAAACCGCCATTTTGGTAAAAAGTGATAAAAAACTTTGACGAAAAAATCGATATCTGTCAGCGTAGTCATTGTGGACATATGCCAGATATCATTTTTCATTCATAATTACCGAACTTTTCTCTTCGTAATGTAATAAAAGTTTGAAACATCTTTAATAAATATCTCTTATTCTTTTTTACGGTCTTTTTAAATTAAATTAACAATATATATTTTTTTCTTTTCGATATTTCACTTTCCTATGGAAAGTTTCTTCAGGAAAAAAAAAATTTAGTTTAGTTTAGTTTGAAGTTTAGTTTCCAATTTTATTGTTGTAGCAAACATAGAGAAGTTATAATTTTCAAGTCATTAACTATACCTATAAGTAATTTCATGGCACCTATGGGGACACCCTGTCATTTCAAAAATTATTATTCTGATTTACTTTAATAGCTGCTGTAGTTTCGCATACTGTGAAAAACTATAGTAACATATATTAAAATGTTATTACTATAGGAATATCCTAAATATTATAATTTTATTTAACATTTTCGGTACTTCTTATAGCGAAAATAGCCAAAAAAAAATCAAACGTAAAATGCTGGTCTATTACCGGTTAAATATACAGCTATATGTGTTAAAATTATATTGCTATTGGTATACCCTTTAGTTAGGTGTTGTATTTTTATATGTGTTGCTATGGCGGACATAGATTTATACACGGCTGTGGCTGCCATAGTTAAGCAAACAAAAACATGTAAAGAATATGACGCCACTTTTGAAACGCCCTTTACTTATTAGTCCCCCCCCCCCGGGGGCACATATATATGGTCTTTATAGAACTTCGACTATCTAGACACAGTGTAACTGGGGGAAAAAGGGAGCCCAGTCCCCTGAAGTCAGCAGGGGTACAACTGGAAACTCCATTTTATTTCCACGGGAATCAGTAAGCTCGCAGTGTTCATTATTTGTCTCTTTAGACATTTAATAGTTCTCTGGCTGATTATTGAGGTTGGCCCTTTATGGGAGTATCATGGTGGTTGTGGTTTCGCGGCACCATAACAGTATAATGATTATTATGGTGGCCAGGATCATTTCGCCGTTAATGACACGCTAAGTGAATTATCCAGTCAAGTGAGCATGCTAGACATGTGTTCTGGACAGGAGTTGGAAAGTCTCCAACTCTTAAGCAAGGAGTGATGATTTGCAGACCTGCTCTGGAATCATCGAAGTTGCAACTAGAAAGTTCTGTTGCATTGAATTATAGCTTCGGCTTACTAGGACGAGCATGACGTTCCAAATAATGCAGTGGTTCGATCCACCATCTGATTAAGACCTCATGGCCAGGCGCGGATGTAAATCTAATCACACGTTTACTTATTAGTATCTCATGTTATTGTGCCTGTACTATATCTATGAAAATTTTAATTCCAGAAGACTGATAACATCAAGCGTCAGACATACAATTTTTAGGTCATTAACTATATAAGTTATATATATTTGAAAAATTATTATTCTGAATAACTTTTGTAGCTGCTATAGTTATGCATACTTTGCCTGGCTATTACTATTGAAAAACTATAGTTATATAAGTGTATTAAAATGTTATCACCACAGGAACAGCCGTAATGTAAATTTATTTAAAATTATTTGTACTTTTTCTTATAGCGAAGATATCTAAAAATACGCAAACGTAAAATGTAATAAATTTAGGACACTTTTGGAATACCCTTTACTTGCTAGTATCTCATATTATTAGCGGCTATGCAGCTTCTCTAAGTCAAGCTGTTATAGTTCGAGATGACTGATGAACGTACCATGCGGTAAAGATGTACTCGTCTACGTAGAAATTTTAAAAATTTTGAAACACCCTTTACTAGTAAAATACCATTTTAAATAGTTAAATAATTTTGTTTTCCCTCTCTTTATTATCTTTATGAAAATTTTTTTTAATGGTTTTAATATTCTTTAATTTTTTTTCTTTGTTTAATGGCCACATGGATATGCTTCCTTACATCTCATATTTTATTGGTCTCTGATGTGATGAATTATTTATGAGAAAATCTTGAAATATTTTTTTTTAATTTTTTGAAGAAATCAAGCATAATAAACGTTAGCAAACTTCAATAATGATTTCCAATAATAAATTTCAAACTGATAAAATAATTTTTATTTTAAATACTTCACTTAAAATAGTGCAGTTTTCTTTTTTTGCATAACTTTATTATGGTTGATGTCCGTTTGGCTATCAGTTGTCCTTGTGTTATGGAAAACAATTTTTTTTTATTTAAACTATTTGTTATTAAATATTCCAGTTTGATTGTTTAACGTTTGTTTTTTTTTCTTGGCTTTCTCTGTAGCTTTTTAAAGCGGAAGTTTTGTTGTAACTGAATCTCTGCGAAGAACAACACACATGGATGCCAGCGCTGATAAAAAATTGAATCAAAGCAGTTTATTTGGAAAAAAATCCATGCAACATAACAGAATAACAAAATGCCACGAAAAAATCTAAATTCATTTATTTTGTTTGGATTTTTTCCACATCTCGTTTTTTTTTTTTTTAATTTGCATAAAGATTTTCGAATTTTTTGCATTGCATTGTGCTCATAAGCACTCGAATATAGATTTGAAAAAAATTAGACTGGCGCAAGAAATAAATTTCAATATCTGTAAGCTAATCTTATCTCTGAAGAAAGTTAAAGCATCAGTGACTTGGTATCTACAGGTAGGTCACGTCCCAGCTAAGTTACGCCTTTTGTGGCCTACCCTTCTGTCAAGGAAGAACCATTCATTCGTACTATTGGCCTTTAAGGCCAATGAAGGGTAACGTAAAAAGGCTGGTCTATGTAGGACTTCCATAGCGCGGTAATAGAAATCATCCTTTTGAAAAAGTAGAAGTCTTTAAAGAAGAAGAAGAAGAAGGAGCCTATTTTTTTAAGAAAAATTATACTTTAATTGGTTCAATTATTTTTTTAATAAAAAATTGCTTTAATTGAATTATTTAATTAAATTATTATTAATTATTTAATTAAAATTAAAACTTAATTGATTACGTTTTAAAATAAATACATCATTGGGGCAATTAAAAATTATTTTTTAGAAAGAAATTAAATTTTTAATAGGAGGAAAACTCTTTTCTCTAAACAACTTTTAGTTAATTAAATGTGAAAATAATGACTGTAACGCTAAAAGTCCCGATGTTCGTTTTAGCGACTTATTTTATAATTATGGAAATTATTATTTTAGTTTATAATTATATTTATTTTATAATTGTAGTTTTAGGTCGAATGAGTTGTTAATTATAATTTTGTGTTTAACGGCAGTTCGTTGGGTAGGGACATCTTTGCGTGGTGTTTTATACATCAACTGTGGAGATGGTGTCTGTATATGTGCGCGTCTACTTGTTTGTGGTGGTTTAAGAGTATATAAAGAAAAACTATGAACAAAGAGTTAGTTGGTTCCCAGTTGGGCAACAGATAACAGGTAATATTTTGACAGAAGCGTCCAAAAATATTTCTG
Organism: Trichopoda pennipes; assembly: GCA_030448955.1. Lineage (NCBI taxonomy): Eukaryota > Metazoa > Arthropoda > Insecta > Diptera > Tachinidae > Trichopoda > Trichopoda pennipes. Next base: position 636,799 of record JASKUP010000044.1, read on the forward strand.
AGTATCTTTGGCAAATTTTGTGAGGTCACAAATTCGCGCAGTGTTTTTTACCGAGCCTAGTTTGTGTCTACCGTCGCTACTGGGAGTAACCAGAGCAGCTTTAAATTGTGTTCTAGTGGTTATTACCCTGCATAATTTCCGATGGTTTGCGTATATGCCTCGTACACTAACTATTATCTCTTGGCCAGCAGGCCATAGTAACACCGATGAGATCACAAACTAGTGCAGTGCTTTTTACCCTGCCTGGTTTGTCTCTATCGTCGTTACTTGGAGTGGCCAAAGCAGCGTTACATTGTGTTCTAGAGGTTTTACCCTGCACAATTTTTACTGATCTGGCTATTTCATTCGTCCACTAACTGTGAATATGTGGTATCTAATCCAGAGATACCTCCGCACACCATTGCACGGCACACGGAGCAAAGAGGGTGCTATTATTGGCAAATAAAGGCTAAAGATGTACACCGAATCAGTTGCACAACACGATCCTGGACGACGTTGAACATGCCCCAGCAGCCAGTGTCGTTACATGACAAAGAAAAGTTGTTACGTTTCTTGGCCATATTAAAAGCTTACGTTTCTCACTAATGGCTTTCAAAATGTAGACAGTATTTATTTTTATTAACTGGCTGACAGTTATCGATTTGTTTTTTAATTGTTAAAAACTTAGTAGCCTTTTAGCACTTACACGTGTTTGCTTGCCTGCATTTCTTAGCTTTAGTTGGTGGTTTCTTGTCCAGTTGGCTATACAGGCATAACTTTGTTATTTAGATGTACCCCTTTCTCTGGAATCTTTTTGGCTGATCATCAAGTTTTCGGCTAATCAGCAAGTCGCTGTCCCTGGCATCTTTAAGCAGTATATTTTTAAAATATAAATCGTAAGAATTTAAGCACTTTAAGCATTTGGTTATTATTGTTAGTCAAATAAAAACTTTGCTAGACACATTATAAATTTCATTGTTTAAAAAAACTCGTATTTAATAATGGTTCTACGATATTGTATATTGCAAATAAATCTTTTAAATTAAATATTTCGAGTATTTGTAGACTGAAGAAATATTTTTTTTTGAAGCAACAAAAATATTTCTTTAGCTCCCGTTAGCTATAGAAGGAATATTCACTTGCGTTCTTATCCTGATCCCTGCATCCATAGTAAAAATATATAGAATTATAGTGTCTATATTTACTCGCTTGTTATTTTTCTGTTTGATTAAAAGATTAAAAAGTTAAAAATTATTCGAATAATCGACTAAAACTTATTCGAGTAAACATTTTTTTTACTTCAATAAAATTTGAAGTTTAACAGAAAATAATCTTTTTTTTGGGTACGGTTTTCTGTCGACCCCTTGTCAAATTTGGTTTGTGAACAAACCGGTTTCGGCCGATTGCTATCTTCAGTCTTTCGTACGAAAAGAACACAAAAAGTATAACAAATTTTGAATTTAGAATAAATTAGTTTTATTTGAATAATCATAGACAAAGATAATATTTTTCCGCAACTAATGTACTATTGCTTCATGTTATCGCACCATTATTCAGAGAAGAGATTGTGTGTCGAATGAGATAGCTTGCTATTTGAAAGAATATAATTATTCGATTAAACGAAAAAATTAGTACTAATCTGCAGGATACTTTATTCGATCAAAATTTTTTTTAAGAAAGTCTGAACTGAACCGGTCTAATATAAAACGGGCATGCATATATATTTAAGAATATTCATTTATATGCAAACTCACAAACTTTTACAAACACAAACACACACACATATCTATATATACAAATATATACAAATATTAAACATTTATGTTTACAAAAATATTCATCTAGAGCCAAGAGTATTTAGGTGGATACCGGAACAAAACCATTTCTAACATGTTATGCCCCTGGAAATATAAATAGAAAATATTGTGAAAACTTTATACTTAAGATATAATTGCTTGTATGTATGTATATATAGAATGTACTTGTGTGTGTATGTCCATAAGATTTTATATATTTGCATGAAAAATTCATTTTCAGTTCAAGTAATAGGAATATGCTAATAAAATGGCAAGAATTTGTGCTGCATGTTTGTGAGAAAAAAAGCCGAAAACAAATCAAAACTTTAATGAGAATCCATAATTTATGGGCTTCTAGGTAATGGATGCACAAAAATTTACGTGAAATTTAATTACTAATTTTTTATGAGTGTACAGAAAGAGTGCATGCCAAAAAGATTAGAAGGAATAAGAAAAAGTTGTGCCGTTTTTGAAGACTCGAACTGGAAAAGTGCTCTTAAGGCTTTACATGTTGTAGAAGCTCAAAAAAATTGAGTAACACAATTGTGCATTAATAACGCATAAACCCAAGAATTGGTTGGATTAAGCTTGGATATATCAGACTTTTGCATTAGATAATATCAGGAGATTTTGTTTCTTGGCCACTCCCACAAAAACCGATAGAAATTTCCCAGTGTTAACACATCTTCAGAAAACCCCAACAAAGAACGCCAAGGATGACTAACTGCATAATCTAGGGAGCCAATTTATATTAAGGTGAAAGTAAATTTTGATGTCACTAGTTATTCAGTTCAACCCAAAAAGCTTTAAGAAGCCTCATTTGTGAAATGCTAGCAAGTGTTTGTTCAGCATGAGTCTGTACCCTACAGACATCTGTTTTTCCAAATATGGCAATTTTAATTTTTTTTAAGTAATAAAGGTGTAATTCTTCCCTCTTACTTGTATATATGGGCTGCTTTTTAGGATCATATATCTTAAATTAGAATACTGTTTTATTTTTTATTGTTAAAAAATTATTAAGAAATTGAAAATTAAAATATTTAAATTTTCTTTTTTCTTTTAGACAAAATGAAGATTGATAACTAACTTGGAGATCAATACGAGAAGTGCCGATGAAGATTGTCACGAAATTATTCCGCTGGTATCTAAGTTTTGTTTTTCTTCTTCCAATTAAATAACGGATAGCCCAGCCATAATGCATGATGTTAATTGTGAGCCACACCTAAATGTAAAGGTTTTTGCCCAACTTAATTTGACATTTCTTTCTCTTAGGGTTTAACAACTTCAACAATAGAATGTACGTACATAATTGAGCAGCACGTTGAGATTGTTTAAGCGTTTTAGGTGAAATGTGGCCGAAGTAAATCATTATTAGTGACGAGGCAAACTTTCATTTCAATAGATAATGTTAACAAGCAGAATTTCGACATTTAGGTAAATGAGAATGTTTGTTGGAAAGTCGATACATCTACAATAACATTTAGGTATGGTTTATAAGCTGGTGGCATCCCTGAACCGTAATTCTTAGAAAATGAAGTGAGCCAACTATGAGAACTTGCCATTTTATTTTTAACTAGCGTGCCTATGACTGCTTTGCAAGTCATTTGGTTTATTTTTAGTCTGCAGCGTTCTTTTTTGTGTGCCCCAAAAAATTTAATCATTCAAGAAAATTAATCAGACAGAACACAATTTCCTTCTTTTTCGTTATGTTTTTTTAACAATTTTACCTTTTTCACAATTCAATACGTCTTATTCTATTGCAATGCTTTTACATATACGATATTCTTCGATCGATTTTGTTTCGCGGTGTAAACAAGCAAAGCTGTTGGTTAATTAACACGTGAACATGGTACATATAACTGACCGTGCGAAAAATAGGGATCATTGCAAACGCAACACGTATGGGGAACTGAAGCCGTTTAAAATCAAACGGCAAATCTTGAGGAATCGTAGGAATGTGTGTTAACAACACATTCTTGCCCTTATATTTTCCTTTTAAAATTTTTGCTTTAATCACATTTTTCATGACTTTTTTGACTACTAAACGTGTCCCATTGCAAAGTCGTGGCTAGCAGGTTTTTTTAAGCAAAATAATTGGCACACCAACTTTCACTTGCAGGCGGTGGGGCGGCAGTGCAGATAACTTAAGCGAATTTTAAAATTCGACTGGATAATTTACAACATCGTCTTGATTACTAACAGCGTCATCCGATTTGTAGGTAAGAATTTCTCCGGGAATGTCATTCAAAATTGTCACATTGATATCCGAAACATCTTCATTTTTCGCAGCTAAAATAGCTCTTTCCCCCAAAATTTCTAATATTTTGTGCAATATCGGGAAACACGTTTGTGACCAATTAATTTTTGTTTTGATTGTGTAAAGTGGCAAAAATTATCTGCAAGCGTTTAATTTCTGTGGTGGGGTCAATTGGAATTGCGTCATTCCCAATATCTAACAATTGCTTTGAAAAACGTTCGGCTGATAGATCATTTTACAATTGAACACGTAAATCCCACCCACACACACACTCAAATACACACAAAATGCAAGAGAATATGGAAAACAAAGTTCTCTATTTGTTTGCACATCCACTTGCTACGAACTTGATCAAATTTCGATTTGTATTGCCGTCGCATTCTGTATAAGCACACACACACACAGCAACGTACAAACGAAAACACACATTTCATTTGATACAAAACATTTAGCCGGAGTATTCAATGGAAAAAAAATTGTCTGGTTTCAAACACGCACTGTGGTCGCACTATGAACAAAAATACAAACCAGCGAACGACCATTATGCAGGTGCTGTGAAAATTTGGTGGAAATCCGACGGCGCTTCTCGTCAAACACTGGCAACCAAAGGACACCTATTTTGGGCTTAATTTATATATATATATATATATATAGATTAACGATGTGCCTTTTGGTTGGACTACCCTTAAATCAAAGAAAAACTAAAGATTCCCAGAAAAATAATAAATCATTTGTAAAATGAGTTAAAATGAAATAAATTTTAAATTATATTAAACAATCAAGACGTGAAATAAGACCCAGCTTTTGTAGATAGAAAGCAGGTTCGTTTGAGATAATGCTCAGAGGTAATAATTTTGCAACAAATGGCTTTAGAGAAAATAATCCAGCGGCGGTTAATCACAAGAACGAGAAGAAGCCATGTGTCGTCGCTAAATCAGGAAATTACCGGAAAATCTTTCCTCCAATAACTGAATGGTTTAGATAGCTGTGAGGCTTGTGGCGCCGTCGAAACCAATGGTCAGTGATGCCAACATTAATCAATTGAGGCTACAAAAAGTTGGTTATCATTGTTTGATAGTGCAGAGAATTCTCGGTGCTCATTTTTGGGAAAAGTTTAGGCCTTTGATGATGTCTGATCGCAAAGTGTCACTGTCACTGTCTTTATATGTTTGCGGATTTTGTGAGCCCCATATGGGACAATTTTTTTATCATCTCTAAAGAAAATTTTGCTGAAAAGTACACTGTTTTTGTTCAGTTTTGGCAATAGCCAATTGATAAACCTTCGAATAAAATAGCAATCAGTCGATCAATCTTGAACTAATGTAACTTTATAAGCGTGAAGCAGACCCTTTGAGCTAAATGTTGCTCTAAGGACCTGCAGTGATGCCCAATTGTTGCAAACGAGAATGAGTTAATGTTCCAGGCTCATTCTCAACACTGTCTATTGTTTTAGTCTATTGTCAGCAACAATACTGTGAGCATTGATCGAGTGATTAAATACGCCCAGAGGGAACCTGATCGCAAGGAAAACCTTTTGATAGTAAAATTATTTTAATGGTAAATTTTTACAATTAAAATCCTTTGCTTAAGATTATAAAGTTCCATGCTTAAAATTTCTCAACTCTCTACTAAACAAGTGTCAAATGATAACAGCTCAATTTTTGATATTAAATCGTTTGATAGGCAATTTACTTGTTTATTTAAAACTGGAAGTCTCTTCTGCTGTATAATGAAAGCTTCTTAATATGGCCAACGTCAAGTGTGTTCAAGATATTTTTGGTTCTACTGTTTGATGCTTTCATTATGCTTTTTATGTATGTATATAAGAACATATATACCTTTACTTATATTGAGTGTGTTTACATATACATTTATGGATATTTGCATGTCCGTAAATCTGAGTACTTAATACCTGTGCGATATTTTCTTTGCTTAGTATCCTTCTTTTAAGGTATTATGAAAATTTTATAATAAAAGCTGAAAAGACTTCTATGAAAGGTTTCTGGGTAACTGAAATTGAATAAAAAATTAAAGAAAATTTCTTTTTAAAATAAAATATTTCTTAGAATTTTGTCAATAAATTTAAATGCCAATAAAAATAAGTTAAGAGCAACCAATTGTGCAATTGATGAACCTTTAAATGAGGAAAAAAGTTAGAAAAACACACACATTTGTGAAATCTGAATATTTGAGAAAAGAATTTTAAAATCAGATTTTTAAATTGTACAAACAGAAGTTAATACATTTTTACCAAGTGATCAATAATTAGAGCAATCAAACAAGAGATTATATAGTTTCCAAAAATAATAAACATATACATCACCTGTTGACACTGTCATTTAATCATAGACTGAAGTTCATTTTCCTTAAAATATAAAAATGGAAAAATTTCAATTTAACAGTTTGTTGTGGTATTTTAATTAACGAGTTAGCTAATAATTTCATTAAATATTTTAATTATAAAAAATTAGCTACTTTCTGCTTTTCAGCTGCAACAATATTTTAAAGCATTTTCTTCATAAATTGAAAAAGCTTTTAAGAATATACATACTTTAAAGCATTTTTTCTATAAACTTTAAATTTATAAATAAATTATAAATTTATATTTATAAAAGTAAAAAAATTAAGTTAACGAATCAAACAGTTGCTTATGTTTTTCATAATAAAATAACAATTCGATGTAATTGAAATTCTTGTAAAATGTCAGCCGTCACACAAACAAATAAAAACGTCAAAGTATTTACAGGTGAAGAGTTTAATTTTAATCAAATGTTAAAGTTTAACAATCAATAGACATTTTACCCATACACTGATAAAATCATATAGCTAAATATATAAATAAATTCTATTGAGAAAAATATTTCTTTCACATTGGAATGTCATTTTATGACATCAAACAAAACAATAAACTTAACCTCTTAAGCTTTTGCACACACACATATACACACACGCACACATACACATACATTCGTAAAACAAATATGCAGATGAAAACAATAAAATATGATTTTGAATGTGTATATGAGTATCCTTATACACATCACATGTATTCATCGACATGAGTTTGATAAAAATCTACTTAAACGTTCATGGACACCACAAACATAAGTTTCTCTATCAATTGATTTAAGGAAGCAAAAGGTTAAGTATCTCATCAGCATCATCAGACTTTTTTGTTTCTGTTTTCTCTTTTTTTCGTTTCGTTGCTTTTTATTATCATCTGACTTCTTTATATTTGTAGTGGATTAATATTTGTATTATCCTCTTCCACTTGCAGGTACATTCCCTTCTTTTATTCATTTAAGCATGACCGTTAAAACGCAAACCAATTGAATGACTGGGCTTTTTTTTCTAAATTTTTATTTTTTTATTTTTTTGTTCTAAACACAAAGGAAATCCTTTGAGTGTTCTTTCAATAGTCAAGTATGTAAGTATAGGTAACAGCGTGATTGTGTCTGTTAAAACTTGCATATATAACAACAAAACAGCCATGTGTAAATATGTGTAGTATTTTTTTTCACATGTGCCATGACTGTTGATTAGGATGACGTGACTCTCTTCAGTCGAGTATGAAAAAACAAAATTATTAATTTACTTTTTTTGGGACATATAAAGAGTGGGTATATTTGAGGTAAGGAAGTAAGTTGCCTCTCAAATAAATGAATGTCATGAATTGAGCGATTATTCTTTGACATTTATTTGGCCAAAAAGTTGGGAAATTTTACGCATGAACCGTTATAATTTTGAGCAACGAATTTTAATAATGAAAATTTACTGTCAAAATTTTGCACATTTTACTGTGTAACTTCATAAAATTCGAGTAGCTTTTCCTTCGAAATCAAGCTCCTTTGTGCGTTACGGTATTGTTGCCGGCAATAGATCAAAATAGTAATGCAAACATAGCTGCCGTACAACAAAGTATTAAGAGCAAGCTTTGACCATCAACTAGTCAATATTTGCATCAGTAGAGGCACTTTGCGCAACATTTTGTATAAATATCTTCATGTTCACGCTTATAAAATTAAATTCGTATGGTGCGGTTTGTGAGCAGCCGGTATCATTGGCCTGTAATTTTTCGAAAAAGAGCAACGAAAGGCCGTCACTGTGTATTTGCTATGTTACCAAACCAGGATATGGCCACAATTGGCTGATTTTAACGTTTGGTTTCAGCAACGTCACACAACAAGCCACATAGCCATCCGAAAAATGCAGTTATTGTGTGAGAAATTTCCCGTCGCATAATTTTTTGTTTCGCTTTTGTGATTCAACGCCGATGGTATATTTTATCTGGGTTTATTTGAACGTCTTATGTGAACAAACCACAAACAAATGGCGCTCTAAACGATCAAATTCGGAGCTGCATTGACAAGATTAGCAAAGCTTTGTTGCAAAATGTGCTTGAAAAGAGCGGACGTGCAAGAGGTAGACTTTTACACGACATCATATTATTAATTCCCACCTTTTTACTTTTTATTGATATCAATAGATCTGATGTTGTCTAAATAAAAGTCTGTGTTTAAGCCAATTTACTTCTTAACCCACCCATTACAAACATATTTTTACATTCACAAAATGTCCGCCGTGTATTTACATTTATTTAAAGTTGCAAAAAGTGATTAAAGTATCAACAGAAAGTGTAACCTTTTTAACTATCTTGCCAATGTAGTCAATACTACCGAAACAGTAACGGTCAGTTGATTGAGCTTTTTACTGAGTGTTGTCCGAAATGTTTATCAGTATATAAAACACAGTTTCTATCACATACTAAAAGCAAAATACAAAAAAATACTGACGCTATTTAGTACATGCCACGTCTGTACTAATAAACGCTTTCGCTGAATTTTTTGTTTGTTTATAAAATTCCTAAATTTTTAAAAGCCATTAAATTTTTACAACAAAACAGAAACAAGGAGTAGAAGCTGTAAACGGTAAGTAAATGGTTATAATATCTATAAGTTTATGTCTAAGTGGTTAGTAAAAAGAACTAAACACTCTTGGAAGACAAGGTTAGAATATAGGTTCGCAGAGGTCATTTATGCTATTCTAAGCAGGGAAAAAACTAAACTGCTCATTAGTTTATCCAGGAGTTCTTAGAGTAGTTACAGGTGTAATTACTGGTAATAACGCCATTATACACGACTTAGATTTTTAGTTATAAGAAATTAAAGGCTAATAGAGCCATTAAAATTTGAAAAAAATTAAACGCAAATGCAAGGGATAATTATTTTAATATTGGTAATAAATTGTTTGGGTTTGCTCCGCCGGTAAATGAGCTAACCTTTTTAATTTCTCCTCTTAAAATTCTTCCGGCCTGTGTGCTTGTAAATGGCGAGCGCCATGTTTTTTTCTATGTGACTTTATTTTGTCAGTTAAACCCTGTTAAGCCACACACTTTGCTTCTACGCATAAATAAGTTATCTGTGAGTCGTTAAGCAAGTAAAAACTCCTAGATTCCTTAACAGTAAAACTATCTGGAAGCTTGGCCAGATAGTAGATAGATAAGTAAAATTAATTTGTTGTTGAAAACCTTTACAATTTTTATTGACGTTGTGCAAAGCTACTAAATCAATAGCAAAAATAAAAGGTACTAAAATCATTAAACGATAATCATAAAAGTCTTTTAAAGCAGAAAAATCACCTGAATTATAAAAAATTCCCTGTAAACAATACAAAAAACTATAAAACCTCTTACAGATCGAATAAAAAATATTTAAATTGGTGAGAGATGAGTCCTTAGTTAAGGATAAAAATTAAATTATTCAGAAAAGTCTCAGTTTAATTTTAATTCTTATTTGCAAACCTAACTTTTATTAAGTAATTATATTTTTATGAAAACCATCCCATAAAGATTCGATTAATTAAAATAGCAACAAAAAAATTTACTGTTTTGAACCCATATTTCTACTTAAAATGCTACGTGAATTTATTGTTGCATTTTATTTTTCTTTTAATTATTTTTTTTTTAAATTTCGATAACAATCAAACGCAAGATTTAACATCTATTAAAATCTATTTATGTTTAAATACCGTAAATGTATTCATAATGCTCACTTACACCTATGCATTATTATGAATATATGAACATAAATATAAAACAGCTACTAATGCACACACAAAAAGTATTATCTCTACTTAGTAAATAACAACAATGATTTAAAAAGAAAGAAAAAAAAATAAAGAATAAAAACAAATGTAAAGTATTACAAAATAGTAAAATAATAATCGTATTATTATTAAACAATGAAATAAATAAAATGAAATGATTTTCATTGAAAATGTATTATTTTGATCTTAAAATCTGAAACAGGAACTTTTGCTATCAAAAATTTAATTTACTTTTACACATAATGCAACCCAGCATATATTTTTGTAATGAAAAAATTTAACAAGAAATTGTTCTTTTAAAATCTGGACGCATATGAATTTAAAATCACACAAAAATTACAAGACATGGAGATAGACTAGATTATTAGACAAGGAAGAACGCTTTGAAAATTATTTTATTAAAGCCGCATTTCTCAACTCTGATGGTCCACAAACTGAAAACTTCTGATAATACAGGTTATGAAGGGAATTACGAAAACTGGCTTAAGTAGCATCACATTAAAACAATATAGTTCACTAACAAAAGTAAATGAAGGAATGAAAAATAAAAATTATTTAGCAAAAAAAATGCTGCCTCGAATCCAGGACTTTATATCCCTCGTTAGAAAACATGATTTAGGCTTAATTTAAGATAGCAGGCTTAACATGACGCTGATTAATTTTAAAATAATACAAATAAACGTATTTCAAAAATATTGAAACACATTTCAATCCACTGGCCTATAATACGATCATGGCTGAAAGTGACCACGAATTATTCATATTTGCTCTATTATAATAATGGTTATGAAAAGTGAAATTCTTTTTGGAAATTAAGCAGCATGCAGGAATAAATATCGAGGGAGCACATTTGAGGTTAATAACTAAATTGTCTGCCAATTGATTAAATGCCTAGAATTATGTCATCACCTTTTGGCATTTAATTAGCAAAACGTTGGATAACTTTAAGCATTGAACGTTACACTATCGGAAACATAATTTTATTTGTAAAAATTTACTATCAAAATCTTAAAAATTTCACTGAATCACATCGTGAAATTTGAGCAGCTTTTCATCGTAATCAGGCTCTTTCTCGGACAACTGGGCGTAATTTAATAAATTCAAGGCTCACAGTATTGCTGCTGACAATAGAGAATAAAAATACGCTCATAGTGGCCGTGGTGATTAAAACATAGCCGCTGTATAGCACGTTTAAAAACTTCAACTCGTTGAAGAATTTAAGCCGACCGACCATTGTTTACGTTTAACGTTTCTGAGTTGACTGTTTGAAAAACTGAACAAAAACAATTTATTTTTCAACTAAACCATCTTTAGTGATGAAATTCATTTTCATTTAGGCGTTTATGTAAACAAACAAAATTGTCGCAAAAGGGATTCACAAAACAGTCTTCGAAAAATCATGACATCCAGAGAAAGTGATCATGTGGTACGGTTTGTGGTCAGGCGGCAAATATCGGCTCGTACTTTTTCGAAAATGAGCAAGGAAACGCTGCCATTGAGGATTCCCTGCGCTATCAAATCATGACAATCAATTTGCTTTACGGCCACATTTGCCTAACATTGGCATTAATGACCTTTGGTTTCAGCAAGACGATGCCACAAGTTGCACAGCCACCCAAGCCTTTCAGTTATTGCATAAGAAAATTTAATTGGCTGCCTCATTTTTTTGATTTAACGCCGCTGGATTATTATCTGGGAATTTATATAAACAACCCAGAAGCAACTGAGGTTCTGAAAGATTCGGCGCTGCATTGAAAATATAAGCGAAGCTTCAAGGCAAAATGTGCTTGAAAATTTTGTAAAAAGAGTGGAGGTCTGCTGAAGTGCTAGAGTTGGACATTTACAATAATATTGATAAGTTGTGAATAAGGGTGGGCTTTAAAAAAAAATTGGACCTCTATATTATAATGCATACGAGTCAGTCGTAGCGGTTATTTTCCAAAAAAGATATTTAATTTATAATGGCAGAAGATTACTTATTTAATGAGTAAATTTCATGTCAATTTTTAAAATTCGTTTTTTATTCCATTTCAAAGTTCTACACCTCTATAAAAAATATCCTTTAAATAAATTTTAAGTACTGGGTTAAGCTGGGATACTTAAAATATATTTATAACTCAACTAATTTTAAAATACTTTTAGCAGTTAAAATAATAAAAGGCGCAAACAGATATTAAATGTGAAAATAGCGCCGTGCTGCTTTTTCATAAACAAATAGGAGGCAGAAAAGAGTTGTTAGTTATTTCTTAATTTCTAATAAAATAAAATAATCGTCAACTAAAACAAAAACATATTTTAAATCATTTTAAAATTTGTTATTAATTGTTATTGTTAAGTGAACTTTTAAACAATAATAAAATAAATATATATTAATTATTTGTTATTTTGAGATTCATTTAAAAGGGATTAAATAAAAATATTGAAATAAAATCAATAAAACAGTAAAAAGCTTGTTGTATTAAAAAGGCATTAGAAAAAAAAAGTAGTTTTAAAATTTAATATATCAAACGTAAGTAGTAGTTTCTCCTAAAATAAACATCATTTCAACTAAAAAAAAATATAGTTTTTAAAAATATTTATATTTATTAATAATTAAATTAAAAAGTACTTAAAATTACATGTTTCATCTTGTTAACGAATTTTGTATTAAATGCCACTTCACAAATCTGTTAACAGATTATTATTATTATAAAACAAATAATTTTTGTAGTTTTTTAATCGACGTTTTTTTATCTTTAATAAATATTTCTTATTCTTTTTTATTTTTAAAAATAAAAAATTTTTTTCCTGAAGAAGCTTCCCATAGGAAAGCGAAATATCGAAAATAAATAAAATATATATTGTTAATTTAATTTAAAAAGACCGTAAAAAAGATTAAGAGATATTTATTAAATATAAAACAAATATTTAACTTTGTCTTAATATCTCTACACAAAAAGCAATTGATAAATTTTGAAAGATGTTTACAAATACAAGCAAATTTTTAAAGGACATTAAAAATATTTTTTTCAATTTTAAAGGAAAAAAACTAACTCTCCTTTCTATTATTTTATTTCTATTATTTTATTATATATTAATTAATTTCAATAGTTTTTTAATGTAAAGTAATGAAAAAGCTTCTAGTAAATAGATGACTATTGTATTGTCTTGTGAGAAATTTCTCACTAAAGTTTTAAGGAACGACAGGTATAGACGACAATAAAACTTAACGTTTTTTTGAATATTCCCAAAATTGTTTTTTCAGATCTTCCCTTCAACATTACAATTATTTTTTTTCACTTTCTTTCTCAAATTAGTATAACAAAAGAAGAGTTTGAACTTTTATTCAAAATTCCAATTATTGTGATGTAGCAAGTTAAGTGAAAAATTATGAAGTTGATAACAAATTCTTAAACATATCTGAAAGAAACTTAGAAAAGATCAACATCTGTCGGCTTGATATAGGAACTGCTTCTACAGGAATATTTTAAGACGCTTTATTTTGAATAATGTGATTATTTAATTTTCGCACTATAAATTGGGATAAATATTGCGTTTATCTCAATAGAATCTCCAAATATAATTTCAGGGCTTGAAAACCTACTTTTTTCTAGCATGAATAAACTATAGCTGGGGATATGGAAATTGTCCAATTTTAAACTTTCATTTTAAATTTATCAGTTTAACACTTGCAGTAGAGACTTTCCATGCAGGTGAAGATTAGTACCCAGCTGTGTGGTTCTAATCTGATGATAATAATTCACTGGGTAAATATAATGCGTTTATCAATGCCCCTGAGGTGCATAACATTCATCTAGTGGCAGTTTAAGAAGCACCGCAACTGGGGCCGTCCCATACTCTTTGTTCGAGAGCCAAACAGGGTTGTAGCCTTGCTTGCATCTGGTTTCCATGGTACTGGTTTTGTGTCACTAGTCGGCCTTCGAAGATCTTTTTCCTCTAGTTTCAGGCTCCTGCTATGTTAGGCGCTTGTCCTATTACCCCTAAATTCAATAATGTTAAGGTGTGAAGACTTCATGCACCTGTGGAGGAGTGAGAATTTTAACAGTCGGTCTCACTTGGGTTCAGAAACTCTGCGCTAATATGACAACAAAATTGTTATGCGCTAACAACTAGAGAAACTTAACTTTGTGAGGCCTCTGTATTTGATTAACAAGTTGAAACAGCTTTTTTCGGCTCCTCATCTAATCAGCAACAGTTTTCAATTGCACAAATTATTTAAATTTAGTTGATCTATGGGAGGATGGATAAAGTCGTAGTTCTAAGATATGAGAAGGCATGCTGGGAGAACAAACATCTTCTAAATTATTTACTACAGAAGACAATTAAACACCACATCTACCCTACTTGGAATAGCTTACATTGGAATATCTTCATTTGCTATATTTTCATCATATGAGAAACAGTAGGATAACGGAGAGATTAATTCACTCCGTTGTGTATTTCTTAAACATACATTTTTTCTAATGCACGACTAATTATATTATAAGAATCATGAATTTTTAATCAGTGTTCTATTTTCAATATTTAACTTACGATTAATCTTTCTTACAAATAGATTCAAAAATTTTGAAAGGTTATCCTTGTTATTACATTAAAACTAAAAAAAATTGCACAAGTTTTAATTTGAAAAATAAATAAATGTTCATTCCTTTACCCAAAGAAAAGAAAAATATTGTTGTTGTATTTCCAATTCTAAAAGTTTTATAATCTCTATGAAAATATCTTTTAAGAAATTAATATTTGCCTCTGCCAAATACTAAAACTAAAGCAATGAGCTTGATTAAAAAATATTCCATAAAAATAATATTTTGATATTTTGCCTGCTGCTTAACATATTAAAATAATATACTTCCGGGTTTTCTTTGAAAATAACATGGTGTTTGAGTATTTCACTGTATGTTTTTTGTTCTTCATCTTTTATTTTTATCATGTATGAATATTTTATTAATGCTTTGTTTAACAATTTGCCAGTCATAGTAGGTATTTTTTATGATATACTATGTGGTATATATACATGAATTGGCTTTAAGTAAAATCGTGCAAAATTATATGTTTATATCGCCTACAATAGCTAAAAATGTATGTCGATACTTTGAATTGGTTTTTTTTTTAAATAAAATTTTGATCAAATTAATATTATATATAATTAATGAAATCCTGTTCACCTGCCGAGTAGAATATAGGTATTCACATATCTCACAGATTCATATTAGTTTGCCATTAGTATTAATCTGGAATGAGAAGAATTTGTACAGCAAAGACGAATTGAATTTCTTCTCCTGCCTATATTCTGTCAGGCTTTAAACAAGCAATCGTAAGTAGATATAATTAAAACAGTTCCAGCTTATACTCTTGAAATAAGTGGAAAGGAAATGTCGGCTTTATTGTTTTTCCTTTACTTATAAAAAATTGAGGGTAAAAACTGAGCTTATCTCACGCTTCAGATGTTGTTTGAATTTTTATTTTAAAATAATATAAAAATCTTTTTTAAAAATATTTTATAAATCTTCAAAATATTTAGATTAAAAATAAATTTTTGAAATCTTAAATCATATAATTATCTTTTAATAGCCATTGACTAGAGAAAATAGCCTTTTATCATTGAAGCTGTAAACGATAGGATCAAGCTAACTGACTTTTGATGAAGGAAATTTATATTCTTTTATTTTTCTCGGTCGAGCATAACCAGTATTGTTTATTATGTTGCGGGTTAGGAATTTATCATAAGCTTTTTTGCATTTCACAGTGCAACTCATAGTTTTGGAGCTCAATTCTGAGAATTGCATGTAAAAGTTGCACCAAAACTAATCATTCGTCGTGTCAATTTCACCCAATGTTTCATATGTGTCCTTCATAGTTGTGCTGAGTCCCAATGGAATGGACTGTTTTTTGTAAATAATTAGGTCAACATCACAGTCTTCATACTTGAAACTAAGCCGTCGATGAATAGTCAACAGCAATATAATCTCTTTCCATTTTAGATTGAAGCAACGTAATGATTAAATCGTTACGAAGGCTGAAATGTTTTATATCTCAAAGACATATTTTGGAATCTCCGCTTCAAATAAAAAAATATTTGAAGCGGAGCCGTGCCTCAAGTAGAAGCTTCAACTGCAGAGTTTCTATCAAACAATCGGTTCGATTCTATTCATTTGTATCAGCTGCGCTCGTATATGGCTATTTCAATTTAAGGGACTGAGAGTAGAATACTTTTCTTTTATATACTTAAATTGCGGGGCATAATGGTTTGTCGCATGTAGTATGTTATTTGTGTACAAGTTTGTTCATTTGCCTAAACATTATTTGAAAAGAAGTACATAGTTTAGCAAATATTTCCACTGGCCGCTTAAGTTGTCCACCATAAGAATTAGCTGACGTAAGACCTAACGTTCGCACTTCGAATGGTATTGTTTTGTTCGCTAAACTGCTCAATAGTAAGACAAAGTCTGTTCAAGAGACATTTATCTGATTTATCTATTATCTCACTTATCTATCGGTGGAGGGTAAATAAATAAATTTCAATACAATTGTTTTCCTTTGTCAAACTGCATTAAAGTCGAAAGTATGCGCTTGTGTATGTGTGCTTGTTTGTATTGCGTCTAGTATAATAAAATATAATTTAAACTCACATGTGTTAATGCCACCTTTTCTTTTTTTTCGTTTTTAGACTGAATTTATGCTTCTTATAGCTGGTGTAGTTTTTGTTTTAGTAAAAACTTAAATTTTATTTCTTGCTTAAAATAAAAAATAAAACTTAACAATTTTCACATGCTGTTTGTCTGCATTAATGGGGCGCAAATTTTATGAATTTTTTTTATAAAAGTACATTTTGGAATACTGTTAATTTCTCACGTTTGGCATGACCTTCTGGGCGATTCTTAATATCGAGTTATTGGTTTTCTTATCAGTCCCCTTTAGGCTTGACATCCAATCCCATCCAAGAAAGTTAATTGAAATCGAAAATCTCTAGTTCTTAAATTATATTTAAGCCCGGGTACGAAAACCACTAAACATAACGTTTGTTTTTATTACATCAGGTTTCTAAACAAGAAGAGTGTAATAGAGTATGGCCTGCTGCACTTCTGTCAAAACTAGTTGTTTTTGGTGTCGTTGATAATTTCTCCAGATTTATATCGAGTTTCCTCAGGAATCGCACTATGCGAGTTGTTCCCCCCGGGGGCACATGATAGTCTTTTCGGAACCTACTATTCCACTTAGACTGGTGTCTTGCGGGGTAAAAGGGAGCCCAGGCCCCTCAAAGGCTAATAGGAGTCACCTGGACAATCCACATATTTCCACGGGAATCAGTAGGCTCGCAGAGTTCACTGTTTGTCTCTTTAGACATTTAGCTGTTCTCTGGCTGATTATTGAGGTTGGCCCCTATATAGGAGTATCGTGGTGGTTGTGGTTTCTACGCCCTCGTGAGAGTTTGTGGGTCGGATCATTCATAATGAACACAATGAATGGTTCAGGTCCAGTGAGTATGAATGCCGTCGTGTTCTTAATTATATTAAGCTTCATGCGTTCTGCACCAGGAGTTGGAAAGTCTCCATCTCTTTAGCAAGGAGTGAAGGCTGCGGCCTACTTCGGGCTTTCGAAATTGCTACTAGGAGTGACCGGAGGATATGGCCTCCTAGAGCGTGAATGACGTTTGCAAATCATTCAAGTGGTTTGACCACCATCTGATTATGACTACCAAGTCGGTGCAGATGTAAATCAAATCACATCAATGCGAGTTGTTATAGTTGGGATTTCATCAGGATTAATTCCTTCTCCCTATTTCTTATTTTTCTAAACGACCTTGTTTCTCAAATTTCATTTATCATTCGTATTCATTTGATAATAGACAAAACCAGTTGGAGGAGGTTCCAAAAGGCGGAACATGAATGATACGCTTAATCACGATCTTGCAACGATTTTCGAATGGGGTCATGTGAATAGAGTCGATTTTAATGTCCGTAAGACGCAATTTTGCATGCTTGCCCATGGATCTGTGTTCAGAAATGATGCTGCACCTGTTACTATGGGTGATATAGGTATTACGGAGTCGGAAGCTCTTGATGTTTTTAGCATGGAAATTCAGTGTGATGTGCGATGGACACATTTAACAGGTTTCTAAAGAAGGTGTAAGAGATATTTACTTCATCTTATCTATGTACTATTTATACCGCCTATATCGGTCCAAAGATGGAATACAACTCCCATGTATGGGCCGGCGCTCCAAACCCTATTTTGAAGTTGCTCGACCGTGTACAGGAGAGGTCGAATAGGCTCATTGGGGAGGGTAGGGTATCCAAATCTATTGAATCCGTAGAATATCAACGTATTTCACTGTTTTGTCGTGTTCTAAGGAACTCGTTATATTTTTGCGTTTGACTCGATTTGCGTTAAAAGCTCATCCATTTGTTTCACTTTCAATGGAGGAAAATTCTAATCGAATTTCCATAAACTTTTTCCTCTTCCACAAAACCTAATTTCCTAGTTTTGGTATAATGCATTGCATAAGTAGGGATTATCCCCTGAGTATTGGTCTGAATGAAAAAAAAAACAATATTCCTCCACGTTCTCAACATTTAACAACCACCACACGGCGAATTTTGCGTAAGGATTTGAAGCCTTGCAAGGTTCAACTAGTGCATGAATTGAAGCAGACTGACCATTCAGATTACCGTAAATTCGCATAATATATTCAAGAATAACCGACTGACTTTTCTGAAAATTTCATTTTTTCAGACGAAGCCCATATTCACTTGTCAGGGTATGTCCAACAAGCAAAATTGCCGCATTTTGGCTTCTGAAAATCCTAGCACGATTATTGAGAAGCTTTCGAATACTCAACGTGTCACTGTATAGCCTTTGGGTTTTGTATTACTTTTACTTATGAGCACAAAATACACTATAAGATAAACGTATACAGACAGAAGGGAAAACACTAATAAAAAATCTTTCATTAGATCTAATCATTTTAGCAATATTTTTTGCATATTTCTTTTATTTATTCTTTCTTATTATTGTGTATTTTTTAAAATTCTAATAAACAGACTTTGCTTGTGTTAAACTCATATTACTCACATCATCCCAACATTTTCAACATTTCTGATTCCCTCTACTATTCATTGTTGAGTTTATTTCTCCAAAAATGTATGTATGAGTTTGTGAATTATTATTGCCCAAAAATTATATATAAAAATAAAAATGTAAGTTTTCGTACCATCACATGTGCCAAAGTTATAAACGAATCTTTTCCTTTTTTTGTCTATTATATTAAAAGGTAGCAGCAACTTATTTTTTGGGTACAATTATTTTAACGCAAGAAAAATTAGAAGCTTTAAAATACAGAAATTTATGTTGCATTAAAATAATAGTGTTCTTTGTTTTATTATTTGAAAAAAAAAGAAAATAGTACGAAATACATATTTCCTTTTTTTGCATTTGTTTAAAAATAGTTTGCCAGTTTGCAATTTTCCAACAGATTTACTTTAAAGTGAAAAGTTTGTAATTACAGCATTTCAAAATTAAATATTTAAAAGTTAAATGTGTTTTAATATAAAAAATCTTTTAGATTAAATTGCTTGGAAAAGGGTTTTTTTGCAAAGCTTTAAAAGTTTTGAAAGGGATATATGATAATAGGAGGACCTCTGTGAAAGTGTGTGGCACCCCCTATAAAAATGAGATTCTCTTAAATCATTTTAAAGTCTTTAATTTCAAATATATTTCTGTGTGCGATTCTTAGTCACGAGCATTTGTTTTTTAGATATTTTAATTTTTTCTCTGAGTCTGTGGATTCCTTACGCTGCATTATTAGATTTTAGTACCTTTGACTTAAAAAAATTGCATATAATAAAGTCCAATCACTTTAAGCGACGCACTGTAAATAAGTATTTTCTGCAGCAACATAATTATTGCACGGGCTATATGAAATATGGAGCTTTCCGTTTAAAACTTTTGGTTCTTTTAGATGCTTAAATTTCTTTTAAATTTTTGACTACTTTGCTTTTAGAACAAGTTTTAAAAATCGCAAGGACTTACTTCAATTTATAAAATACACTTCCTTTCTGTATCCTAAATACAAAAAAAGTGTTACGTTTTTTACTCATTGGAATCATCTAATTATGAAATTCTATGTTCAATGTTTTCCATAGTACTGCCATAGCTTTCTCTATCGCAATTCCTATTATAAGCGATTTAAAACGTCAAAACTGTTTCAAAATTAAGACATCTGGTATTTTTTTATATAATTGCTTTTATATGCATCTGAGTATGCGCTTATCAGGAGATGGGGATACCATAGTTTTGTGTTGCTGTAAAACCGCATATAGAGCAGTTTTTTTAGCAGTTTAAAGTTACTAAATATAATTTGATGTTTACACTTTCATACACAAGTGTTAAAATATAACTCCATCATTGTTGTTGTTGCATCTATCCGCATCTCACAGCCCTCTTGAAGTGATGAGATAATTATGAACATTTATTTAGTTTTAAAGTGTGATAGGCGGTTGTGGCTTATTTGATATTGCCAGAAAAACATATTAAAGGCTCCCCCGCAAGTGGTGCAACGTTTACGTGTGCTAACTTGTACTGGAATCCCAACAGGTAATTTCTTGTTGTTTAAATCTTTCTGTGCCCAATATGAGAACAAGTAAAAAATAACAAAATAAAATAATGACACTAAAAGAGTATGGGAACCCTATACTGATGTTATTTTGACACGTGAGGCTTACATTTTCAACTTGCAACTGTTAGACATACAATATGATAAAAACTTAAGGGTGTTTCCATAAATGCTGTGATTTTGATAAATGTAGTGCTATTTTTAACCGGGAATAATAGCACAGATAGTGTGCTATTGTGTCCGCTATTAGGACGAACTCAAACAAATTTAAATAACTTGGGATAAAGAGTATTCCGATAGTAACTTGCTTTTAAGGTATATTATCGTATTTTTAAATACGTTGATAAGAGACATTTGTAACAACAAATAATAAAAATCATACCCAAAAAATATATGATTTAAAACTTAAAGGCGTTCCATATATCTGGGAATGCATTTTTTACATTTGTTTAATTTAATTAAATTAAATGGTATTTCGAAGATAAAATTGAATTTTCTTACATTTGTACACATTTCCATTCTTTATAATTGGTGGGAAAATTTAAGGTTAGGAAGTACATTGCATGTCAAATGACTAAATGTCAAGAACTGAGCTGCTATCCATTGACATATATTTTAGATAAGTTGGGAAATTTTGAACATAGAAGGTTATACTTTTGGACAAAGAATTTTAATTGTGAAAATTTACTACCAAAATGGTGATCATTTAATTGTCGAACTTCGTAAAGTTCGTAATCAGGCTCCTTCCTAAACTACTGTGCGTCATTTAATTGCTTAATTTGAGACTCAGGGCATTGCTGTTGACATGAGACCAAAACAATACGTTCGTAGTGGCTGTAGAAAGGCAATTGAGCATTTTGCGCAATATTTTGTAAAAAGACCTTTATATTCACGCTTATAAAGTTCAACTCGTTCAGAAATTAAAGCCGACCGACCATTGTATGCATAAAACATTTGTGAATTGGCTGTTTGAAAAATGAAATCAATTTTTCATCAAATCTTCAGTGATTGGCCTTATATTTAATTAAGCAGTTATGAAAACCAAATTGTCCCAACTAGGAATGATAAAATCCATGAAGCATCCTTTTACATCCAAAGAAAGTGACCGTATGATGAGGTTTGTGGACAGGCATCATTGGCCCGTATTTTATTCGAACAAGTTATGAACAAATCATGATAACCAAATTTTTGTAGCCACAATTGGCTTATGTGGTCATGTTTGGTTGCAGCAAGACGGCGCAATAAGCCACACAGCCACAGCTATTGCATGAGAAATTTCCCGGTCGCATAATTTCTCGATTTGGGAATGTTAATTGGCCGCCTCGTTTTTGTGCTTTAACGCCGCTGGATTATTTTTCTGGGATTATTTGAATGGCCAGCTTTACGCGGATAACCCACAAAAAACTGGCCCTGAATTGACGAGATTGCCGAAGCTTTGCTGCAAAATGTCTTTCAACATTTTGTGAAAATAGCGAACATTGGCCGACGTGCTGGAAGTGAACATTTATTCGACATCAAATTTCAGTATTAATTCCCATACTTCTACTTTACAATGGTAACAACAAAACTGAAGTTGTAAAAAAAGTAATTCAAGCCAATTTACTTTCTAACCTCAAATTTGTCCACTTTTTAGCAATGCACTGTTATTAAATTATATTTCAGACCATTTATTTAAGAAATGATAGTTATTGCTCTCCCATTGTTACAAAAACATGAGCTTCCGTGGCAAGCTGTAGTTTTGTTGTAGAATTGTAACTTAAGGAAATATCAATAATGAAAATATAATATAGTGGAGTCAAAAGGCTCTTTTTCGTTCGATCCAGTACTCAGGAGATGACCTCTACTAATGTAATGCATTGAAAGAGGTAGTAGTATTTCTGGACATTCGATTTGAATTTTCCTACATTGAAAGTGACAGGAAAGACTTCTAGAGGGAGTTTATTTCACATACCAACTGTTCTGCTAAAAAACAAATTTTCCCTATAATGCGTAGTGCGATTCATTGGCCAATCGCCTAAAAATTGATGCGCTCTCAACGAAAATCGTGTCAAACGCAAAAATGTACGAGTTTCGGGAATAAGTTCCCTACTTGCGTTAGGGCACTTGCCATGGTAGTAACGATAAAATAGTGAAATACAGCCTACATTGCGTGGATGCTCTAGGGAATCAATAGAGTTGGATATCCTACCGTTCCTAATGACCCTCCTGGTTCTCTCCTGTACGCGGTCGAGCAACTCCAAAATAGACTTTGAGCGCCGGCTCATATATGAGAGTTGTATTCCATCTTTGGACGGATATTAGGCTTCAGATAGTGTGATTCGTTTTACATCCGCACCTGGCTATGTAGCCTTAATCAGATGGTGGACAAACCACAATTGTATAATTTGGAACGTCGTACATGCGTCCTAGGAAGCCGAAGACATAATTCTAAGCAACATAACCACCTAGTTGCAACTTTAGTGATTCCAGGGCAGGGCTGCAAACCATCACACCTTGCTAAAGAGTTGGAGACTTTCAACTCCTGTCCAGAAGACATGTCTAGCATGCTTACTGGACTGGATCATTTACTTTGCGTGTCATTATCAGTGAGATGATCCTGGCCACCATAATAACCATTATACTGTTATGGGGCCGCGAAACCATAACCACCACGTTACTCCCATATAGGGGCCAACCTCAATGATCAGCCAGAGAACTATTAAATGTCTAAAGAGACAAATAATAAACTCTGCGGCTCACTGATCCCCGTGGAGATAAGTGGAGCTTCCAGTTGACTCCCTGCCTGTCTTCAGGGGACTAGGCTCCCTTTTTCCCCTAGTTGCACAGATCTAGATAGCTGTTACGTACTATAAAGACCATAAATGTGCTCTCGGGGGGGAGATATTAGGCTTCATCAGGAGCTGTAAAAATTATTAATAAAAAAGGAGCAAAACAACAATTATGCGACTATGAACAGTTTGTTAAATATTAAAGGGTCCGCCAAATAATTCTTTTGTTTGTTTTGAATGTTAAAAACAATACTATTGAATATTTTCTCAAATTTCTTTTTTTATTAAATTAATGGAAAATAATTTCATTCAAATGGCTGCCTTGGCTGGTCATGCTGTAGCCTACACGATTGGTCCAATTTTTAAACACATTATCGATTGTGTACAGCTGTACTTCACCAATGGGTTCACGAATATTGTCCTTTAAAGCG
The DNA here is from genome assembly GCA_030448955.1 of Trichopoda pennipes. Taxonomy (NCBI): domain Eukaryota; kingdom Metazoa; phylum Arthropoda; class Insecta; order Diptera; family Tachinidae; genus Trichopoda; species Trichopoda pennipes. Next base: position 660,747 of record JASKUP010000044.1, read on the forward strand.
TCAATTGTCTCTGGCACAGATAATAGTCCAAAGGTGTCAAATCGCTGCTCCGAGGTGGCCAAATGACATTAGCTCTGCGGCCGATAATGCGATTTTCAAAAATAGGGCGCAAAACATCGAGTGTAGCTTAGGCTGTGTGGCATCAAACCAAACCAAATGTTGCCAATATCCTCCTCTTCAATTTTTGTGAACAAAAATTCTTTCAACATGGCGTGATAACGATTGCCATTAACTGTAACGGCCACTCCTTGCTCATTTTCGAGGCCCAATTATGCCTCTAGACCAAAATCCGCACTAAAGAGTGACTCGTTTTGGCTGCGTCGGCTTTTCAATGTATGCGTGCGGGTTTTCTGTGCCCCAAATGTGACAATTTTGCTTGTTTACATACCCGCCAAGATCAAAATGAGCTTTATCTAAAAAGATGATTTTTTTTGCAAAATCGGCAAGTCAAGCGCAGGCCCACTTAGCGAAGCGAAAACGCATTTTATGGTCAGTTGGCTTCAATTCCTGAACCAATTGGACTTTGTATGGCGTCATACCAAGGTCGTTATGCAAAATTCATCTCAATGATGTCTCTGAAATGTTCAATTGTTGAGAACGACGGTGAATTGATGTTGATGGCGCTTAACGCACACTTTCTGCCACAGCAGCAATATTCTCGGGTGTACGTACTGTTTTTGGCTTTTCACGCTTTGGTTTATCGATGAGGATGCCAGTTTCTTTCACAAGATAACGAACATACGGAGCTGATGGTGCCTCTCTTCTTCCAAAATCCGTACGCAATTTTCGCACACATTCTGCAACATTGTCATGACTTTCAAAGGAATGTCGCAATATTTCCCAGCGTTGTTCAAGCGTATGCGCAACCGTAGTCGTTCAGCGGAAAGATAAAACTAATTATATATCAAATCAACAATGAGGTAAGTGTTACCATTCAGGAAATAAGCACTAGTTGAAAAAAAAACGTTAGATGACGGATCCTTTATATGCACGATGTGTCCTGTTTCCTACTGTGTCCTACTTGCAACCAGGCTAATATTTTGGAAACTAAAGATTTATTTGCTTTAATGTTGTTTCTTAATTAAAAGGAAATAAAAACAAAAATTTTATTATTTAAAAATTTTTGCTTTAGATTTGTATTCCTTAGCAGAATATGTTAAATAGCAATCCTAGTTTTTTGCTGAAAATCGTTTACCTTTTTTCTCTTTAAACTATATTTTCAATGTATTTAATTTCATTTTGTAAAACTTTGTTCTTCTTTTGTTTTTAGATATCAAACGAATCCATTTTGTATATAGAAAAATAAAATAAAATAGTATAATACAATACTTTTGGATTGCAAAAGAAATGTGAATAAAAATATATATTTAAAAGGTTGAGTATGTTTGAAAATGCAAATACTTTAACAACTACAACAAAAAGAAGAAAAACAGAATGCGAACACAGATATATTCACAATTCACCTTTAGTTAAAATATTTACAAAAATATACCTTGAAATACGATTAAGCGAATAGTTTGATATTTGAGTAAATTTTTTATCTGTTAAAAAGAACAGTACCCTACAGCGGGTATAGTTGGCTTTATATGCTGTTTTTTTTTTATTTTGTTTAACAAACTTCTCACGAAAACAACACTGCTTCATGTCCCGGTCAATTCTCAAGTTACGTAGTTGGCTGTTTCACTAAGTACTCAAGTTTTAAAGAGTTCTATATTGATATCTTGCTCTTGTATCAATGTTAATTAAAAATGTTTCAAATATGAGTTTTTAGCATCTATTTAGCTTTAAAGGTTGTAATCCTGGTTCAATAAATATTAATGAAATATTTCTGTTTTAGTGTTTGTTTGAAAAGTTTCCATTGGAAAACCATTTTGAATGGTCCCTTTGAATCATGGAAACTGAAATCTGATTTTTTATTTACAGTTTTGTATGAATTTTGTTTTTCCTATGATGCAATTTCAATCTGTTACAAATCGCCTCAAGAGTCTAAAGTTGTATAAAATAAAATTGAAAAACAAAAATGGAAATAAAAGTTGAAAGCATGATTTTGGTACTCTTTTTTTATTGCCGGTAAAAATGCAAACAGCAGAATTAAGACACAACAGAAAAAACTGAAACAAAAATCTAAAACAATAAATTACATGACAAAAAGTGCAATGGAGAAAAAAAAACAGAAAAACAGAAAAATGAACTTAAAAGAAAAAGTTTTACATTATTATATGACTTAAGGTGTGCACACAAGCAAACATAGGAATTGTTTTATTTTCAACTTAAAAAAATGAATCATATCAGGATGCAGGGTAAAATTAGCTCTGGTTGTTCTACAGTCATACAATTTACAAGTTTTTGACAATCAACTGTTTTAAAATTCATACATTAAAATAGATTGTCGCAGAGCTACATACATGCATATGGATGTAGGTACGAGGTCAGAACAAAGATTTCTCCAATCGAATGCATATATTTAAAAATGAAAATTATTTTAAATCCCAATAATATATAAAAAAATGATAAAATTCCTTCATTAACAGTTTTATGAGATATAAGAAGATGGCTTAAAGGGTTATCTAATAGATAAGGAGAGATTTTCACAATATTGTGACAGCTAATTAAAACATGAAACAATTTTTATTTAATTTTTAAATACATTTAAAAAAAGACAATTTCTTGTCACACCATTTATATGATGGTTGAAGATAGTCACCGCAGCTTTATTTGAAAGATAATTATTATTTAAAAATGACTTCTGTCACATAACCGCCATGGCTGGGTTGTATGTTATTTTATCTGTAGGTATAATTTTTAATGAATTTTTCCAATATTTGTGGCTCCATGACGGCAACTGACGTGCACTAGAAACTTCACATACCACCGCTGAAAATAGCCCAGGCACGTTAAATTGCACAGTCGTGGAGACCAATGCACAGGTCCGAAACGTGAAACTATGTGGTAACCAGACGTTTCGATCAACAAATCAAATGTGTCACAAGCTGTATTACACGTTGCGCCGTCTGGATGAAACCAGGTGTCCTTGTAGGCTAGTAGGTAGTTTACTAGCTTGTCAGTATGGGGGTTGTAGGTTCGATTCCCAACGAAGATCTTAGTTTTTTTTTCACTACAAAAAAAATTGACTGTCGGTGGGGGCTGCTCAGTGATGAAGGCATAGTCACTGGTCGCTGTGCTGTCTTATATACAGCAGTTAATTTCCGACTATCCTTCTACTTTCACCACCTGTTTCATCTCTTCTCTATCCCTTTCCTAAAGAAAGTAGCACGGTACTTGACTAAATAGGCCTTGGTTCCTGAAGTGCTACTTCACTATCAAAAAAAAAATTAATGAACAAAAACGGCAGTAATCATGGCTGTATAGCGTTCATTACTGACCGCAATGTTGTGACCAAAGGCTAAACGTTAAAAATACGTTGGGATGAGCTTAATGAATTTTTTAACGCATTTCAATTGGAAATTATGTTTCTTCGACAATACTGTCCATGCCATAGCGGAAATGGTTGCAAACATCATTTTGTTTGGAATGAAAACATTTATTCCATCCAAAAACATTTCGATTAAAACCAAATCGAAGTTCTGGTTTAATCAGACGTGCGAAAATACACTCAGATCAAGAGAGGAAGCATTCAGTATCTGGCGTAGAATTAAAATGCAGATGCTGATTCGCTACGCAAAAAGGCAAAGATCTTCGTGTGTCAATGTACTAAGACGCGCTCCCCCATGTACATTGTACCATTAGCGCTCCCCCTGGGGGCACATATATATGGTCTTTATAGAACTTCGACTATCTAGACACAGTGCAACTGGGGAAAAAGGGAGCCCAGTCCCCTGAAGTCAGCAGGGGTACAACTGGAAACTCCACTTTATTTCCACGGGAATCAGTGACCCGCAGAGTTCTTTAGACACTTAACTGTTCTCTGGCTGATTATTGAGGTTGGCACTATATGGGAGTATCGTGGTGGTTGTGGTTTCGCGGCCCCATATCAGTCTATGGTTCTATGGTGGCCGGGTTCATTTCACCTTTAATAGCACCTACCTGGGGAAATGTTCCCAGATCCAGTGAGCATGCTAGACATGTGTTCTGAACAGGAGTTGGAAAGTCTCTAACTCTTAAGCAAGGCGTGATGATTTGCAGCCCTGCTCTGGAATCATCGAAGTTGCAACTAGAAATTTCTGTTGCATAGAATTATAGCTTCGGCTTCCTAGAACGAGCACAACGTTCCAAATTATGCAGTGGTTTGGTCCACCATCTGATTAAGGCTTCATGGCCAGGCGCAGATGTAAATCTAATCACACAGTTGTACCATTAGCGCCTCCATGCTAAAGCTCTTGCTACTCCTCAGGTTAGCCAGAACTTTTGGTCTTTTGTTAAAAGAATAAGGGACAATGCTAGTTCTTCAACTCCAACTCTTTTAAAGAACACCAAATATTCACTGACCCGGTTGATAAAGTTAACCTGGGATATTAAAAACAATTCTTATTTGTCGGAGAGCAATAAATCAATCGCCCGAGTTCGGCGGAATATCCATTACTATGCCGAAGAAATTTTTTCGAGCTCGAGCGAGATCTCAACACCAACAAGTCTGCTGGGCCTAATGGAATTCCAGCTCTGGTCTTAAAACGATTCTGTTCAACGCATCCATTAGCAATCCTTTTCAGCATGTTGTATCATGCCGGCGAATATCCAAATTTTTGGAAAGTTACTAATGTAACGCTGATCCCCAAAGAGGATGAGGCTTAAAACTCTGAAACTTACCGCCCAATTGCATTTTGTTCTGCCTTTTCTAAAGTGATGGAAAATATGATTAATTTTCATCTTGTGAGGTACATTGAGTGCAACAGCTTACTTAACGACCTACAGTTTAGATTTCATAGGGTGAGTTGCTCGCTTTCCTGTGCAACTCCATACATCATTTCGGAGAGAGTAAGGTGGTAGCTCTAGAAATTTCCAAGACGTTAAATAGAGTGTGGCATGATGCACTTCTGTCAAAACTTGTTGCTTTTGGTGTCGGTGATAATTTCTCCAGATTTGTATCGAGTTTTTTCAGGAATCGCACTATACGAGTTGTTATAAATGGGATGGGACTTTATCAGACGAATTTAAGATTAATTCAGGGGTACCGCAAGGCACCGTTCTTTCTCTTACTGTTTTTTTTTATTTTTCTAAATGACCTTTTTTTTCAAACTTTTAACCCTATTTACTCTTTCGGAGATGACAGCACCATTTGTCATTAGTATTCATTTAGAATAGACCAAACCAGTTGAAAGTGAGTTCCAAGAGGCAGAACATGAATGATACGCTCAATCACGATCTCGCGCAACAATCTCGGAATGGCGTCGTGCGAATAGAGTCGATTTTAATGCCCGTAAGACACAGTGTTGCATGCTTACGCATAGATCTGTGTGTGAAAAAGGTCCTACATCTGTTACTACGGGTGATATAGATATTACGGAATCGGAAGCTCTTGATGTTCTTGGTATGATGATCGGTGGAGTAAACACATTTGTCAGGTGTGTAAAGGAGCTTTCAAGTGCCTCGGGCTTGTAAAACGTGTAGTAGATATTTCACTCCATCCGGTCTCCGTACTATTTATATCACTTTTATCTCATGTATGGCCCAGCGTCCCAAAGACTATTTTGGTGTTGCTCAACCGCGTACGTGGGAAGGCCAAGAAGCTCATTGGCGACAGTAGGGTATCCAACTATATTGATTCTCCGGAAAATTGACGCAATGTGAGATGTATTTCACTGTTTTATCGTTAGCACAATGGTAAGAAGAAAATTAGGGAACTTGTTTCCCATTTACGTTAAGAGCACAGCAATTTGTAGTCGAATGACCACTACGCATTACAGGGAAAATTAGTTTTTCCGCAGAACATTTTGTATGTAAAATAAACTCCCTCCAGAATCTTTCCTGTCACTTTCAGTGTAGGAAATTTCAAATTGAATGCCCACAAACACTACTCCCTCTTTCCTCCTCCCCATAAGCTGAGTTTCGAATTCTGTCACAATGCATTGCATGTATAGGGGTCGTCACCTGAGTACTGGTTCTAAACCAAAAAAAAATCTTTTTTAAAGAAGTAGGTACCAATGATTCCAACAGTGTGTAAAGCACAGCAACCAATCAGTCAGTTTTTCTATAATGGTGTCTTGTCTTACTCAATATACACTTGAGGATTATCATCACTCCGTTTAGTTTATTGCCTTGTGTATTGACACAAAATTCAGCTTAATTGTTAAACAAAATTATAATAATCGGAATAACCGCCAATTTTGTTTTGCGCGCAATTTGCACCATTTGGTAGCATTGTTTACGCATCAGTGTATTCAGATGGAAATGCTAAATAGAACTAAACATTTAACACACTTAACAGCTAACAAAATGGCAGGCAGTAAAAAAAGTGTGGCCAACTTAAAGTTTTATACCACTATAAAACACCCAATATAACAGGTGATTGATGAGTTTTCTTAAAATGCTTCACTATTCTTACTATTACGAGGTTGTTGAGTTATTTGAATATCGCTCGGTAAAGTATTAAAATGTGCAGGGCTTCCTCGCCTAACATGTTTCATTGTATAATTTGCCTTCGGCTCCTCGTACTTTTTATTTAACGTAATACACTCCCTACTACTTTGTAATATTTTGTATTGTCGTAATTCTGTTTTATTTCTTAAATCTCTTTTATTTAGTCTTATCTTACGTTCCATTATTTTGTATATTCTTCTATTTTGATCTTTTCGGCTTTTAAAAGTTTTTCCTTTTTTTGTTTTAGTATCTCTCCTTTGCTGCTAATGTGGTTTTGTGTTCTTTAGCAAAATTTCAATTTTTCAATCTGAAAAGTTGGGGTGTAAGACCAGAAAATACAAATTTATTCGTCTTTTATAAGAAACAAAAACCTTAAAAAAATTCTTCTATGATTTAAGAGCTATGGGATACTAGGTGGGGAGTCAGGATTTAAAAAGTAAAATAAAGCAAGCTGCCATAAAATATACTCATGCACATGTACACATTCTTAGTTAAATTGACTATTGTTTTGCCAAGATTTGTTACGCCAACTTTTCTACATTCGTTTTAATCAAAATGCAAGTATTTCGAACTTTATCAGTGAACAAAAGTTTTGTTCATTTTATTCCACTCTTTTTTATACACTTTATCAAGACAAACTGTATAGGGAGTGTACAAATGTGTATGTGAATATGTGTGTGTATGCGAATATGAGTCAATTTATAAGTTTGAATATTTATGAAGAGAAACTAAACAGATTACACTGGAAAAATTTTACAAAAATGAAAAAAAAGTGAATATCAATGTTCTAAAGAAAAATAAAAATCCTCAATCTTCAGGGAAGACTGGGTCAGAATAATAAAATAAAAATAAAAAATCAAACGACAAGAAGTGTTTTAAATTATTTTGGTTTACAAAAATCTTTAAATATTTTTTCTAATTTCATAAGGTATTTGTTGTTTTTATTTTTTATTACCCTTCAGCAATATTTACTCAAAAGCAGCATCTATTTTTCGAACTTCTAATAGAAAAAGATTTAATTTTAGTTTAAAAAATATTTGGGTAACAATTCCTTCATTCGAAGCTAAATATTTTCAAGTGCCTTAATGGTTTTGAATTTGGTGTTTTTAATTTTTTTCCGAAAAAATTATACTTTTCCTAGATTTACAGTTTAGTCGCATTTCACTGGACCCTTTAACAGTTATGGAGACGGTAGGTTTACACTGTAGTTCATAGCAGCCATAGGAAAAATTGAAAACATTGCCAAATTCTGACGCTTAATTCCTTTGAAATGCAAAGACTTTTTACAATAACAGAGGAAACCATTTTTAATGATATGTGCTTGGCTTTTCCGACGGGGTTATAATCAATTCTATTTGGGTACGGTTTTCCGTCGACCCTCGTCAAATTTGGTTTGTGAACAAACCGGTTTCGGCTGTTTGCCATCTTCAGTGTTCTTTCAGAAACAACTGGCTGGTTTTTCTGAAAGAATCATTTTTTTAGACGAAGCCCGTTATCAGTTGTCAGGGTATGTCAACAAGCAAAGTTTGCCGCATTTGGGCTTCTGAAAATCCTAGATGGGTTATTGAGAAGCCTTTGCATGCACAACGTGTCACTATATGATGCTTTATGCGGCGTGGAGGCGTGATTGGGCCGAGTTTTTCTAAAAATGAGGCCGGAAATACGATTACGATCGAAGAATTATGCTATTTTGAGATGCAAACAACTTGATTTTGGGCCACTACTGACGATGTAGATATCACTGACATGTGGTTTCAACAGGACGGTGCTACATGTCATACAGCCAATGGAACGATTAATTTATTATAAACCAAATTTCCCAATCGCATAATTTCACGACAATTAGTAGTAAAATGGCCAGCCAGATCATGTGATTTAACACCCCCTGATTATTGTTTTTGGGGCTATGTCAAGGACAGATTCTATATGGAGCCAATCGAATCGATTTTAGCCTTAAAACTCAAAATCCGTGATGTAATTGACGAAATAGGACCGCCATTTTGCAAAAAATTATCAAAAACTTTGATGAAAGAATCGACATCTGTCAGGGTGGTTGTGGTGCACATTTGCCAGTTATCATTTTTCATTCATAATTACCGAACTTTTCTCTTTGTAATAAAATAAAAATTTTAACCATTTTAATATAAATTTTTTGTTTTATTTTGTTTAGAAAACAAATTTCTTGTTAAAAAAAAAAATTATATCTCTTAGTTTAAGCCTTTTTAAAGCTGTAGCAGTAATTTCAAGTCACACTGTCGGCTAAACACTTTATCGTCCATATACAAAAAAGCCCGACTATATCATTTCTAATGTCGTGCAAAGCTCCATACCATTGGTATAACCGGTTAGAAACTGTCTACCATTTTGATGGTAGAAAACTGGGAATTGGTGTGGATGAATTTTAGAGTATAGAACTTTTGCAATTAAAATTTCAAAAAAATTAAAATCATTTACTTACCAAGTCCCTTAATATGTGGCGCACGGGTTCCTTGCAACTCCGATTTGGCTGATTTATTTTTAATTTACAACAAGTTGATAACAAATTATTTTAGAAAAGGCTTTAATCAATTTTCGGAACGCTATGACTTTTTATATGAAGAAATATTAATTTGTTAAGCGTTTGGGTAATTATTGCAGTATCCGAATTACTACATGAATATTTCTAAATAATGCATATGATTTCCTTCTAGTGTCGCTCAAAATATTCAAATGTTTTTATTAAAGAAGAGATGAAAATTTTGTGACAGTACTGAAATATTTACTAAGTCTAGTAAGTTATTCTTTATAGCGTTATCCATCAAACTCAGATATTTTTGAAACTTAAAAGAAGATGATGTGTAAATAAAACTGATGACAATATTTTTAAAGAGTTTTGTTTTCCAGTCAAAAAAAAAAATACTTTTATTTGTTACAAAAAAATTTCGGTCTGCGTTCTAAGTATTTCTAAGTAGAAGTGATTTTATGTTAATGAAATTTAACAAAGTTTTTCATAAATTGTTTTCTTGGCGAAAATATTTTAAGTTCAATTTGTTTAAGAAATTTCTTTATCTCTAAATTGTTGGTTCATTTCGTTTTGGGTAAATAAAATTTATGGCCAATATTTCTTTGGTATAAAAGAAAATACAAATACAATAAGATAAACATTTCTACATTTTCTAAGATATTTTTTGGGTTTTGAATGTTGGAGATCTTTATTTTTTTGCTCCCTGTTGTGGCTGTCGTAGCAGCAGCACCGCATGCTAAATTTGGTAATTTTCTTTTATGGCTCTTACTCCAATTTGTCCAATACCAATAAAGCAAATAAATTTATATTTATTTTTTGTCTAAAACATTTAAACACACACTAAAATATTTACAAATATAAAACGAACTTTGAGTTTTCCTGAAGTAGTAAACTTTTTCTTAAACACTTGCTTTGCGTGAGCATCCATTCGTTTCTCTTGTTTCTTACAGTTTCTCAACTTTATTTATTTATTTATTTATTTATTCCTTCTTAAGTTTGTTTCAATTTTACTTGGGATTTTGTTTATTTTTTCTTTTGCTTTTTTATTTTACTTTATGTTGTCATTTGTAATGTTTGGTAGCCAAATATTAAATATGATTTGTATTTACGACAAGCGATAAATAAAATTTTTATTGGCTGGTGCTGGCTGTTATAGATTTTCCCTTCATTGAAGTTATATTTTGTTTAAGATAAAGTATGTTATTTCCTTATTAAATACTCAAGAACGTAAAAGTTTAAGGGAAGTGGAAAGTGATTGTTATTAACAAATGTAAAGGATATTTTATCATGCATTCTTCGTAACACTGGAATGGTTATATATTTTTTTGAAAGTTAATATTAATGTAATTTGTCTACTTCCACTGAAAGGCAGACAAGTTCATGACGTTATAAAATAGTCAGTTTTGATATTAATTGTTGGGTAAAAGCTTCAATAGTTAATCAAAGTTGTTAGGTGCCCCTGTAGGCTAGTAGGTAGTGCGCTAGCTTACCAGTCTGGGGGTAACTGTTGGTGGGACTGCTCAGTGATGAAGGCATGGATGGTCACTGGCCGCTGTACTTTCTTACACGACAGTTAATTTCCGATAACATAGGTTTTCTACCCTACCACTCAAGAAGTGGATGTTTTCACTATAAAAAATAAGATTTTTAAGGCTATGTTACTATTCCTTTTCTAAAGAATGTAGCATGGTTGTGACTTAATAGGCAATGTAGTGTTACTTCTCTTTAAAAAAAAAAGTTCTTAAATAGCACAACGATTTATTTGTATTCAATTGGTGGCAATAATTATTAGCACTCTCAGTTCGAGAAGCTTTATGTGGAAAATTAATTTGAATATCACCAACCCTGTATTGCATTAATTAGTATCACGATTAAAAAGTTCTAAAGATATAATACAAGAATTGTTTAATTCTATTTGGGTACGGTTTTCCGTCAACCCTCGTCAAATTTGGTTTGTGAACAAACCGGTTTCGGCCGTTTGCCATCTTCAACAGGTTCACACATAAACAAAAACGCACAGCAAGCATGACCGTAAAAGGATTTAGTTAGAAGAAAAAAAAAGACGCATGAAAAAGGGATCGACAAATTAGGTAAAAAGAGACAAACGAAAAAGGAGAGATGCAGGCAAAAAAGACAGAAAGGGACGAACGCAATAACACGACTGACAATAGAACGCAACTAGTACGAAAAGAACACTGAAGATGGCAAACCGGTTTCGGTAATTTGCCATCTTCAGTGTTCTCTCTATACTGAGAGTATAGAGTATCGAGAGAACAGTGAAGATGGCAAATAGCCGAAACCGTTTTTTCACAAACCAAATTTGACACGGGTTGACGTAAAATGATACCCAAAAAAATATATTTAGCCGTTATATCTGTATTTTATAGGAGTAAAAAACTTTATGTTGGCAACACTTTTTAACTGGTGACCATTTGGTCAGTTGTCAAGTGATTTATGTTTAGTTTGGTTTGGCATTTTAACATGACTGTACTGAGGCCTGAACAGCGTTTCAAATCGAATTTTGTTTAGCAATGAAGCTTGCTTTTGTTTGAATGGATTCGTGAAATATATGCAGAGACACCACTGACAAACTGATCGTAGGTGTACGGTTTGATGGTTTGATGTAATCATTCGTTCGTACTTCTTTAGAAGCAATGCTGGTCTGAACGTTACTGTCAATGCTGACCACTATAGACCCATAACTACTAACTTTTTCGTTCATCAATTCCAAAACCATGATGTGCGTTTTAATAAAACGACGCAACATGTTACATAGCTTGTGCAACAATTGGTTTATTGAATGAAATATTTGGTAACAGTGCAGTTTCACTTTTTGGACCCCTGAATTGGTCTCCAAAATCGTGCAATTAAACGACGCAAGACTATTTTTTGTGGGGATATGTGAGAAGTCGCTAGTCTGTATCGATAAGCCTTTTGACTGACCACTTAGGGGACACCATTGCCAATGTACGGCAACAAATGTTTAAGATTGAGATTAAACTACTTCCGAGCCCATCATAGTGGTAATATGCCAGAGGTCATATTTAAATTATAATGCCAATTTCAAATATCATCTTAGGCGTATTTTTTTACATTTTCTAAATTATAAAAAGCATTAACTGTTTCAATTTTATTATTGTCATTTTCCAACAAACCAGGTTTAAAAATGTATTCGGTGGTAACATGACTTTTTGTTGGAGTTGGAGAAAACTCTTTAAATAAAAATTGAAATGCTAGAATATGGTTTATAGAAGATTCAATAGCTTAAAATTATTTTCAACCAATTTTTAAAGTTTTATCTATTATCTCCAGTCATTACTTTATCTGTTAAAATTGTTTAATTTTTTTCTAGTTTCTTTTTTTTTTAATTAAAATGCCCCCAGCTCAGTTTATAATTAATTAAAAATTAATAATATCGATGTTGTTGCTTGAAAAATGTATTTATTATAATAACAAAATAAGTTGATACATTGGACAACATATTGTCCATCATTAGCCACTACTTTTGTCCATCTTTTCGGTAGCATATAGATTCCACGTCAAAAGATCTGCTCTGGTTTTGCGATAAAGAATGATTCAAGTCAAATTCTAATACCAAGTTCTGAATTGTAGGGTATTTCATATCTATTCCTTAAATAAAAGGTGGTTACAAGCCGTAAGGTCTGGGCTAGAAGGTAGATGAGTCAAAACTTTTAACCCACTCTTTCTACATTAGTTTTAGATTGGTCTTGCAGCATGTGAGCGAGAGTTGTCATGATGGAAGATTATGGGCTCGTGTCTGGTCGAATATTCTGGTTGTTTTTCGTGAATTGCTATCTTCAAACATAGACGTCTCCTGTCATCTTTTGGTCCGATTTCAAAAGGTCATAAAGCATAATATGCTTTTGATCCCACCAAATACAGAATATTACTTTAACATCATGAATAGTAGAATCCATTTTTGATCAGCAGTAATAGGACGATGAAATTAACTTTTTCGCCCTCAATTTCTCTCGGCTTTAAGGGGAACAATTTTAATTCAACCAAATTTCCTTGCTTTTAAATGAGTCCCAATATTTTTAAACGTAGGGAAATGGCATGTTGTGTCACTTGCGTTTGGCAATAATTTTCATAAAGCAAAACTTTCAACTCCTCAACTTCAAACTTTTTCGGCTGAGCAGGCCTTTCTTTGTTTTCTCTTTCGGAATCACTACTTTCGAGTAGCGCAAACCGTCGTTCACGAAATCTTTAAGTTGGTGTATGTAAACCGTAAGCTACTACCAACAATAACTATCAGCCGCTTTTTTCAATTGCAAGAAGGTTATTAGACTTCCTCGCGAAATATATTTTTTAGGCATAAAATTCGATATTATTATAGTAATTGGTATCTATCGAATTCTGAATTATAGTGACAAATGCTTGCGCTGCAAAATACTATATTTTTCATTATTAACACAAACCATGTGTGATAGTTATGCCACCATGTTGTCCAAATTTACATTATTAATTTTTATTTGAATATTATGGCAAAGATCCCCTATTACCTTCTACAATTATTATGTCTTGAGTATCCTTTTATTATATTTATTAGTGAGTTAATTGAGATGACATATTTTTATGTTTTATGAGAAAAAGGAATAAAATATTTTGTCTTGTTTACAAATAGTAAAAGACTTTTTAATAAAGTATTTTTTGTTTTCTGAAAGATGAAATAAGGATGGACACTAATAAAGGTTAAATTTAGATGATAAAATTTCAAATCCTTTTTCCTTAATGCTAAAAAAATATCATATTGCTTAGTATTAAGTGTTTACAGTTTTACAAACAAAAATTTGTTAAATTAATATTGACGTTTTTCAGTTTTGTTTACATTCCGCCATTTTGTTTCCTTTTCCTTTATCCGGGTATCGATTTCAGGTAAATTTATTTTTTGGTTTTATTAAGTCAAATTCTGTTTTTTATATATTTAAGGGAATATCCTTTTTTTTTAATACAAATTTTTTGTTCTCTGTATTAAAATATTTCTATGAGGGGTTGTTAAAAATATCAAATTTAATTTTCTTGAGTTATTATTTATTTATGTATTGGGTAATTCACTTCAAGGTTCCCTAAAGAAAATATATAAAATTGAAATTTAATGGAGAAGTACATTCTTTGGTATTTATCTTTTGAAGATTATGTCTTTCAAATGTTGGCCGCGGCTACGTCTTAGATGGTCCATCCATGAAGTCCAATTTTCGATGACTCCTTTGAGCATTTCGAGTAATAACTGGCGAATGACACGTATGATTTTGCGCTCTACGGCCTGAATCGAGCGGGACTGTAAATATCCGCACAGGAAAACGTCTAATGGTGTGATATCACATGAACTTGGTGGCTAAACGACCGGCCCAAAACGTGAAATTATTTACTTTTATTTGGGTACGGTTTTCCGTCGACCCTCGTCAAATTTGGTTTCTGAACAAACCGGTTTCGCCTGCTTGCCATCTTCAGTGTTCTCTTTGTACTAGTTGAGTTCTATTGTCAGCTGTGTTTATATAGTTCGTCTTGTTCGCGTTTCCCTTTGTGTTGTTGTGTTCGTCACTTGTTCTCTTTTTTGCCTGTATCTCTCTCCTTTTTCGTTTGTTTCTTTTTACCTAATTTGTCGCTCCCTTTTTCATTCGTCTTTCGTCCTAACTAAATTCTTTTACGATCACGCTTGTTGTTCGTTTGTGTTTATGTGTGAACCTATTGGGTTTTTTTCTATGATGTAATAATCTCTTGTGCACCTGCGTAACGTGTCTGTGTTGGTGTAATGTTTGTTTTCTTGTAAAAATGTTTTAATGGTTCAAATATTGTGTCCGAAGCAGTGTTTATTTGTTCATTTATTATTCCTCCCTCAAATGTTTTTTGTTTGTAAAGGGTGTTTTTTTAAGCCCGATAGAACTTGAAATTGTAAAAAATAACACAAAAAATTAAATTGTAATCGAAATTTCTTTTTTATTCAAAGGATCAATACGTCACATTAACATTTGAAAATGATTTCGGGCATATGGGCACCGCGGCTGTTCTTGACGAAGCGCATTCTGGACGTCCAATTTTGGGCGTATGTCACGAATAACACGAACAATGCTGTCCTCCAAGGCGCCAATTGTTGCTGGTTTATCAGCATAAACCAGTGACTTCACGTAGCCCCACAGGAAAAAGTCGAGTGGTGTCAAATCGCACGACCTTGGAGGCCAATTGACAGGTCCATTTCTCGAAATCAACTTATCGCCAAATTTTGATTTCAATAAGTCGATGGTTGCGTTCGCTGTATGGTACGTAGCGCCATCCTGTTGAAACCACATCTCGTCCGGATCAATGTCATCCATATTTTCAAACAAAAAATCATTGATCATGGTGCGGTAACGATCTCCATTGACCGTAACGCGAGCTCCGGCCTCATTTTTGAAGAAATAAGGTCCGATGATGCCACCAGCGTGAAAACCGCACCAAACGGTGCATTTTTCTGGATGTAATGGAGTCTGTAGGGTCTGTTGTGGATTGGTCTCACTCCATATGCGGCAATTTTGCTTATTAACAAACCCGTTAAGCCAAAAATGCGCCTCATCGCTGAACACAATTTTGCGATAAAACAACGGGTCAGTTGCCAACTGCTCGAGAGCCCAATCGGCGAAAGAACGACGCATATAGTGGTCTCGTGGCTTCAATTCCTGCACCAGCTGGATCTTATACGGGTGTAGGCCGAGATCTTTGCGCAAAATTTTCCACGTAGTGGACGGACAGAGCCCCAATTCCTGCGACCGACGACGAATTGATAAATTTGGATCTTCTTCCACACTTTCGTTTACAGCGGCGATATTCTCTTCAGTACGCACATTCCTTCGACGTGTTGGTGTTACTGCATCCTCTAGAGAGTATGTGGTACGAAATCTATCGACAGTTCGACGAATGGCTTGTTCAGATGCACGATTATGTACGCCATAAAAATGACGAAGTCGTCTATAAGTTGCGCGAATCGACGACTGATTTTCAAGTAAATTTGGATAATTTCAAGCGAGAGTCTATTCATGATGATTTGTCAAAGTATACTGAAACAAATAAAAAAAATGTTTTATCAAAATTTCATTTTTTGTGTTACTTTTTACAATTAAAGTTCTATCTAGCTTAAAAAAACACCCTTTATATTTCCATGTTTTCTAATACATTTAGTCTCCCTCCTTTGTGCTGTGTATGAAGCAGCTTAACGGTTGCTTATATATGTCCTAGTGTACATTTGTTGTTGAATAAATAGTTCGCAAAATTTTATGCTGGAGTTGATTTTGGTTCTCGAAGTTTTTTGTTATAGTCTCACACATACCCTAAATCCCTAATCTGGTCTTAATTTTTCGTCCTGTTTGCCCGATATAACTATAATGGAATGTACAAGTTAATTTGCAGACTCCTTGTTTGTCTAGTATATTTGTCTCGGTTGTTTTATTCTGTAGTATTCTGCCTAGGTTGTTTGCTGTTCTGAATGCTGTATTGATGTTGTGTCCCCCAAAAAAATCGGAAATTATTTGATTACGGAAGTGTTCTATCAATAAATCAATTGATGCAATTAGTTCTTGCACAAGCTGTTTTTTATATGTTTTCAATTTAAGATTTAGACGTAAAATGCGTTAAGTCGTTCTATACACCAGTCCGTGTTTCTGCGAACGGCGCCGAATCGACTCTCCACGGTCTGCGTGTACATATTCAGCTATGGCAGCTATATTTTCTTCACTGCATGTTGGACGTAGTCTATTCGGTCAAATATTATTCAACAATGAATGCTGGTTCGCAAAATCGGTGATGGTGTTGCGAATTGTACACTCAGTAGGTCGATGGTGTTGACCATAAGATGAGCGAAGTTTGCAACACACACACTTCACAGAACGTGAATTTTCGTAATAAAGTTGAACTATTTTTAAACGTTGTTCACGCATAAGTATTTGCATAATAAGATGTCAAAAAATACTAAACAAAAATAACATGACAACATGACACGACTCACATGTGATTTGTTAAAAAAAGGCTATTGAAAAAAATATCTCTACTTGAATTACACTTTATAATCATTTTTCAAAACACTACTGTCATTCCTTTCTATGAAAACCGTCATTACTCGCTGTTAATATATTTCCCAACATATTTGTTAACACACATTATTGGTAGTAATAAATTATTAAAGTTTTTATAAAGAATGTAAAAAAGCCAATAAATACAGATGCAGTACACAGTACAGATACAGTACATTGAATTACTTAAGAAATTATCTCTTGTAATTTACATGCGACTGCATCTGATATCTGAAATTAAATCTGCAAGTTTAGGATTCTGAAAAACGTATTTTTTTATATGTTAATAAAATATAGTTATGTGACTGAAAATGTGATTGATTTAATAATTGAAGTGAATAGTGCTGGAACCAGGTACCGTCACCAAGAGCTCAAAATAAGTTTGTAATGAAATCACCAGTAAGCAAGTTACAGTTTTTGTCATTTTTCTTTACTTAGTTCACTAGTTCATGCACTAAAGTCAATGGTCCTGGATTTTAAAGTTAAATGTTATTGCATTTGTACCATTAAGTCCATTAATATTTGATGTCTTTGACAATTAACTTAGATTTCTTTGAACACAAGAAGAAAATTCATATTAACCAATCGATTGTCCAAGAAACACTGAGTGAATTATTTATTATTTTGTATAGAAAGAGATAAATATTAGAAACCAAAATCGCTTAGCAGTCGCAAATTTCTCTCTGCTACTCTCTGAAGCGGTTTAAATTAAAAAAAGGTAAAATAAATTATCTAAAACGATTATGTTTCTTAATACAATAAAAAAACTTAGTTGCATCATTTGTCTGAGTTGTCTTATTTTTTCTTTATAAAAGCCCTTAAGTTTACGTTAATCAAATAACCTTCTTTTGCAGATTATTCGTTATTTACGCTTTTTATTTTATTTATTTTATTGACATTATTTCTTTATCGCAAATATAACTAAAAAATAAATATAGAAACAATAAAATAAACAGCTTCAATATGAGTCAATGAACAAATTTCCAAAGTAATTTGAAAAGTCAGTTTACAAGTGACAAGGATTAGCTGGGGACATAAGACCACCCCAACAACAGCTTCTAACCAGTGTTAAAATACTTAACAAATACTCAGCTCTGCATCGTATGCCTTAGAAAGGAAAATTCTTGCGACTTGTATTGAAATATTTTCAACTAACGCACGTGGTAAAAAAGTTGTCAGCAATAAAATGTAGGCTAAAACAAAGACACTGTATTCCCTTAACTATCACTTTTATTATTTTTCAATTTAGTTTTTTCTTTCAAAGGAAACCAGGAAAAAAATTACTTCAACCGACCTTAAAACCACAATGGAAGAAAACCAAAATTATAAGCTTAAACGAAAAAAGAAAAACAATAAGCAGCTGAAACTAAATAACCCATTGACTTATCCACACTTTCAGCTATAACACATAAAAGAAAAAAAAAATGAAATGAAAACAAAGAAACACTGCAGTGACAGTAAAAGTTCATGAGACTAGCAAAACACCACCTTCAAAAACTATGAAACAAAATGAAAAAAATAAGAAATTTCAAAGAGAATTTAAACAAAAAGATGAAATTTTCTTCAAGAAAAAACTTTATAAAGCAAAAACATACTTAACAACAACAATAGCAACAACTAATTATGATAACACCAAACGCTAAAAAGAAAAAAAAACATTTTTTTTGTCTCATCCCCCTTTTCCTTTTTCATTTCCGTTTAATTTTCATCTTCTTCGTTGTTTTTCAATTCGTGTATGTCAAGAACGACCAACTATAACGAATTCCAGGCACAGTTCACCTTAAAATATATAGAAAAATATTTCAATGAAAATAAGATTTGGAAGCTCTTTATACATATATGTGCAGGACAAAGCTAAATTTCCCTTGTCTACTAACAAGATGTAATGTGTGCGAGAAGGAAAGAAAAGCTATCACATGCTCAACAGTCGCATTAGCTGCTTTAACAGAAAATAAAGATTATGGCTTAAATCCTACTAGTGATTTTTCGAATAAATAGAAAATTACAAGTTTTACAAAAGAAAGAGACAAGTTGGTGAAGTCGTCTGTATAGTTAAACTAATAAATCGCCTTATAAATCTTAAGTGAAATTGGTTAGCGAGCAAGTTAATAAAATAACAATTGTGTGCGATAGTCTTCGCATGATATTTTAAATAGAATGGCTCAGGTGGTAATATATTGATTGATGAGTTCAGAGCTCGCCGTAAGTACTTTGAAATGTAAATTTAATGCCGCATCAATGAAATTTAAAACTGCATTCACATTCACGAAAGTGGTCATGCAAAATTGCTATCAAGTTTTGGTGTGTGGTTTTATTCACACACATCACATTAGGAACTAGTGAAATAAAGAAATAAAAAAACTACTAATTATTTAAAGTTTTCTTTTAATTTTGCCATACTTTATTTCATTTCATTTTTATTTAAAAAAATTAAATAAAGTCCGCTTAAAGTTTCCATGGTTTTCACACATCAGTTTTTTCTTTAGAGTTATTGTTTTAGCACCTACACGAATATTAATATAAAAATAATATATATAAAACTAAAAACACATTGCCAGATAAACCAGAATTTTGACGGTTTAACCCGCCTGTAAAGAGCAATCACCATTGCCAGCGGTTAGCTAATATTTAGCAAAGCTTCAAACCGATCTTGTTTGCTGTTAAATCATATGATCTTCAAGGCCAATTCACGGTTTCGAAACTTGAAATTGTGCGGTTGTCAGGCGTTTTCTTCAATTTAGCAATTATGGCATGGGCTGTGTGACATGCCCATCATGGTTGTTCAATTAATGACCGAACACGCAAATAATCAAGACTCCATAGTGGTTACCATTGACAGTAACGTTCTGATGCACAGTTTGGAAAGAAATATGAACCAAGCATTGCACCAGCCTATAAAGCAAACTAAAGAAATAATTTCCTAGATGTAACAGTGTACCAACATGGACTTGATCATTATTATAACTTTAAATATGGTGGTTTTATTTGTTGACATACGCATTCCAACAAAAGTAAGCTTCATCGCTGCTAAACAAAATTGGCTTATGAAAATTGGGATCAAAGTAATCTTTTTGGGTCCAAGCTGCATAAGTTTGAAGCCTTGTTCAGGCACTAATCTTGTCATGTTAAATGCCAAAACAAACAAAAAACAAATCAATTGACAGCTGATAAAATGACAGCCAGTTAACAAAATGTTGCCAAATTAAAGTTCTATACCTTCAAAACTACACTCATTAATCTTTCCCAAATATCCAGATTTTCACAAAATCCACCGCTACTGCTAAATAACCGCAATAAATCCCATTATTTATAGAATCGCAAGCGGAACGATAAGCTCTTATGCTTTCTCAGCTTTTGTGTTGAGGAACAAATAAAAGGAAACAGATATACGTTTAGGCAACCAAAAATGCAAAACCCCATTAAAAATTCCTTGACAAGGAAAAAATTTGATAACATCGAAAAGCAACACTGAGAAAAAAAACATGCAATAAGAATAAAAAGAATTTTTACAATTTTGCTTCAGTAGATTATTTTCTTTTCTCGCAAAATTCGTATGGATTTTATGAAACTCTTTTCAAGAAATTGACTCAATAAACGTTAAATTGATAAAATGAATAAATGATTAAATAAATGTCAAAACTGATAGTTGGATGACTGATTGAAAGTTTGTGCCCTTTTTTTATGATATTTAATCGAATTCCTTGTTTCCTTGCGAATTTATTCTATCGGAAACAAGCAGCAATTGAAAATTTATTGAAATAGAACAAGAAAAAGATATTTAAAGCCAACTTAGTAAATAGCATGAGAGAAATATGTAGATAAAATAGTTTTTTAAGGCAAAAATAAAATTGAAAGTGTTTAAAGAATCACAGAAGCTTGCCAAGTAGTCTTTCTTCTTTTTACATTTTCATTTTTTACTTAATCGATTTTTATAATTTTTAAAATGTTAATATTGCATTAGCAAGAAAAAACTTTAAATATTAAATTGTATTAATTTCAGTTTTATTCGACCTTTTTTTTATAATTTCTATTAAATTTTAATCTTTTTACTCGGTCTTTTAAATTATAACGATTTATTTTTCTTTTTTTCTCTCAATATTTCGCTTTCCTTTGGAAAGCTTCTTCAGGAAATTATTTTTTTATATTTTCAAACACAAAAATTATAACAATTTGAAAAGAAAAAATTTTTGAAAAACATTTGACAAAACATATAAAATTATTTTCTTCATACATACAAACATACAAAAATTAAAATTTAAAATATTAAAACATACAAAAACAAGGAAACGGAAACTAAATAACAAATTCTTTCTTATAAAATAATTATAACAAATTATGTGTTTTTTGTATTAAGTACCTATAATTCTGCGCTAAATTGTCTGTGTCTGTTTTGAAATTTATTCTCCTTACATTTGGTACATTAACAATTTCTAACATTTCTAACATATAACGTCTCTTGTAGTTTTTTTCTATATCTAGTACTGATGTTTCATCAAACTTTGGATAATGATTATATTTCTTACAATGTGAAGATAAGGATGTCTTCTGTGTTGAAATATTCCTATATTTCTGGTCACATCTATGACCAGCTAATCTTGTTTTAAGTTTATTCTTTGTTGTCCCAATATAAACTTTGTCACAGTTCACCTGGTCATTTCCTCCACATGGTATCCTGTATACTACATCCGATATTTCCATTTTTCCTATTGTATCCTTCATATTGCTAAATAATCTATTTAATGTGTTATATGTTTTGTGTGCAATTTTATATCTATCAGTGTCATATATTTTAGACTTTCTTAATCTATCTGATATTCCAGGAATCTAAGTTAATGATTTATAAATTCTTGGTTCTGCCATAGTATTTCCTAAATTATGCCTATGATTATCATATTGTCTAATTAATCGGTTAGTTAATTCTACTGGAAAATCATTGTCATGAAGTATATTTTTTATTGTGTCCCTATTCTTCAACCGAAATTCTCTATCATTTATAGTTAATATTCTATCTATCATATTTTTCGCCGTGTTTATTATCATTTTTCTCGGATGTTTGGAATAAAAATTAATAAGTCTTCCAGAAGATGTTGGTTTCTTATACCAATCAAACACTAACTTATTTTCCTTTCTTATTATCAATATATCTAAATATGGAAGTTTAGATTCTAACTCTATTTCAATCGTAAATTTTATATCAGGATGAAAACTATTCAATTCTGATAAATTATCATCCACTGCATCTTCTGATGTTATACAAAATAAATCATCCACATATTTTGTGATAATCTTTGGTTTAATATGCATTTTACTAATACATGTATTTAGTAATTCCTCCATCACAATATCAGCAATAATTGGAGATGCCGGAGAACCCATAGGGAGGCCCTCTTTCTGCTGATATATCCTATTATCAAATTGAAAATACCTGTTGTCTTCAATGCAAAACTTAAGAATACGTAAAAATAATTCCTTCTCAATAAAAAAAAAAAAAAAAAAAAAAAATAAAAATAAATCGTTATAATTTAAAGGACCGAGTAAAAAGATTAAAATTTAATAGAAATTGTATTAATATTTTAGTGATGCTATATGTTGTTCATACAACATATGGCATCACTGTATGATATGTTTTATGTCACATATAACAAATATGGTATTTTGGTGGGTAAACATTTGTCATTATAATTCTGTGTTCGATAGACGTCCACATCTTTTTCAATCTCTATAATACTGTCAGTTTTTGTGCCTTAAAGTATGCGTGTTAAGAATTTATCGATAGAAGCTTACGGTCAAAAAACTTGTGAATATTAGCTTGCGCGACTCGTAAAAGATGATTTCGACACAGAAATTAGGGAAAGCTGTGGTTAGCTGGGAAAGTTTTAAGACGAGTAACTGGAAGCTTTACTCGATGAAGATTATTGTCAAAAGTGAAAAGAACTCGCATAATTATGAGGAGTTGCACAAAAAGCCATTTTCCTACGTTTAAAATCATTGAGATTCATTTACATTCAATGAGATTCACATTCATTCATTCATTCACATATCAATTGAAACCGAAAAAATTGAATAGCTATTTTGCATATGGGAAATTATGCTCAAACGCATCATAAGTTTTGCATCGTATTGTTACTGGTGATGAAAAATGACTACATTATTTTAACCCCAAGCGCAAAAACTTATATATGTGAAGCCTGGCCAACTAGCGAAATCAACACCAAAGGCCATGGTGGAATCAGAAGGATGTTTTGTATTATGAGCTATTAAAATCAAGTCAGGCGATTACAGGAGATCCATATCGAAGACAATTTATTCCTTTGAAGAGAGCATTACGTGATAAGATTTACATCTGCACCTGGCAGTGAGCCCTAATCAGATGATGGTCATACCACTGTGAGTGAAAAGCAGCGCCACTCACGCCCTAGAAGGCCGAAGTCTAATTCTAGCAACAGGTGCTTCCTAGTAGCAATTTCAATGATTCCATAGCAGGGCTGCAAACCACCACTCCTTGCTGAAGAGCTGGAGACTATCCAACTCCTGTCCAAAACACATGACTAGCATGCTCACTGGATCTAGGATCATTTCACGAGGTAGATATTATTAAAAATGAAATGATCGTGGCCACCATTAAAAACATACCTGTTATGGGGCCGCAAAACCACAACCACCATGATACTCCCAAAGGGCCAACCTCAATAATCAGTCAGATAAACAGCTAAATGCCTAAAGAGACAAATAGCGGAAACTCTGCGGGCCACTGATTCCAGTGGAAATAACGTGGAGCTTCCAGTTGTACCCCTGCTGACTTCAGGGGGGCTGGGCTCCCTTATACCCCCAGTTGAACAGGTCTAGATAGTCGAAGTTCTATAAAGACCGATAAATGTGCCCCCGGGGGGGGTCCTTTGAAGACAGCAATTAACGAAAAACAACCAGAACATATTCGACTAGACACGAGGCGATAATCTTCCAGCATGTTAACATGTCACATGTTGTAAGACCGGCCAAAAAATTTTTCAATAGTGGATGGGATATTTTGGTTCGACCGCCTAATAGCCCAGACCTTGGAGCCGTCTGACCACCATTTTTCTTGTATCAATACAGAACTTCCTTACAGGAGTACGCTTCACTTCAGGACAGGCTATAAGAAATCGGCTTGATTCATTCTGTCTTTGAAAACCGGATCAATTCTTTTGGTGTGGCATTCACATGCTACCAGAAAGATGGGAAATGATGATAAATCTATTTTTGAAACAAAAATCGACATTGTTAACTTGTATAGCTATTAATTCTGTAGTTATTTTCGAAGGGTTTTTATTTTTTTTAATTTAACTAACTGATCAATCAGAACCACTTATATCAAAGATCTGTAAACATTGTAAACCAAACATACGCACACTTACCTTTCCATTGGCAAACACACAGCGAAAACAAGAAGTAGAAAATAGTGAAAGAGGGATTAGAAAAAATTGAATTTAAAATGTAGCAGCAGGATTTTTTTGTGTTATTTCTTTGTTTTTTTTTTGTTTTTGTAGGATCCCATATTATTTACAGTTTCCTATTGTGGGAGTACCAGCAATGGAAGTAACAATGGATTAAGGGGAGAGAGAATGGTGCTAAATATTGTATGTGTGTGTGAGTGTGTGTGTGTGCGTGTGTGTTTGTGTGTGTATGTGCTAACGTGTATTTGAAAATGAATAGAGTTGTAAAACCCTATAGTTGTTTGTGCTATTGTATTTATGATAAACTTCCGTTTTCAATATTTCTTATTCCTGAGGGCTATTCAAACAATTGTTCTCTAAATACTCGTTCATACGTTTCTTTATTTATTTAGCGTTTTCACTATCTGATTAAATGTGTGATTAAATACTTTTCAGTTGCTTTATATTTGTATTTTAAGTTGTTGTTTTTTTATTTTTTAAGCACAACTTAAGTAAGTATCCTTTTTTCTTAATCTATTTGAGATATTTGTTATTTTGTTCTTTATTTTCTTTTTTTTTTTTGTATATTTACATTTTAAGCAATTTTTCTATTTCAAAAAATGTATATTTTTATTTGGTCATCTAAACGTCAAATAAGTTTTATTGTGTCCTGCAGAAATAAACTTTAAGTCTTCTTATTTTTTTTTATATTTCTTTGCTGCTTTCTTTCTGTACCTTGCTCAATTTGACATTTAGTTTGTTGTTTGAAGTGCTCTGTGTACTTAAGTTTTATATTTTTAGTTTCTTTTATTGGGGTGCTATTTTTTTGTTATTTGTTTTCTATTTTTTTTCTGAATTACTGACACTTGGCTCATTGTCCATCATAATCCTGTGGCAAATAAATTGTTGAGATATTTTCTTTTAACACACTCGGATTTGTATTGTGTAGTACTTTAAGATGTGCTTTTTAAACAAAAACTTATTTTTAAGGGAACTAGCAATAGGAAAATATTTCTTTTAGTTTCGAAATATTTATTTGCAAATAATTTTTGGATTATTTCTGATTACTATCAGTTTACGGGCGGCGCTAGAGGAGCATACATTTTTCTCTTTAAGCTCAAACAATTTATATCTACTGAGGGAAATAATATTTTACTGTGATTCTCATCAACATATAACATATTCAAATGGAAGCAAAACCTTTCCAGAAAGATCTATAAATTATTAGAAAGGGATTTATGTGGTCGTATATTTTGGAAGAAATATTAAAGCATCGCAAAATCAAGGTAATTGAGCAAAATTATATACTCATAACATCTTCCAAGCACAGCATTATGCCCCGCTATTTGAATCAATAATAATTGAATAAAATCTAGCTCGAGGAATTTGAAAATTTAAGCTGATGCAATTAAAATTAAAGCCAATAAAATGAACTGACTGATTAGTAGTAACTCTACACTTAAAAAAGATTACAAAAATTCGACTCTATAACGTGATTTTAAAACTCATATTGATAACAGCTATGGGTCATTGATTCCGTTTCGAACATAGAAATAATTCAAAGGTATTAAAAAAAAAATCTATGCTTGATCTCTCTAAATCTTTTGGACATAAAATATTGTTACGTTTATACCTTTTATAAAAGTTGTGTTGCGAGTTTTTTATTGTAAAATAAATAATACCAGATTTTAGAGTTTTTAAATTCATTACAAGTTTTTTTACTTTAACTACTACAAAACAATTTACTGAAAATGCACGTCTTTACTTCACGAAGTTTATTTTTCAACTAACTAACTAACTATCTACTCAGACGCTGCCTTTTATATTTGCCCATTAAAGGTCTAGAAAAATTAAGAATTTTCTACTCCCTTTGTATCACAATTTGTTGCCGTTGTTTATTCAGTGTGCATTTTTGTTTTTGTTTTTAAACTGATAAAGTTTCTTCTTGGAATTTAATTTAAGATAGTTGTTGGTTTCGGCCGTTTGCCATTTTCAGTGTTCTTTTCGTACTTCGTTTTTGTAGATAAGTTTTCTTAGAAAACTACGTAGTTAGTAAACAGCATACCGATTTGTTGTTGTCTTGTCTTGTCTTGTACGCAGTTTGTAACTAGAAATTTGTTGTTGTCTTGCGTGGTTAAGTTTTCTTAGCAAACCACACAGTTGGTAAACAACACATTTAGTTGTTGTTGTTTTGGGTGTATAAAATTTCCACGCAGTTGGTAACTAGAAATTTGTTGTTGTCTTGCGTGCATAAGTTTTCTTAGCAAACCACACAGTTAGTAAACACCACACCAATTGCTGTTGTTTTGCGTGTATAAAATTTCAACGTAGTTTGTAACTAGAAATTTGTTGTTGTCTTGCGTGCATAAGTTTTCTTAGCAAGGCACGTAGTTAGTAAACAACATATCCAGTAGTTTACTTTATTGTTTAATTTTTTTTTCTTTTAAAACTTAAGCAAGACACATCCGTAACAATATTCAAACTTCCACAAAAACGTAACTGTTTCACTAGTAAAGAGGAAGAGATATTATTACCTTTGTCGAAAATCAGACAAGCGAATTCCAATACTACCACGATTAAAAATCATTTTGTATACCACAGGCTAAATAAAATATAATTATTAGATTTCAGATTTGAAGATAGAGGAAGAGGAAGTCAATTTATTAAAAGAAAAATAATTTTATAGATCTTTCGAAGCCTTATTTTAAAAATAGCGTAACAACTTTTACATGAAGTAAATAACTTGAGCAACTAATGATAAATGAGGTGAAATGAAAACAACATAAAAAGAAAGATGGTGTTTCATAAAAAAGCTTGACGTTTACAGATAAATTTCCAAGGTAGCCACAGCTCATGTATAATGGATTTAATCTGTTTAGGCAGCTCGACATTGTACTGGCCTTTTTACATTCTTCACTTTTTGTTAATGGTTTTTTCATATGGGATTTTATAATTTAAAAATTTCGTAATTAATTAATTTTAATAAATTTAAAAAAAAGTCCATTGTATGTCATCGGTTCCTTAAATAATTTAATATCTCTAATAAAATAAAATTTTTATAAAATATACAATAGAAAGAACACCTAAAATTCTTTTCTGCTAATATTTTTCATATGGCGAAGTTACCGAAATGTGTTAAATTGTTGGGGGTATTAAAAATTTCGATCGCATTTCAGATAGCTATTTGCTATTTAAATTAATTGTTAAGGAAAGTTTGGAATTTTTAATTTAATTTAATTTAATTTTAATGCACGAAATAATTATAATATCATAATAATGTTTTTCTTATATTCCAGACTGCAAACAAAATGTGTTGTGGATTAGTTGCAACACAAATAAATTCGTAAAAAATAAAATTAATATTTATTAGGAAATTCACTATCTCAATTTTTTTTTTGTATTTTCCTTAATTCAAGGCCATTGTGCGCATAACAACTATGAACTAACAAAGAGTACTTGTTCAATTTACTTCTTAAATTTCAGCTAACAATATTGCTAACAACATTTGTGCTACAATTGCTTTGATATTTTTCTTGGTGATTGCTATTCCTTCTACTGCTTTAAACTGGCCTTTTTAAATATGAATGGTTTTCTTCAAAAATATTTTTGTTATTTTTATTATTGTAACTTGCGAACTCATATTGGTTTTTACAATTATTGCTATTGTCATTGGTTATATTGCACTTGGAGAACTGGAGACACATTGCCCACTTATCTCAAATTGTCGTTCTAGTTGTCATGGATTTCTTTTCCGCCCCCCTCAGTTTTGAAGTAGTAAGCAAATACTTGAATAATTTATCCTTCCTCTCATGTTAGTTTGATAGAGAGAGAGAGAGAGTTTGCCAGAGTGTTAAAGCATTTCATGATTTTATACATGTGTATGTATATGTGTATGTATATGAGAGTATGAGTGCATCGAGATTTTTATCATTGTAAATGACAGCAGGGTATTTATTTTTATCAAAATTTATACTTTTTGTTTCGATCTTAAATTAAAAAGAGTTTTTTAGTGAATACATGTCCTTTTGGATATTGTGTGGATATTTGAGAAATAGTTTTGTTTGCATTTGTATAGATTAAATTGACACTGGCAATGTTATATTGTCAACAGTCGAGGAGATCGTTGCTCAATTGTTAATGTTTTATTTTTATTTTAAATAAATAAAAAAATGAATATAAGCACGTTCATTTATGGGATTAGGGCAGCACTCGTAGGATATTTATAGATGTGATATATTACGATGGCAGAGGAAAACACATTTTTTTGTTTGTGTCTAAAGCGGTCTTTACAGAAGCTCAATGGATCTGGTTTGTTGGCTTCAAATCTCTGCTATTAAGTGCATGTGCAATAGTGTTGACTGACATTCCGGAGAATCATGCGCTACTTACTGAGAGGGTAAGTCTACGGACATCGCTACGTATGGATTTGTCAGGCAGAAATCATTTTAGCTTTGTCTGCTTTTACAAATTTGAAGGTACTCTTAATAAGATTTTCTTTGAGAAATGTGTTGACCCAAATGTAATAAGATGGATCATAGATATTTTTTTATTTATCCAACTCCTGGTCCAAAGCACTTGACAAACATGCTCACTGGATCCGGATCAATTACTCTTTGTTCTCAGTAGAGGTGAGATGATCCTAGCTCCTTACTTAAAAATCATGACAGCCTGCAAAACCACAACCACGACGATGCTCTAACCTCAATAAGGGCCAATCTTATTGAGATTAAGGTTGAAGGGCCAACCTGAACAATCAGTCAGAGAACAGTAAAAAGGATAAAAAGCTGTTTGCGGCTTACTGATTCCCGTAGAAATAACGTGGAGTTGTCCAGTTGGGCTTGAGGGAACTGGTGATACATGTAATGAAGATGAGATTTCGTCAACATATAGATGTACCCCAGTAGGGGGGGGGGGGAACTGTGCGATAAGATTTACGTCAGTACCTAGCTGTGTAAGCCATAACCTGACGGTAGATTATACCACTGTGGTTGAACTGTAGCGTCATCCTCGTCCTAGAAGGCCTTCAGATGCGTACATCCTCCAGCCATGCCTAGTTGCAATTTCAAAAGCTCAGAGCAGGCCAAAGAGCTGGAGAATATCCTCGTCTAGAATGCATGCCGTCTCTCAAATACATGAAAAAAAATTTCTAGTGTCAAAATTATACTTCTTCTCTAGAAAGAAATAAATACTACAAACTTCGTATTAAAGGGTTTCTCAACAACAAGTTTGTTTTCTAAAACAAAATAAATTACAAAATTTAGATTAAGATGATTTAAGTTTTTATTGTATTACGAAGAATGAAAAATGATTTCTGGCACACTGACAGATGCATGATGAGATTTATGTCAGTACCTAGCCGTGTAAGCCATAAGCTGACGGTGGATCATATCACTGTGCATGAATTGTAGCGTCATCTCGCCATAGAAGGCCTTCGGATATGTATATCCTTCAGTCACTTCTAGTTGCAACTTCAATAGCAGGTCACAGCCACTCACTCCTGGTACAGAACACATGAAGCTTATTAGAATTTAAGAACACAACCGCAATCGTGCTCACTGGACCTGAAGCATTCATTGTGTTCACAACTTAAACGAGGGCCTGGGAAACTACAACCACCAAGATACTCCCAAAGAACCAACCTCAAAAATCAGTTGGAGAACAGCTAAAATGCTAAATAGACAAAAAGCTGAACTCTTGGGCTTTACTGATTCCCGTGGAAATATAGTGGATTTGTCCGGTTGGATCCTGCTAGCCTTGAAGAGGACTGGGCTCCCTTTTACCCCCATTGACACATGTAATGACGCTGAGATTTCGTCAAAATATATCAATGTGCCCCCGTGGAGGACTGTGCGGTTATATGTGGTATAATGCACCTGATCCCAACACAGGCTATTTAGGCTTTATGGAACTTATGCCAACATAATATTTTTGAAATAGTTAGTAAAGGGGCTAAGGAGTCTTTCATGCCGATGGAAAGTATGGAGTATAAGAAAATATTTGAAAAGTTTTGCCGCATACTTTTGGTGGAGGCAGTGTATGCAATGACTGTATGGAGACCGACATGAGCATTTTGATTGATGATTCATTAAGAGATGCATGAATAAGAAAGAGCAGGTTTATATTTAGCTAAGGTGAATTTATAATAATGTCTGATTTTAGAGAAGTGCGTGTCCACTTACAAGATGCATAAAAAATGTTTTTTTTTTATATTTAACAAAGATTTCGCTTGATAACGCATGAGGCAAAAAAAAGTATACACAAAAGTAGTGCTAGAATATGCTCTAAAACTTGGTGATAAAGATCCTCTGTGAGCTTGACTTTGTTTTGGTCAAATTAAAATCTTTGATTAGTTTGTTTGTGTAGAAATATTTATAATCTGTGAGAAGTTGTTTTCAGCGCTAAGTGAGATATAGTAGAATGATTTTTAAGGCGAAATTAAATTGGTTGACTAGAATGCAATACCCTTTATATTAATAAATATAAATTTAAGATAATAAATTGTTTGGGGTTGTTCCGCCGGTGAATGAGCCACGTAACTTGATAATGATGTATTCACATCAAAAGCGCTCGCCATTCATAAACGAAAAGCTGGAAAGAACGTTAAGAGGAGGAAGTAAAAACATAAATTTAAGACTTTAATAATTAAACTTCAATTAAAATATTTTAAGAAATTAGCACGCAACACACATACTTAATGCAGTCCTCCTATAATCTTTTTCGACTTTTAAAAAAATCATTTTATATTTAAAGTTTTATTAAAAACAAGGTAGCAGCAACATTTATAAAACTCACAACTGTTGAAGGCCGTAATTAATAAACTGTAATTGAATCATTTTCAGTGCCCCTGCCATGCAAGTTTTCTTTTTGTCTGTCCCTAACAACCTGTGTATATTCTCATTCATTCATGTGAATAAAACTTGTTGTTGTTGTTGTTGTTGCTGTTTTGTTTTGTTTTTTTTTTCGTTAAATTTAATCCTTTGTATAAACATACATAAACATTTATCATGCACAAAAAATGTACTCATGCATATTCATATGTTCGTACTCTTTAATATACTATAATTTATTTGTAGTTTAAATTTTATTATACATGTAATGAACAAGTAATCGTACACGCTTTTAAAATGATAAAACTTTATTTAAAGCTTTTATAGGTTTATGCATAAAATAATACTCGTATAATCCTAAATACGCTCAAAAATATTGATGTAGGTTTCAAGGATATAAAAAGAAATAAAGAGAAATAAGAGAAAACTGGTAGAGCAAGAGAAAAACAAAATAACTTGAAATGCAGAAGAGAAATTTTCAACTATATAAAGCTTTGTCCTTTTAAGAGCTTTCTTTCTAGTCACTTGTGTAGTTTTTGCGAGATATAATTTCTCTTATTTTTTTTTTTTTTTTAATTCTAATTTTAAGACTTCTACAAATTATTGCCGTTTGTGTTAGTTTTGTTTATTTGAGTACACTGCTGTTTGGTTTATAATTTTTCGTTTTCTTAGAAAATGTTATAGTTTATGATTTTATTACGGTGAGTGAGTGCATTTGTGTGCTTACCTTCTCTGTTCTTGTTGTTTTCGAAATATATAAACAAAAAAAATATTATAGCACCTGGGATTTAAAAATAATAAGGATATAACAGAAATAACATTGACTTTATTACACACAGACGAACACTCAGAAAAAGTAGGCGAAAAAGGGCCAAGTCTCAGTGTTTACATTGTTATAAATATTTAATAACCTTTAGCATGATTGTTAATAATTTACAAATATCTTATTGTTTTTGCTTGCAATATGAGCCTGATTTATTTTCAAAATTATTTTACCAGGAAATTTTGAGAATTTTTTTTTTAAATTATTTATAGAAGATAAGCAGTAGATTGTGGTAGAGAGATAAAAAGTCCATAGTCCTTGTAGATACAAAAACTAAAAACTAACAAAATTCGAAAGGTTAATTTATCCCCAAACAATTTATATAAAAATAAATCTTTCCTTCATTCTATCTTTCATGGATATTTATGACATTTGAAAAAGTAAAATGTAATAAAGCCATTTTCATAATTTATATTTTTTTTTTTATTG
This sequence comes from Trichopoda pennipes, assembly GCA_030448955.1. Taxonomy (NCBI): domain Eukaryota; kingdom Metazoa; phylum Arthropoda; class Insecta; order Diptera; family Tachinidae; genus Trichopoda; species Trichopoda pennipes. Next base: position 693,335 of record JASKUP010000044.1, read on the forward strand.
AATTTGTTACTGATTCTTAAATAGTTTGTTTTGAGCACAATTTCACTAAGTAAATAGAAAATTCTTAATATCACATACAATATTTCAATATAGTGCGTAAAAATTATAATCTAGAAGGTATGAGCTTTCCTCTGATACCATCTACTTCTATAAAGAGCATTTTGTTACGTTTATACCTTTTATAAACGTTTTGTTGTGAGTTCTTTATTGCAAAGTAATGAACATCAGTTTTTAGAATTTTAAAATTTTTAACAATTTTTTTAACTTTAACTACACAAAGTTGACACTTCAGAACAATTTACTTAAAATGCACGTCTTTACTTGATGAAGTTTAATTTCACACTGACTGACTATCCACTCAGACGTCTCCCTATTTATACTTGTCCATTTAAAGTCTAGAAGATTTAAAAATCTTCTACTGCCTCTGTATCACATTTTGTTGTTGTATGTTATTTATTCGATGTATAGGCACCCGTATGTCTGTGTGTATAGTTGTTTTTATTTTTATGCTGATAAGGTTTCTGCTTGGAGTTTATTTCACCACATTTGTTGTTGTCTTTTGTAGAAAGGGGTTTCTTAGAAAACTACGCAGATGGTAAACAACATGTATGTTTGTTATTGTAAAATTAGTTTACGTCTTGCGCGTTTTGATGGTAAACAGCATACATGTATCTTTTTTTTCTTGCATGCCAGGCAGTTAGTAAACAGCATATCAAATTGTAGTTGTGTGTGTATAAACTTCTACGCAGCTTGTAACCAGTAGTTTGCTTTATTGCTTAATTATTTTAAAACTTGAGCAAGACATATTCGTAACAATATACTTAAGTTGTAGGAGCTTCGTATACAATTTGCCCTTTTTAATGAAGTTCTTCCCTTTTTTATATCATTAGGATATCTTACGTGGTTCATGAGCTACTGATTTATTTTCAAAAAAAAAACGCGTTCAAACCACTGTGCGTGTTAGTAAGTTTAATAGAAACAAACTTCCCCTCTGATGATATAACTACCCTCAATTGATACAATCAAACTAAAGGCCCAACTATATCATGCATATGCTGGCTTAAGCCAACTTAAGTAACTGTGGAAATACCTAAAGGCCCAACTATATTATGCATATGCTGGCTTACGCCAACTTAAGCAACTGTGGAAATACCTAAAGGCCCCACTATATTATGCATATGCTGGCTTAAGCCTACTTATGTAACTGTGTAAATACCTAACGATCATATGTGCAAACTATAATCTACTTAACACAACTTTTCGTCAAGTTTTGTTAAATATCAATTGCTTAAGCAAAGTACAAAACTGATGGCACATTCCGTACGAAAACAGCTGAGTTTGCATTGTGCATTGTATTATAGATACATTAGTAAACAAATTGCAAATAACTTATCTGAATTTAATAGAAAACGTACAAAGAAAAAATCGCTTATATGACAAAAGAGACGCGTTTTACTATAACGGCAATTCACAGGAACCCCATGTATGTATAAAAGTAGCAGAAAAATGCAGTAAAAGTGGTAATACCTTGAAGAATTTTGTTGGCGTTTTTCTTTTTATTCATGCCAGCATAAATTATATAAAGTCGCGGAGTGCAAATACAGATGGAAGTTATTACGGAAACGTTTCTACAAGGAAATCAAGAGGATGGAAGCTTTATCAGGCAATTAAATATGCTATATTGAGGCACGGGCCACTACTGCAACTCTCTCGCACCCCGCCGGTATAAGCATTTATATATAAATTTTTTTTTTATTTTTTTACAATTTGAATCTTTATTTTGTAGTTCTTGTGATATCGCTGAAAAACTAGACTTGGAGTTTAAGAACTTAAGGGCCTTTAATTTAATTTTAATTTCTTTTTTAATTTTAAAATCTTTTCCAGTTATTTAACACACAATTTGCAACAAAATTTAATTTTTTATTGCTTGTAAATTCAATGATGCACACAGTTGCATTTTTTAGTATTCTTGACCCAAATAATACAAACAGCGAAACATTTGTGTAATTTTTCTTTCGTAATTTTATTAAAATTATTAAAAAAAAATAAGTATAGAATATATAAAACAGCTTTTGGTTAATAAATTTAATTTATTTAGAAAGCAATTATTTTTTTGCGAAAGTAAGAATAAAAGAAATATCCAACTGTGCATAATAATTTCTATATTCATTTAAATACATTATAGCCACCTAAAAGTTTTCAAGTATTTGCTTAAGTATTAGACGGACTTTTCTTTCAATTTTCGACATTAGCTTAAGCCAGCTTATGCATATTATAGTCGGAACTTAAAAAAACTGATTAAAGAAAATTACAAAAACAACAACAAGCCAGTGATGTAAATAAGCTGCTCTTTTTGCGGAATTTTATGTTTCTATTGGTTTTTTTATTTTAATTGGACAAAGAGGTTTTCGTCTCCTCGCCCTGTATATGATTTGGCTTTATTTAACATTGTGTTGTTATCAAGTAATTGAGGCTTTTGTTTATTTAATTTATTTTGTGTTTTCTTTTTTTTTTTTGTTATTTGTTTTTTGTCTTTATTTTAGAATGGTTGATTTATTTTAATTTTGTTGTTGCCTTCTGCTTTTTGTGTTCATTTGAAAAAAGCTTTCATTTCCTTTATGTTAATTTTTTTATTTAAATGGGATTTTTTTTAACTTGGTGAGTAAATATTTAAATGCCTGAGTCGCTATTTCAGTGTATATATGTGTGTGTGTGCAAATAAATTAAGCCGGTTAAAGATTTAATGCTTTCATATTTTTATTATTATCTTTTTTTGATATTTTGTTAGGGCTGATGAAGTGTTTTTAAGTATTAACTTTTGCTATTTATCTAAAGAAATGAACACTTTGCCGGCTGATTGTTGTTTTTCTTTCTTTATGTACGATTTATGTTGGAAAATTATATTTTCTTTTTCTACTCCTGAACTTTTTCGTTCAATTTCTTAATATGATTAAATTAAATTATTAAGATTAATGGCTTAAGAAAGTAGCTATTGAAATAATTTAAATAGAAATTACCTTAATGTTCAAAATGTCTTTGACACCTTTTAAATTTCCAAAAAACCAAAAAAAGTTTTTGCGGCTCTTTAAGTGGGTAGAAAAGTTTTAATATTTTGCTGTTGTTATTCAAGTGGCAACAAATTTGAATAAATAAAATTTTTAATTAAAAATTTTATGAAAATCATACCTGGAACTCTTTGTTGGTATTTAAAATTTATTGTGCATTTTTTTAGGAATGGGATAAAATTTAATTAGTTTTTAAAAAATTTTATTTATTTTTAGGGTTCAGGACAAAAAATCCTGTTGTTAAAAGTCAGAGGGTGTTCCGAAAGTGATTAAAAGTATTGCTATTTATTGCAGTGCAAGACTATGTTCACTATGGTGAAAATAGTCCAAAAAGCTGAACTTTAAATTAAAGAGTCTTTCAATGGTTAAGTGAATTTTTACATAAGTAAAACCTTGTTTTTTAAGCAGCAACAAGCAGTCACATTAAGATCATATTACAAAGAGTAAAGAGAAAATTAAAGGATGTATCTATAGTATTGCTATTTTAAGCTATGTGGTTTAATTTTTCAATCGTACTGGTAAGACGACTAAGATCAATTAAAGGATATTTCCTTAGACGCCATAATTTTGGCCATATCGCTTGTATCTATACAAAGTAAATATTGTTATTTTTCGTATAAGAACAATGAAAACATAAGTAAGTAAGGTATATTGTGTTATTTTTTCAATTGTAAGATTAGAATTAGACATTGTAAATGCTTAATAGCAATAAAAAATATAAAATTGAAAGAAAAAGGGGTAGCTCTCACATGGCACAACACCTCAAATGTATTAGTTCAACACGCGCTTGGTGAATTAATTTATTTGTCGTTGGGTGCTTGTCAAAAAAATAGATAAAAAATATAGTAATCACGTTTCCAGAAAAAATGCATAAAAATGTTTTAAAATGTTTCCAAAAAGTTTAATGACGTTAAAAAAATATGAAAATTGCAAACATGTGAGCGTCAATACCGCTTACATACATTTGTAATTGCTTCTTGGTAACCCTTGACTTAGTCATTAATGCAATTTTATTTTTTTTGTATTATTTATTCTGTCTTTTTTTCACGGTATTTTAGTGCTTATTTTGAAGAAAGCTAGAGGGCGTTTGATATCGTGTGCCATGATGCACTTCCGTCAAAACAAGTTGCTTCGGGAGTCGCTGATAATTTCTACAGATTTATATCGAGTTGTCTTATGAATCGCACTATATGAGTTGTTATAGATGGAATTTCATCAGACGAACTCAGGATAAATTCAGGGGTGCCACAAGGCTCCGTTTTCCCTCTTAATCTAAATCTTATTTTTCTAAATAATCTTCTTTTTTAAACTCTTTTGCAGATGACAGCATCATTTGTCACTCGTATTGATTTAGCAATAGACCGAACCAGTTGGATGTAAGTTCTATAAGGCAGACCATGAATGATACGCTCGATCACATTCTCGCAACATTCTCTGAATGGGGTCATGTGAATAGAGTCGATTTTAATGCCCGTAAGACACAACGTTATATGCTTACGCACAGATCTGTGTTCGAAAATGCTACTGCACCTGTTACTATGCGTGATATGAGTATTACGGAATCGGAAGCTCTTGATGTTCTTGACATGAACATTCAGTGTGATGTTTGATGCACTAACCATAATTTTTCAAATTTCTAAAGAAGCTTTTAAGGGCCTCGGTGTAAGAGATACTTCACTCCATGCGATATTCATACTCTTTATACCACCTATATCCCTTCAAAGGTGGAATACAACTCTTATGTATGGGCTGGCACCCGAAACTCTATTTTGGAGTTATTCGACTGCATACAGGAGAGGGCCAAGAGGCTCATTGGAGACGTTGGGGTATTTAACTCTATTGATTCTCTAGAGCATCGACGCAATGTACTTCCTGTTCTTTTCCCTGTTTTATCGTTATTGAAATGGTAAGTGCTCTAACGAAATTAGGGAACTTGTTCCCGAAACTTGCAGGTTTAAGCATTTGACTCGATTTTCGTTGATAGCGCATCCATTTGTGATTGATTTGCCAGTGAATTGCACTACGTATTACAGAGAGAATTCGTTTATTAGCAGAACAGTTCGTGTGTGGAATAAAACTCCCCTATTTCTGTCACTTTCAGTGAAACTCAAGTAGAATGTCTACAAACACTACTGCTCTTTCCTTCTCCTCATCACCTAATTTTCTAGTTTTGATACAATGCATTGCAAGAGTAGGGGCAATCTGCTGAGTGCTGCTCCGTATGAAAAACAAAGAAGGCTAGAATACGGGGTATATTGCAGGTATTTTAATATTTTGTTATTTGTTAATTTTTAATTTTTAAACCGAAATAATAATCAATTTAGTAAAGTGAAATGAAAAATTCTGTGTAAATAAGATTTCAGCAAGTCCTGTGCAAATTTCTGTAAAATAATTTAAATAATTTTTAAATATTCAACGGACGTTCCTAATCAAAGTTGGAACAAAAATTCATTCAGAATTCATTCAGAAAAGTCTACTGGGTATAAAAATAACCCAATATGAACTTTTCTAAACATACAATTTATGGACAATAATGTAAAATTACATTCAATATTTGAAAACTGAAAGATTTAATGAATTCATTTTAAAATTCTTTATTTGACATGCAAGGAATATTTTACTTTTATTGGTAAATTCTTACCCAGATGTTACATTTGTGGTCTTGTAATTTTTTAAAAACTTTTTTTATACCCCATCAGAATTTTGTTGCTGTTTCTTTTGTGAATGAGAAATATTATTTTTCACAGACTTTTCATATTTCTTTATAATTTATTGTTTCATTTTCATTTTTAACGTTGCTAAATTATTACAGTCCTGCTTTTTTTCTTCCCATTTCAGCCCTTTCCTCATTTCTCTCTCTCTTATTTGCTCATCATCTGTGGCAATATAAATAAAGAAATGCTTGTTCGTATGGAGTTTATTTTTGCGGTCAATTTGAGTTTCATAATTAAAAATCTTTTTCTTTTTAAACAACTTGTGGGGTTTTTTTGTGTGGTTAAATTTGAGTACTTATTCTGCCAAAGATTTAATAACTTTATCAATAAGAGTGTATTATTTTTATTATTATTTGTTCTTAAACTTCTTTTTATTACATTTTTAATTTTACTATGAGCTAAATGGCCAATAAACAAATGAAAAATCCATTAAGATTTAAAAATATCAGGTAGAAAGACACTAGTTACTTAAGCAATATAAAAATGTAGAAAGAGTATTTTATTAATGTTACAAATGGAGGACATGATAATCGAAAATCAAGGATAATTATTAAGTAGATTATTAAATTGGAAAAACTAGAAAAAGTAATATATTAAAATTTTGTAGAAGTTTATCACTTCTCTAAATTAAAAAGTTTAATATTTCTCTAGTCGAAGGCACGACAACTCACCCTAAAAATTAAATGGTATAAAACCCATTTACATCTTTAAAATCGCAAAAATAAGATTTTTCAAAAAGACAGAGATCCCCAAAATTCTGCAGCAGCTTAAGTATGGATTAAAGCTTATCGGGAGAATCGTGAGCTAAGTTCTTCAATGACAACAATATAGACCCGAAATAGGTTTTTATGAAGGAATCAATTCAAAACTAAAGATTTGTTTGATAGTGGAATTCAAAGCTTCGCCGAAAGATAAATAAAATAATTAAAAATTAGCACTTAATCTTAACTATTAGTTAAAAAAAACTGTGAAATTGGGCATTAAAATCACTACTTGAATTCAAACCAAGTTTATGAGGAGGTCATTTAAAAGAAATGAATATTTGGGGAAAAAACTTTTTCTCCTCCATTGTGATGAAATGTTTTCAATATATAAAATAAAAGATCAAACTTATCTGTAAAAATGCTTACAAAATTTATTATGTTGGCCAAAACTTACTTTTTCTGTTGAAATCGATTTCAACAATTTCTACGCCTTCCAATGGGGCAACCAAAAATGACATCAACATATTTTTAAGTGTGAATTTTGCATACTGGAAAATATATTATATTATTTTAGGCAAAAAGTTGATTTATTCATATATTATCAGAAATAATTTATTATTATTATTATCTGCTATAGTTCAAATCTCAAAGTACTAAATTCTAATAAATAAAAAAAAAAAAATATGTTAAAAGTTAATTAATACAAAGTTTTCAAAAATAGTCTGCAAACTAAGCTTTGGAAACAGTGTAATTTTAATTAACAATTTTGGAAAGTTAACTTAAGTTGAAAAGAAAATAAAGTTGTTTCTATAAATTTAACAACTCTTTAAAAAAGTACTTTATAAGAAAACTTTTTTTTATTTTTTCTTTCTGAACTTGTATGGTGTGTGTGTGTGTATGTGTGTTTGTTCGCCTGTGTAACTGTATATATAATGTCTTCCTTTTAATTTCATTTTTCTCTTCTTGCTCTCATTATTAATTATAAATGCCAAGAAAGTTTTCTTTTTTTTTGTTATTTACAATTTCTTTTTATATTTAAATAGATTTATTTCCTCGTTTGTTTTTTGTACATTTTTTATCTTCTTAAGAATTCCGAGAATGTTTAAGTTTATAAAATTGCTTATTATTGTTGGAATTCAATATGATTTTTCATTTTTTGATTGTAAATAATGATCGTTTTCTTTATGTTTCTTGACCTGGTTTAGTGCAAGGTGGCTAACAATAGACGAGAATTTATTTGTTGTAAATAAAAAAAAAATGGTAAAAGAAAATAGTTTTATTGTTGTTGCATAATTTTTTCTTTTTATTAATAAACAAGCATTTACATGTCTATATGCGTGTTGTTACTGAATGTGTATCGATGTTATAGGCAACCAACTATAAACTTGAATGCCATAAAGTGCATCAGGCACATAACGGCAACAAATGATTTATGACAGTATTTTGAACACGTACTAGGGAATAAGATGAAGTATGTATCATAGGAGGTCGGCGGACTAAAGTTTAAATTTCTATTAAATCAATATTTTTATAAATAAATTTATTCAAACAAAAAATTAATAAAGCTTTTTGCAATAAGGATGCTAAATACTGTAGATATATTCTGTGGTTTTAAAGATTTGTGATTTCGATTCGAATATTATATCCTTGATAATCTTTTTGTCCAACCCCTATGTCTGTTAGCTGGGTCCCTTATGTATTCTTATAGATGGCAACAATATTTGAGAGCAGTTTTGTGTCCTAAATTCAATTAAAGGAGGAAGTGGCTTTGACACCGAATAGTATAAATGCAAGAATACTTTGTCTATGCAAATGACTCTTATAGAAGTTATTAGTTGCAAACTAAACAATTATATCCTATAATGATTCCTCCCCGGGGGCACATTTATCGGTCTTTATAGAACTTCGACTGTCTAGACCTGTGCAACTGGGGGTATAAGGGAGCCCAGTCCCCTGAAATCAGCAGGGGTACAACTGGAAGCTCCACGTTATTTCCATGAGAATCAGTAGCCCGCAGAGTTTCCGCTATTTGTCTTTTTAGGCATTTAGCTGTTTCTCGGACTGATTATTGAGGTTGGCCCTTTGGGAGTATCGTAGTGGTTGTGGTTTCGCAGCCCTATAACAGGTCTGTTTTATATGGGGACCAGGATCATTTCGCTTTTAATAACACCTACCTGGTGGAATGATCCTAGATCCAGTGAGCATGCTAGCCATGTGTTCTGGACAGGAGTTGGATAGTCTCCAGCTCTTCAGCAAGGAGTGATGGTTTGCAGCCCTGCTCTGGAATCATCGAAATTTCTACTAGGAAGGACCTGTTGCTAGAATTAGACTTCGGCCTTTTAGGGCGTGAGTGACGCTGCTTTTCACTCACAGTGGTCTGACCACCATCTGATTAAGGCTCACTGCCAGGCGCAGATGTGAATTATATCACGAAATATCCTATCGTGATATCGCAGTTTCGAAAAGGTCAAGGTGAATCGTATTAATTCTTTGTAATTTAAAGGATTAGGATATGTTTTAAGGAATCTAACAGATGCCCTATAGATAATCTTACAAATTTATTGGAGGCATATAGTATCCTGCAAAACCACAAAAACTATGTAGCAAAACCCTAGTGATGTGCAAAATGCAGGACGAATACTTTTAAACCACAGTGAATAAATTATTATTGAGGGGACAGTTATGCAATAAAAGATCTATAGGTACTAGAAACCTCATTCAAGGTGAAGATGAATCGTACTGTTTCCTTGATAATTTAAAAGATAAGGATACTTTTAAAGGAATCTACCTCTGGCACAACAGAGATGCTATAGATAATCTTGTAAATTTATTGGCGGCATATATTATCCTACAGAGTCCCAAAAACTATCTAGGAAAACACTAGTAAAGTCCAAAATGGAGTACAAACACATACAAGCCAGAATGAATGAATTATTATTGAGAGGACAGTTATGCGATAAGAGATCAGTAAATCGCTGAATAGGTACTAGGTACTATTAGCGGCTTAAGTGTTGGCAATAGTCGCAAAGAATCTTTATTTTAGTCCTTGTTCATAATGCAAAGTTGGTAAAAGGATTCTTAAGCCTTTTACCAACGAGTAAAGAAGCCATGAGTTTACGTAAAAAAATTCGAGTTTTAAAAGGTTTTTGATAAATGTCCCAATTGTCATCTGTAAACACCTCAGTTCACCCTTCATTAAAATTTCCCTTTCAAAGTTATTCGATGCCTCATAAAGCAGGTAAGCTAAGATTACTATTTTCTATTGCCGCTAACCACTGTACATGAGACTTACTGTACATTATTCGATAGTCCTCTGTTCTTGCGACAGACTCATCAAGTGTCGTAGATGCATCCATTTGTTTATGCTTTTTGCATTTGGAAAATTATTTTTTTGATAGCAAAACTTAAAGAAATAACTTAAATCAAAATGTTTGCAGATGATTTATATATTTTCACATGCATAAATTGCTACCGTTTTGTCACTTTTCTTCTTTGGCATTCTAGTTACGATCCCTTTTAAATTCTAACTTTTCTAAACTTAATGAATACTTTTATTACTGCCCTCATAATTGCATATATAAATATATTAATCTGTACATATTTATTTTACAAATGTTTTTGCTTATGTGCATGAAAACTATATTCATAAATTTTAATAGGTAGTTTCGGCATTCAGCATGATTGCTCTTCATTTATATTTTATGCAATTTTGCTGTTTATTTTACAGTTTTTATGCCATTTTGTTAAAAAAGTATAAAATTTAAAAAATATTCTTACGGATATTTTTGCTTTTTTATGTTCGTATTCTGCAAGACAATAGCATTAGTTTAACTATTCAATTATACTAAATATCTGTTGTTATTCGTATGCCAGCCGCACTTGTACAAAAGAAAAATTTAATTTTAAATTGATTTTAGAAATTGACTTGCTTTAATTGGTTTTAGACATTTACTTTAATTTTAGTTTAATTTATTGAAATATAAAATTATATCGAAATTTTTAATGAAATTATATTTTTAAACTATTGTTGCTGTTGTTGAAATTTTACATACTAAAATTACCTTTAAAATAATATTTTTAAAATAATTTTTTTTTAATTTTTTACAAAGAAAAATATAATTTTTACCCGTGCTTACAGAAATGTGAAGGCTGTAAACGCAACATTATTTTTCATTGTAGGTGCCTTTAGAAAAATATATTTCTAAGTCGAATTAACTTTTTTTCTGTTGATTGAAAAGTTACAGGTTACAGGTTGGTCGCATTTTAAACAACATGTTCATAATTCCCCATGCTAAAGGGTATGGTATGCATATACAACGCTCTCGATTTTTATGTGCTTATTGAATTTTTAAAAAAATGTCACGGTAAATTTGAATAAACCTCCCAGTAATGGAGGGAAAAATCCATATAAGAAAAAAAGTACCTTATAGGAGACGTATTTTGAGTTATACGGCTGCATCTTTTGAAGCATTATAATTAAATAGCTGAAAATTGCACGAATATTCGATGTTAGGTAATACGGTAAGCAACTTTATTAAAAATTTTTAAATTAATGCTGTAGAAAAATTAAATTTTTTAACTTTTAAATAGCAAAATGTCATCAGTCGTAAATTTTCTCTAGGTAATTTTCTCCATTCATAATTTTTCTATTGAAAAAATGTCCTCAGGTATAATTTTTGTATAAAAAAGCTTGATCTGTTTTAATTTTTTTTATAAAAATATTTTATCACTTTTAATTTTTCTACAGAAAAATGTCATAGGTATAATTTGTCTTGCAAAAAATTTCTTCAAAAATAATTTTTCTGTAGAAAAATGTTATAAGTATAATTTTTCTTGCAAAAAATTTCTTCAAATATAATTTTTCTATAGAAAAATGTCATAGGTATAATTTTTCTTGCAAAATATTTCTCCAAATATAATTTTTCTATAGAAAAATGTCATAGGTATAATTTTTTTTGCAGAAAATTTTTTCAAATATAATTTTTCTATAGAAAAATATCATTAGGTATAATTTTTCAGGAGAAAAATGTAATCGGGCATAACTTTTCAATAGAAAAATCTTCACAGGTATAATTTTTCAATTAAAAAGTTTTATACGTTTTAATTTTTTTATAGTAAAAAGTAGTCAGGCATAATTTTTCTATAGAAAATGTCATAAGGATAATTTTTCTATAGAAAATGTTCATCAGGTGTAATTTTTCTGAAAAAAAAAAATCATCAGGTAATTTTTCTAAAAAAAACGTTCATCAGGTGTAATTTTTCTTCAGCAAAAGTTCATCAGGTGCAATTTTTCTATAGAAAAAGTTCATCAGGTGTAATTTTTCTATAGAAAAAGTTTATAAGGTGTAATTTTTCTTCAGCAAAAGTTCATCAGGTGCAATTTTTCTATAGAAAAGGTTCATCAGGTGTAATTTTTCTTCAGCAAAAGTTCATTTGGTGCAATTTTTCTATAGAAAAAGTTCATCAGGTGTAATTTTTCTATAGAAAAAGTTCATCAGGTGTAATTTTTCTATAGAAAAAGTTCATCAGGTGTAATTTTTCTTTACAAAAGTTCATCAGGTGCAATTTTTCTATAGAAAAAGTTCATCAGGTGCAATTTTTCTATAGAAAAAGTTCATCAGGTGTAATTTTTCTATAGAAAAAGTTTATAAGGTGTAATTTTTCTTCAGCAAAAGTTCATCAGGTGCAATTTTTCTATAGAAAAGGTTCATCAGGTGGAATTTTTCTTCAGCAAAAGTTCATCTGGTGCAATTTTTCTATAGAAAAAGTTCATCAGGTGTAATTTTTCTATAGAAAAAGTTCATCAGGTGTAATTTTTCTATAGAAAAAGTTCATCAGGCGTAATTTCTCTATAGAAAACGTTCATCAGGTGTAATTTTTCTATAGAAAAAGTGTAATTTTTCTTCAGCAAAAGTTCATTTGGGGTATTTTTTCTATAGAAAAAGTTAATCAGGTGTAATTTTTCTATAGAAGAAGTCCATTAGGTGTAATTTTTCTTCGGCAAAAGTTCATCTGGGGTAATTTTTCTATAGAAAAAGTTCATCAGGTGTAATTTTCCTGTAGAAAAAGTTCATCAGGGGTAATTTTTCTATACAAAAAGTTCATCGGGTAGCGTGATTTTTCTACAGAAGATATTTATCAGGTGTGATATTTTCTGTAGAAAAACGTCATCAGCTGTATTTTTCTCAGAAAAATGTTATCAGGTGTAAATTTTCTGTAGAAAAATTTCATGAGTTATAAATATCATCGCGTATAATTTTTTTACAGAATTATATCAGAGATATTTTTTTAATAGAAACATTTCATCTGCTATAATTTTTCTAAAAAATTTTAATCTGATATAAACTTTCTATAGAAACATGCCGTCATAATTTATCTATAGAAAAATTTTATTGGTAGTAAATTTTATTGGTCGTGATTTTTCTGCAAACAAGTCTTATTAGTCATAATTTTTCTAGAAAAGAAATTTCATCAAAAATATTTTTCTATAAAGAATATCATCATTCATAATTTTTCTTTAAAAAAATATTATCACTTTTAATTTTTCTATAGAAAAATACTATGGGAACATTTTTTTTTTAAAAACGTCACCGAGTATACTTTCCCATTAAAAAAAATCAGGTAAATTTTTTTAATTGAAGAATGTCATTTATAGAAAAGGTTTAAGGTTTTATTTTTCTATAGAAAATATTTATGCAGAAAGATGTCGTTGGCTCAATTTTTTTACAGAATTATATCAGATATAATTTTTTTATAGAAACATTTCATCTGATATAAGCTTTCTATAGAGACATTTCGTCATAATTTATCTAAAAAAATTTCGTGGGTAGCAATTTAATTTCGGCGGTCATAATTTTTTACAGACAAATTTTTTCAGCCATAATTTTTCACCAAAAATCATCCGTAATATTTTTCTATAAAAATTAACAACATTCATAATTTTTCTTCAAAAAAAAAAAAAAAATACTATCAGTCATAATTTTTCTATACAAAATGTCATCAGTTATGATTTTCTATCACCAGTCGAAATTTAGCTTTAGAAAAAATACTGTTTCGTAAATTATTTAATTTTAAATTGAGGCATAGTTTCTATTTTAGAAATTATTTAAAAAAAGTTTTTTTTTATAAAAAATTATAATATAATTTGCCACCACTGTATAATGAAAATTTGAATGCATATTTTTGGTTTTGTGCATAGTTTTATGCAAGAAATGCTATTTTAAACAAAATGTGATTTTTTTGTTTTTGCAGCTGCATAAGGAACACAAATTTATGTTATTTAAGTTGTATAATAAATTTTACCTGAATCTATTAAGTTAGGAGACTTAAAAGTTTTCCATTTAATATATTTACAAGAATTTGTTAAGTTTATTTTATTCAATTTTAGATGCTTCTGCCCCTCCCCCCCAATTATTTGCAAAAATTTGCTGGTTTAAAAACTCACTACGACACATTTGCTGCCCTGTCGCAAAATGTACAAAAGATAAAAAGGTAAAAAAACACGGAACTATTTTTCAGCTGGCTGTTAAAGAAGTACATGTGGAGGTATGTGAAAATGCCCGTATCGTAATATATAACAACATTTGCAGTAGTTCCCATACTTGTACAAAAAAAAAACAAAAAAAAGTAAAAATGCATACATAAACTCTATAAAATATACTGTCTCGCATGCCTGCACTTTCAGCCAAATTCAAACTCATGCATAACAATTTATTCGTAGGTATAAGCAGACATCGATGTACGTTTGTGTCACTAAGTGCTGTTGCTGGCTGCTCTTGATTTATTGCTCGCAATTGTATTCACATTTGAAAGAAATATTTTTGTTGTAAATAAATTGCTGCTTGGCCTGATGCGGCAATCTGCGGTGTTGCACACATTATTATTAACTATTCTTTTTTCTTTTTACAGTTTTGTTACGAGTTAAAGAAATATTTAACAAATGCTGTTCAATATTGTAAAATTGTTCAAACATGCCCGAATGTCTGTCTGTCTTAATAATTTTATTTTCAAGTACCATTTTCTGGTGATTGTCAATTGTCAATTGTTCACCGTTAAAACAAAAATGTCAACTACTTTTTGAGTGTGTGTATGTGTGTGTAGCTGTGTGTTAAAAATTAATTTATCCTGCACTGAAATTATTTCAATTATTGTTGTTCAAATAATATTTTCTTTTTCATCTCTTTAAATGTTACAAAAAACAGGAACGAAAAAATTGAAACGTTGAAAAATTTCCAAAAAGAAGGATTAAACATAAAATGTGGAGACATTAATGGATAAACTCTCTGTAATACTTTACTAATTTTTATTTTTTATTTTTGTTTTGGCCACAAAACCAAAACCCAGAAAAAAATGAAGAAAGAGAAGAAAAAAATAATAATAAAATGGCTGGCAGGATAAAAAAAACTGTATATTTTCTGCTTGACCACATGAAGCCTTTTCATGGTGGTTTAAATAATTTTCTACTCGTGTTTTTGTTTTCTTACTCGCCACGATTCTAATTTAGTGATTAATTCATAAGCTAGAACATTAATTCACAAATTGTGGTTTTTATTAAAAAAAATGAAAAAGGAATGCTTGCGTTCATAGAAGTTTAATTAAGCGTCTAATGTTTAATTACTGAGAAGCCACATGCTAATAAACTCCAGAATTTGTCAAGAGAAGTAAAGAATAAATGTGACACAGGAAAAATTTTTCTTTTCTGAAAAATTTTTACAAGATAACAAAGGAGGCATTTTAAATTAGTATAGAATTGTCTAGAAACAAAAAAAAAAAACATTTGTTTGGATAACAATTTAATTTTCAGAATAAATTATTTGTCATATTGTGATAATGGAAAAAGTATGTCTGTTCTTGTTGGACTTTGTTGGCAAATTAAAATTTTTCTCACCAATTAAGAAGTTTATTTGCATTTAAATGGAAATCAAATTAAAATTTTTAATGTATTTAATTTTCTAATTAAAAAATTATTTAAAATATTTTGATATTTAATTAAAAAGAAGAAGATAATATTTAAATAAAATAAATAATTAAAAATAGCTATGACGCAATTTAAAATTTTTATTGGTAACGATCAGCAAAGAGTTGTTAAAATCTTATGTTTGTAGCACTATCTTAGTGACATTATTTTTTGTGATACTGAAATCAACATACATTTCAGTTGTATTATGACCGGAATATTAGTGGTGCTCTTAATTTTATAGTTTGTATAATGATATGTATTTGGGTTTTTAATGTTGTTACGATAACAATACTTGGTGTGTTTTCCTTCTTCTTATTAACATTTACCAAGCTAAACTATTGATTTTTAAAAAATTAAAATATGCTGAATTTTATAATTCTTTACCTACACAACCTGAATTAGTCATTTCAAAAGGAAGGTGGCTGCATTTTAAATTCTAATAATGACTTTATAGGCAAGAAAATTGAAGCGAAGAGCATAACTGCTTTGATCCCTTTTGAATGTCTTTTTTCTTTTCCTATAGTATTCTTTGTTGTTGTTAAGCCTCATACTTTTGGCTTCAATATCTTAGGACTGTATTCGTAATCGCTTGTGTTTAAGCTAAAGCTCTCGTCTTACGTCCTCTAGATGTTTTCAAGGCGTTCTTTAAAACTTGCTGCATTTGGTGTTGGTGCTAATTTCTTCATATTTATATTGAGTTTTCTCAGGAATCGCTGTGAACGAGTTGTTATAGATGGGATTTCATCAGATTAGTCCAGGATAAATTCAGGTGTGGCGCAAGGCTCCGTTCTTACTCTTATCCTGTTTCTTATTTTTCTAAACGACCTTCTGTATCAAACTTTCAACCATATACTCTTTCGCAGATGACAGCACCATTTGCCATTCGTAATCATTTGGTAATATACCGAACCAGTTGGAGGTAAGTTTCGAAAGGCGGAACATGAATCATATGCTTAATAACGATTTCGTGACGATCTCCGAATGGAGTCATGCGAATAGAGTACATTTTAATGCCCATATGTTGCATGTTTATGCATAGATCTGTGTTCAGATGCTGGTGCTGCTCCTGTGACTGTGGGCGATATGGGTTTTACGGTATTGAAAGCTCTTGATGTTCTTGGCATGAAAATTCAGTATGATGTTCGCTGGACTATACTCATTTTTCAGGTTTCTAAAGAAGCTTTCAAGTGCAACGTTTCTCTAAAACCGTGCAAGAGATAAATCACTCGATCCAATCTTCGTACAGTTTATATCACCTATATTCGTCTAAAGCTGGCATACAACTCTCTTGTATGAGCCGGCGCCCCAAAATCTATTTTGGAGTTGCTCAATCGCATACAGGGGAGGGGCAAAAGGTTCATTGGGAACGGTAGGGTATCTTACTCTATTAATGCCCTAGAGCATTGACGCAACGTAGGCTGTATTTCACTGTTTTATCGTTACTACAATGGTAAGTGCTCTAAAGAAATTAGGGAAGTTGTTCCCGAAACATTTTTGCTTTTGTCTCGATTTTCGTTGAGAGCACATCCATTTGTAGTCGATTGCCCAGTGATTCGCACTACGCATTACAGGGAAAATTCGTTTTTCTTAGCAGAACAGTTCGTATGAGGAATAAACTTCCCCCCAGGTCTTTTTCCTGTCACTTTCAATGTAGGGAAATTTAAATCGATTGTCCATAAACACTACTCCCTCTTTGCTAATTTCCTAGTTCTAGTAAAATGCATTGTATCTTTTGGAGTCATCCCCTGAATAATGGTCTGAGCGAAATAATGATTTTCAGCCTAGTGCTGACAGCTAATTCTTTTAGCTAATTACTTTTTAGCTGGTTTTCATTCTGCTTTAGGAACTGCAGCTGCTACTACTTATATTGTTACCTGGCACAAATATTTCGAGCAAGTTTCGAGTTTATAAACCATTGCCATAGTCTGAAATAGTTCCAAAACTTTAACGTATTAGAAACAATTCAATTGCATTAAATTGTAATAGCCGAGAGGTTTAACTTTAAAAGTTGTAACTACCGCTCATTAGATTCATTAATCGCATTAAGTTACAATGAACAGTACCAATTACTGAGCAGTCATATTCATGCAAAAATATGGTGCCATGATACTTAAAGTCTAAAATCCGCACCAAGGGGTGACATATTGAAAATACATTCCTTTTCGATAACCACATGTGGAAGTCTGTTCCAAAGGCATTAATTTCGAGATTTAAACAAAAGCTACAGTGTGCTTCACCATCCTTTTAAGTTATAATACACTATGGGATTTAGTCCTTTGATTTATCAAAAATGGCATTTGTGACTGAAAAGTAAAAAGTAGATTTTTTTGACAGATATTTTCAGTTTGTTAATATTTTATAATTTAAATTTAAAGTTGATCAGAGTTGCATTTGAGTCTCAACTTTGTTGTAAGTGTGTGTAGCAGTGAAACAAAATTTTTTTGCAATTTTTCTAACAAAAACAGATTTCTCTTATATTTTCTTGTGCACTAATCATACAATTGTGTAAAATAGCCAGTGGTGTTCTTTAACAGCCAGGGCAAAATGTTGAGATGGCTCTGTAGCGCTCAACTGTTTGCAAAAAATGCCATTAATCCGAAGTTATTTGATTTTTCAGAATTACATGGGGATTTTCCGATTATCCGATGGGGTAGACTAAGCGCCTTCTCAAGAAAAGTAATTTTTGTTGAGATGGCTGTGTAGTGCTTTCGTTGGATATCTGATCTAGTATTTGCAAATAATGCCATGACTCTGAAGGTCTTGGATTTTCCAGAATGACATAGGAATTTTTCGATCTCCATAAGCGGAAGACTATGCGCCTCATCAATAAAACTAATTTTTCATCCAAAATCGATGTTAAAATTAAATTATTTGAATGGTCGGTTGTTTGCACGAGTTGGTTCAAGTGCTGAGGCGAATAACCTGAGATATGTATATAAGAAATATGAATTTGAGAGAGATTGGGAGTCAACGGTCTTTAATTCAGATTGCAGACGCAAAACAGGATTTTTAATATCAAATAAAAAATTATTATTTTTCTTTAATTTTTTTTTTCGTGGGTGAGATCAATATCACACTCTTCTGTGAAAGGTCACAATTATAGAAATGGCTTAAATATTTCCAGGTTTTTAACATTAATTAAACTAATGCTTCTGATACTCAATTAAATGCTAAGTAATAATGGATATTTATAAGAGATATACATTAATGTTTCAGCATCTGCCAGTTACAGCCTATCCAGTATCTTCCAGTTACAATGTCATCTTATTCGATTGCTTGTTCGTGAAGTTTTATACAAAACTAATAATCAACTTTTTTCAAACTTTTTTTTTTTCGTTTTAATGTTTAAGAAAGAAATATTTTCAACGAGTCAAAACTCCTTTTGTATATTTAGAACACTAAAATTATAGTTTTAATTTATCCTAATGTTTAGATTTTTTTTTTTTGACTTTCTTTCTAATTGAAGAGCTTTTTTGTGTTTAAGTAATATATTTTATTTAAAAAGTTTATCAATAGAAATTAAATCAATTAAAGCAAAATTGGTTTAATTTTAAAAATAAATAAAATTTTTTGACAATGCTATTTTTAATTACAAATGTTTTGACTATTAGTATCACGTTAAGGGTGTTTAGGAAATTATATTAAAACTTAACAAGAAACACGTTTCTATATTAAATAACAGATATTCTGTATATTCTGTTTCTTTAATATTAAATTCATCATGTTAGTGCTTGAATTTTAGCAACACGAGCAAAATACTTTTATCTGAATTTTTACTGTTTTTTTTATTTTTTGCTTCGTGCTGGACTTTTCATAATACTAGAAAAAAAACGAAGAAGAAATAGATAATCATTTCTTAAATATCTTTCGCTGAAGCTGCATTGAATTTTCTTATTTTTTTTTATTTTATTTGAATTCTTTTGCTAAACAGGAAAAAAAATTTCCAAATTAAATTCGTTTTCCCCAGCTCTTTCACTTTTGGGTCATTTACGAGAATTGATGCATTGAAATTCTGCTGCACATTGGGAACATAATGTTTGTTGTTGCTTCAGTTTAATCTTGGTATAACAACCATTCATTAGTTCAGTTTAGTTTAAATGTTGTACATAATACAATAACAATACAGCATCGACATAAACATCAGAAACAATTTTTATTTGCTTTTCTCTCTCTATCTCTTTCTCTCTGTCTTTTGGGTAAAGAAGAGGTATTGAGATAAATTGTACAAATTAATCTTCATTCCAGTCTTTAAGAACGATTTTCTTCTTTCTGTCTGCTATCCTATGTGATTATTTTTGTATGTGTATATGTATGTGTATGTGTGTGTGTGTGTATATGTATAAGTGCATGTTTGTGTTAATATCTTTTTTGCTGTTGTATCTACATAAATGTGAAAGAAGTATAAAACGAGTTTATACCGTTTTACTTTTCATCGTTTTGCAAAGTCTTGTATGCGAAAACAACTGGCGAAGAAAAATTGTCAAAGTTCAAACTACTAGTAAATGCTGTCATATTTCCAATGTCACTTTTTGTTGTTGTTTTTTTTTTTGTATTTAGTTTGCAAGTTGTTTGACGTTGTTCTTGTTATTTTAACTACTGCACTATTATTGTTACGGTGCTTGCAGAGTTTTGAAAGCGGAAAAGGAAATTGCATACTAAATAAAAATGCCCCCGGTGAGCACAATGAATGAAATATTTTGCCGTATAGGTTAAACAGTGGGTACAAATTTGTAAAATTATTAAGGAAATTTTGTCCAAATGAAATATTGTAGTAGTTTGTTTTGGTCAAAATTCTCAATTTTTTTAAAAGTTTTGCCAAATTTCTAATAAAACTTTAAGTCTAAAAATATGATGTTTTGGCTTTTGAAATAACTAATATCAAATGATGTTTGGTGCATCAAGGGGACTCAACATAATTAAATAGGTATGTACAGCAATGTGTAATTCTTATGTATAATAAGTATTTTGTTGTAGAGATATAAAATTTTGAAATGGAACACAACAAACGTGAATTTCTCAAATTAAAATCAAATTTTTTTGTTCGAAAGATAATTTTCTGGCATTTTAACATAAATATAACTTCTGGCATGTTACCCCATGGCTGATCGATATAGTGTTATCTGGATGTTCATTATTTGTGGACGTACATCGAAAATTATGAAAATATTATTTTCCAATTGGCCAATTGTTTCGGGCTAATCGGCGTAGACTAAAAAGTTCACATATCTCCACAGCAAACTGCCTGGTGGCGTTAAATCGCACGATCTTGGAAGTCAATTTATGGGACAGCAACGTGAAACTATGCGTTTACCAAAAGCTACCTTCAATAAACAAATTGTGGGACGAGCTATTAACATGTTGTGCCGTCTTGTTGAGCAATGCTCCTGCACGTCATGGTTGTTCATTAACTGAACGAAAAAACAGAAAAACAGAAATCGATTTTTGATTACTTTAAGCATCATTTTAAAAGAAGTTCGGACCAATGATTCCACCAGCCGTTAAACCATTACCAAAGAGTCGGTTTTTCTGGATACAATTTTAGCGATAAATCGTATTTGCAGCGAAAAAAAATTTGATTATGATAATCGGGTTTAGAAGCCCAATTTGCAAAATTTGGAAGCATCGTTCGGGCGTCAGTTTCTTCATGTTGAAATTCCAGACCAAACTAATCATAAAAAAATGTTGCCAATTTAAAGTTTTACGTTTCTATAAAAGACACCGGATGCGAGTAGATCTATAGTGTTGCGAACTAAAGCTAAAAAGGGCTATACAATAGACTAGCCATATGGAGTTCAGGAATCTGCATACTAATGCAGTGCCTCAGAAGCACTAACAACAATCCTTTAATTTGTTAAAGGTCGGATTTTTGGCGAGGTGGTAATTTTGCGGTTTTTATCATGGATCCTTAATTAAACTTTTGATTAAAACATTCTTTCACATTCTTTGATAAAGTATTGTTATAAGTGTTAACTTGTAGAGAACTATAACACCAGTAGCCTTAAGATGAGTTGTGGTATCATATCTGATGTCTTATCAAATGAACTTGGCAGAAGCATGTACTTTAGTCTGAAATATAACGCTATAAAGACTACTTATTTTAAATCTAAACTGAATTTATGACACCTATTGTTATTGTGATTGTTTAGCAACATCATCAAATGGATATCAGAAGAGTATACTTAAATAAAAATATTTGTTTGCTGATCATACTTCGAAAGTTTTTATCTTCTATTATTTAGGTATTTGGAAGCTTTGACTCTTGTTAAGGCTTTGGAATCCAGAAGCATTATCGATAAATAGGACTGTGGAGAATCACAATGACAAACATGGTCATTCATGGAAGTTATTTCTCGCCAGAAATATATTAAACTCGAGACTAAAATTTTTTAAAACTTGCGGTGAAGACTTACCGACTGTCAGAATGGTGGTGATCATTGAACATTTTTTCAAAGTCTTTTAGTGGTAGAGGGAGCTCTCATCTCTTCTCTTTCAAATTAAAAAAAAATATTAATAATGTAATCATGTATCCCATTTATATGTTTTGTCGTAATCTCACCGGGGGGTAAAAGGAAGCCCAGTCCTCTTCAAGGCTAGCAGGAGCCAACTGTAAAATTCCACTATATTTCCATGGGAATCAGTAAAGCCCCAGAGTTCAGCTATTTGTCTTTTTTGCTTTTAACTGTTCTCTGACTATTTATTGAGGTTGGCCGTTCGGGAGTATCGTGGTGGTTGCGGTTTCGGGGTCCTCGTTTAAGTGGTGTGGGTCAGATCATTCACAATAAACACAATGAATTGTCCAAGTCCAGTGAGCATAATTGCGGTTGTGTTCTTCAATTTTATTAAGCTTCATGCGTTCTGGACTAGGAGGATAGTCTTCAACTCTTCAGCAAAGACAGAAGGCTGCGGCCTGCTCCGGGCTTTTGAAGTGGCAACTAGGAGTGATTGGAGGATATAGGTATCAGAAGGTCTTCTAGGACGAGGATGACGCTACATTTCTTCCACAATGATATGATCCACCGTCTGGTTATTGCTTACACAGCTAGGTACAGCCGTAAATCTTATCATGCCTATAATCATGTATATGTATGTGTTGCCATAGAATGCACATATGTACCCTAGTGTGCGTGTCTATTACCAATGTGTACTCATTGTTATTTTTTATCATTACAATTTTATTGTAGTTAGTGAAAATTTTCGGATGTTAGAATTTGTCGTTATGTTATATTCACTTTTTTTATTGTTTATTATTTTTTTATTTAGTTCGAACTGCATAGTGTAGAAAACTGCCAGCAAATAAAACTTTGATTTAAAAAAAAAATCTTTGAAATAAAACGTTATTAAAATCGAAACTGTATTGGGGTGTATATAGATGGCTTTATTATGACCTGATTTTATTTAGGTTTAACGTTTTATTTTTATTTTTCTTTCAAACTGGTCTCCACTCAAGCACCGAAGATTATTGGAGCAAGTAGCGGTAGCGATATTGTTTTGTACGGCGACATAAAAATAAACTACGTTTTATTATTTTAACATAATCAAATAAAAATATTTGCATAAAAGTTAGATTATATATGTTACCCTACATAACTTGATAGCAATACACACAAATATAGATGGACTCAAACATGCACTTAAATGTACGAGATTTATTTAAAAACACGTATAAACAATACAGGCGTTATATGCAGATGCTACATACATTCAATAAATATTTGATATACATACGAGTATTCATATCTTATAATTATAAAACACGTTACATCAGTGTTAACCATATGCTCACAAATACATGATATACTTTAATTTTAACTGTTGCTGTCAATCTACCCTAATAAGATGAGAATATCAAAAAATTGTATGCCTGTATGTGTGTAAAATGTTGGCGTGTTTGTTAATATAATTTATGCTTGCATATGTATTACTATGTGTGTGCATATGTGTGTGTATGTTAGTACGCTTAGTGTTTATTATTGTGGATAAGTATTTAATCATGAATAAATTCCATTGATTGCATATTGCATTACGAACACACGTCAGTGTAGTTACACAAAGAGTAAAAACATGTTTGCGATATAGTTCCATCGAATCATACTGTGTTTTTTGTATGAGCATATGGTTGCGGTAACCAAATTATAATTGTTTTAAATATGTTTAATTATAAAAGATAATTTTTTCACATTGATGATGAAATTATTTTTTGCTAGAATTCTAATCGAAAACTGAATAAACCTTCCAAGTGTAACACATTTCACATAGCCCTTAACAGAGTGTTAAAATTTTTAGTTCTTGCTGAAATAATGTTGCAGAAAACTGCTGAAATGAATGAGATGGATGAACTTGGCATAAGATCATCTATTATAAACCTTAAAACCGAATTCATTATACTTCATGCTGGAATAGTTCCACTCCAGGAGGCACGTCTACTTGTTTATGATCTGGATGTCACTGCTAATCGGAACGAGATCTTCTTTAAATTGATCTAGTACGGTGATGACAGCAATTCTTCTGAATGCTAATAAATGCTGTTTTTTTAGTTTTAGTGTTTTCTTCATAAAACTGAAATCAGGGGACAGAATTTGAGTTCCTGTTGCCAGATTAACGTGACATGTGAAGTGCTGCATGTTGCTGGCTATGCGTGATAAGATTTACATCTGTACATAGCTGTGTAAGCCATAACCAGATGGTGAAAAATCACAATATCCTCCGGTCACTCCTATTTGCAACATCAAAAGCCCGGAGCAGGCGGCAATCTATACTCCTTGCTGAAGAGTCGGAGACTATACAACTTCTGATCCAGAAGGCATGAAGCTTAATTGAATTTAAGGAAACAACTGGACCTGGACCATTCATTGTGCTCATTGTAAATGATCCGACTCACACAACTCAAATGAGGGCCTCGAAACCACAACCACTACGATACTCCCGAAGGGCCATCTTCAATAATCAGCTAAAAACCTAAAAAAGACAAATAGCTGAACTCTGGGGCTTTACTGATTCCCCTGGAAATATAGCTGGTTGTTCAGTTGGGTCCTGGTGGCCTTGAAAGGGACTTTTACTCCCGAAGACACATGTAATGACGGTGTGATTCCGTAATTTTGCCACCGGGGGGTTGCCTGCTTGAATGGTGGTTAACTGAAAATTTTATGATTGTCGTTGACAGCGAAAAGAAATAAGTATTTCGCTTTCTCTGAGATTTCCCAATATTATCTGTGAAAAGATTTAAAAGAAACTGTATGATTTCTGATAATGTGGAGCTCACAGCTACAAATTTACTTAGTATTGTATACGTCAGTTGATTAAATGCGTGAGGCAAACTTCTATATTTTATCAGGAGACCAACTTATCCAAAGTTAAATTTCATAATTTCTGCCACAATAATAAAATATATTATCGATAACAATAGTATATGATTACTAAACATAATATGCTCGAGCTTGCTTTAGGCAGAGTTTTACTAACATTTAATAATTTTGTTTAAAATTATTTTGGAAGCACTTTGCTGAGTGCTTATCTACCAGTTCACTAGTTTACTGGTAAGATTTTGAGTGATTTTAGAATGTCAAATTGTATATTTTGCAGTGAAATTAATAAAACATAAAAAATATATATAAATACAAATATTAAAAGCGAAAGATTCATATTATGTTAATAGTATTTTACAATATGATTAACTTTAACCTTAATTGTGGTTCTAGTCTAAAAAAATTTTTTTGCATTTGAGAACAAATTGTGTTTATGTAAAATAAAAGTATTTTATGGCTTAAATACAACAATATATTGTAAGCATACTATTTAATCTTCTATTATGGTTACCGCAATCATATATTTTTGATGTATATTCTGCAAATATTTCTTGCTAAATCAATCGTTTCCTTTAAGCCACAAATATAAATTTACTCTAAGTGCTTTTAAAAAATAAATACTATTTAAATTTGATTTTATTTAAATTTGATTTTATATTAAACTAGCGTGCCCGTGACTGCTTTGCAAGTCATTTCTTCGACATTTTTTGATCGATTTTGGTTCGCGGTATTGAAAAACAAAGCACGTGAACGTGATACATATAACTGAAAGTGCAAAAAACAGGGATCATTGAAAAGCAACAGGTATGGGGAACTGAAGCCAATTAAAATCAAACGGCAAATCTGGAGGAATCATAGGAATGCGTGGTTTCAATACATCGCCCTTATATTTTTCTTTTAAAATTTTTGCTTCAATCACATTTTTCATGACTTTTTTGACTACTAACATATGTCATTGCATCTGCCAAGTGTGCATACAACGCCATCTACTGGCAATATAGCATTTACAATCATGTTTTTTTATGGGTTCTTGAGTTAAGATAGCGTTGTAAAAAAATGTATGGGAAAATGAATTTTCTTCATAATTTTTTTTTTTTGGGAAATTTTCCAAAATTTTCTTGTGTATTCTTCTTATTTGGCCGGAGACCTGTCCGAATTGGTGCTAATCAACGAAATCGGTCCAGGCATTCTCGAGTTATAAGCGTAGTAACTAACATCACTTTCTTTTATATATATAGATTCAATAATTTTTAACTGATCTCAGTCCTTTAAATAATCTAAAGTGTTGGTGTTTACATACAAATTATTATCTCTATATTTAGTTTGTTTTTGTCATTCATATCGTTGAATACACTTATAAGCAATACAGTTGTTGTTTTAATTAAACGTGTGTATTTGTGCGTGCATGTATGTATATGTGTATGTTGCATGTAAGTATTTTTAGGTTTATGGTCATGTTTGTGTATTTTATCTATTTATATTTTTAGGCCTGTCCATACACTTGTGTACGTGTTAAATATACTCTGATATTCTAAACACTATACATCTAATAAAGGGTCCGCCATCTAACGTTTTTTTATTTTCAACTAGTGCTTATTTCGTGAATGGCAACACTTAGCTCGTGTTTGATTTGACAGATAATTAGTTTTATCCTTCCGCTGAACGAATATGGTTGTGTATGCGCTTAAAAAACCCGGGGAAATATTGCGACATTCCTTTGAAAATCATGGTAATGCTTGCAGAATGTGTGCGAAAATTGCATACGGATTTTGGAAGAAGAGAAGCACCGCAGTTCCGTATTCTCGTTATCTTGTGAAAAAAGTGAAAGAAACTGGCATTCTCATCGATAAACCAAAGCGTGAAAAGCCAAAAACAGTGCGTACACCCGAGAATATTGCATTGCTGCTGTGGCAGAAAGTGTGCGTGAAGCGCCATCAACATCAATTCACCGTCGTTGTCAACAATTGAACATTTCAGAGACATCATTGAGACGAATTTTGCATACAGACCTTGGTATGACGCCACACAAAGTCCAATTAGTGCAGGAGTTGAAGCCAAGTGACCATCCAATGCGTTTTCACTTCGCTAAGTGGGCCTGCGATCGACTTACAGAAGATGCCGATTTTGAAAAAAAAAATCATATTTTCAGATGAAGCTTATTTTGATCTTGGCCGATATGTAAACAACCAAAATTGTCGCATTTGGGGCACAGAAAACACGCACGCATACATTGAAAAGCCGACGCACCCAAAACGAGTCACTGTTTGGTGCGGATTTTGGTCCAGAAACATAATTGGGCCATTTTTCTTGGAAAATTTGCCAAGGAGTGGCCGTTACAGTCAATGGCGATCGTTATCGGCCCATGTTGAACGAAGTTTTGTTCACAAAAATTGAAAAGGAAGATATTGGCAATATTTGGTTTCACAGGACGGCGCGCCGAGACGTAATTTTTCGCTTGAAAGTTATATTGGAAGTAATATCCAGTTGCCATGAAATAGACACTGAACAGTTTCACACCTATACAACAGATACAGCGAAGATGTATGTTAAGTTGTATGTTGATTTTATCAGCCGCAGAGCTGATTACGTTTGGCCACCTTGGAGCTGCGGTTTGACAACGTTGGACTATTATTTGTGGGGTGCCGTCAAATATAAGTGTTATGCCGGCAAGCAAGAGACAATTAACGCTTGAAAGGACAATATGCGTGAAGCCATTGGTGAAATATAGCTGCACATAATCGATAATGTGCTTAAAAATTGGACCGATCGTGTAGGCTACTGCATGGCCAGCCGAGGCAGTCATTTGAATAAAATTACTTTCGATTATTAACCGGAAGGATGGTACTTTCAAGTAAAACAAGTTTTTAGCATTGAAAACAAAAAAACAAGTTCTTTGGCGGATCCTTTATAAAATAAATACATGCATGCGGGTGCTAGTGTGAGAGATGTATGAGTATGAGTGTGCATACAAATTTCTATCAACATATGTATTTTATTGCACTCCCCATTACAGCTATTGAATAGAGGCTGTAAACTCAATAGATAGAATACTTCACTACAAGTAATTTGATTTTGTAATTTGATTTGGTTTTTTTTGTGTTGTAATACTGGTAACATATTTATCTCTATGTTGCATGTTCAAGTATGATTTAACCCATATAAATTTAACACAAATTATTAACAAAAATATGTTACATTGAAAATAGTTTAAACGTGTTGTAATGATATTAAAGTATTCATTTTGAATATTGATAGCTTTCCTTCGAAATAAGTATCATTTTAAAAATTAAATAACAGCTTGAAGGAATTTCATAAAAAGGTGAGCAAAGTTCTATTTGCAAGGATATCATTTATTATTAAAAATAGTTTTCGTTTTTGCAAAAGAAATTTTTATTTAAAGATTTAAGTTTTCGAATGAAAGAAATTACTTTCATCTGTAAAATCTATGCTTCGTTTTTAAGAGAAATGTAAAAACTTTTCTGTTGCAATGCCATTATGTGAAATGACTTCTACTACAATTTTATGATCCAGTATTTTATCAGTGTTCTGAAGAAAAATTTTTATATAAAAAGTATTTTCTTTTTGAAATTTTAGTTAATTTTATTTGTTCGGTTAACAAATTGTGATATTCCAAATTCGAATATAGGTCATACAAATTAAAAGAAGTACATAAAACTGTATTTGTTTAGTAATAGCCAGATACATTAATGTGCTTATAGAAGCTTAAAAATAAAATGAGAATATAAAGGGCTTTCGTATAGAGACGATATTTAGTTTTTCAACCATTGTAGGGAAATATATAGAATTTGCACAGAAACTGGTAATTAAGTTATGTATTGCGATGCCTTCTATAAAAGCACATACAATACAGGGGAATTATAAAAATGTAACAAAATTAAATAAAATGTGTCACGATGTAACCAGAATTTGTTTATGGAAATTTTTATATAAACCCTTCACTTCAGGCAACAATATCTATTTAGTCAAGTGCCGTACTACATTCTTTAGAAAAGGGATAGAGAAGAGATGAAACAGGTGGTGAAAGTACAAGGATAGTAGGAAATTAACTATCATATAAAGACAGCACAGCGACCAATGACTATGCCTTCATTGCTAAGCAGCCCCACCGACAGTCAACTTTTATTTTATCGCAAAGTTTGGCCGCCTTAAAAACAATTTCTATAGATCTCGTTTGTACTTAGTACTCCTTATTCTTGAGTTAAAAATAATAACATAATATTCAAATTTAAAATGTGAACTCTTCGTATATGTGTCCAGCTCGCACCTGGCTTGGTTACGTTTTTGTTAGATTTATAATTTGGGATCATTTCTTTTAGAAAGAAAATTTTTTTGTGTTAGAAAATTTTTATGTTTCACAAAAAAAAAACACATTTAGAAGCCCGACTGTTAAAAAGTTTACAGAAAACTTGTGTGTTTTTTCAAAAAGAAAATTAGTCTGTGTAAACAAGATCTCTTTTATTCAAAAACTATTTTTTTAAAAATCGAAAAGGAAAGAAAATTAATATCTATACGAATTTTTCTAAAAACAGTATTTTTAATGGAAACAGTATTATTTTCCTTCTGCGAACTGTTTTCAATTTTAATTTGGGTAGAAAAGAATAATAGTTAAAAATAAAATAAAATGTATATTTGGTTTGTTGTTGTATGTATATACATAAAGCATCGGTAGCTTAATAAATTACTACACCACACATGAATGGTGGATGTCCCATTAAACCTCATAAAAGAAACTCTTTAAATAAAAATAATTATTATTTTCAGTTTTATTCGACCTTTTTTTTAAATTTCTATTAAATTTTATTCTTTTTACTCGGTCCTTTAAATTATAACGCTTTATTTTTCTTTTTTTCTCTCAATATTTCGCTTTCCTTTGGAAAGCTTCTTCAGGAAATTATTTTTTATATTTTGAAAAAAATAAAAAAAATATAAAAATAATTTCCTGAAGAAGCTTTCCAAAGGAAAGCGAAATATTGAGAGCAAATAAAGCGTTATAATTTAAAGGACCGAGTAAAAAGAATAAAATTTAATAGAAATTTAAAAATAATTATAATTTAACTTCAAGATTTAAAATAATTATTCTATTTCAGGAATAAATTGATTTCTTATTAAAGCCTTAAAGCTCTAGAAAATGAAAAAAAAACAATTTAATTAAAAATTGATTCTGAAACTTTTTATGTTTGGAATCACCCATAAATATATTTTTATTGAAAATTGTTTTAACAAATCATTAATATTTTTTTTAAAATATATTTACTTTTTAAAATTTTTATAAAAAAAGTGGGTTCATACATTTTTGTAAATGTTGTCTTGCGTTAGTCACTTCTTTTTCCCATCATTTTGGTAGCATATGGATTCCCCGCCAAAAGAACTGCTCCAATTTTGAGGAAAGGAATGAATCAAGTCAATTTTTGTACCCAGTTCTGAAGTGTAGCGTATTTCAATGAGTGAATTTTGTATGTGTCGAAACAAGAGGTAGTCAGAAACTGCAAAGTCTGGGCTGTAAGGCGAATGACCTTAAACTTTCCATCCACTGTTTTTCAAATAGTTTTTGACCAGTTTAGGAAATCTAGCTGCCCATTATTATGACGGAACATTAGCGCCTTATGTCTGGTTATTTTTCATTGACCTTTCGGTACCATTTTAGCCATTCATAATACAAAACACTCCGCTGATCCCACCTTATATAGAGCATCACCCTTATCGTCATTGGTATTTGACATTAGCATTTATATGGCTGTTTGGCCGGGCTTTACATATGAGTTCGGGGTTATTATAATCTGTCCATTTTTCATCATCACTAATGATACAATGCAAAAATGGCACATTTATATGTTTTTACGGATTCTCACCGTCATTACATGTGTCACCGAAGGTAAAAGCGAGCCCAGCCACGTCAAATGACCTTACGTCATTTCAACGGGAATCAGTAAATCTCAGAGTTCAGCTTTTTAGGTTTTTAGGGTTTTAGCTATTCTCTGGCGGCTTATTAAAGTTAGCTCTTCGAGAGCATCGTGGTGGTTGTGGTTTCGCAGGCTCTCATGAATTTTAAGTAATCATCTCAGCTAAACAAAGACAAATAGTGAATGATCCGGACCCCATGAGCATCTTTGTCATTTATTCTGGACCAGGAGTTGGATAGTATCCAATTCTTCAACAAGGAGAGAGAGTTGGTGGCCCTACTCCGAAATTACGAAATTGCAACTAGTAATGACCTGTTGAATAGAATTATGTCGTCGGTTTCCTACAGCGTGAGTGCACGCTACATATCACCCAAGTGGTTCGTTCCACTGTCGAGTTATGGCTTTCACAGCTAGGTACCGACCAAAATCTTATCATGCATGCAGCGATCGAGCATGCAAAATTGCCTTTAACTTTCTCTCGGCTTCAAGTGATATGGGACTCATTTTCCTTGTTTTTGAATGAATTTCAATGCTTTTAAACGTAGGGAAATGATTTATTGTGTGACTCCGAATAATAGTGCAAGTTCTTTTTGTGTTTGACAACTATCTTCTACGAGTAAAACTGCCAGTTCCTCATCTTCAAGCTTATTCGGCTGAGTAGTACTCTCATTGTCTTCTATATCAAAAGCACCATTTTTTAATCGCAGAAATCATTTACAATTTAGAATAAATCTTCCTTTTACGGTTATTTTAGTTTCTGCATTTGAGAAAAATTCCATTTCAACATATTTTACAGAAAGAATAATGTAATGAAGAATTTTCAGCAATATTACAGCCATCATTCGTGGTTTTATCTACTTTAGGGTGTAAACGTTGTCTAAATTTTCTATTTAATCAAATATTTAATGGAAGGACAATAACTCGTAATCGTAATTTTGTCGGACACAAAATCACCTAAAATCCAAAGATTCTTAAAATGTTTTCTTTATTAATCATTACATGTATCTAGTATGGCTTTTATCTAACGCCATCTTTTTCTTATTGATGTCAAATAATCTCATTTAATCTCTCACACATATTTAAACAACTGTGTATTTCGCTCAAACTTTGCTCGTGTAAAGAGAGTTAAAAACATTTAATTTTATTCTCACCGAATAGTTTAATATTTTAATGATGGATTTTGTTGTTTGTTGTGCTTAAAATAATTTTCATTATAATAACATTAAACCCGAGTTTTATTTAGGTTAAGTTTTTATT
Organism: Trichopoda pennipes; assembly: GCA_030448955.1. NCBI lineage: Eukaryota > Metazoa > Arthropoda > Insecta > Diptera > Tachinidae > Trichopoda > Trichopoda pennipes. Next base: position 725,257 of record JASKUP010000044.1, read on the forward strand.
GATATGTGTATTAGTGTGAATTTTAAATTAGTTGTTGTCAAATTGTATCAAATCTATTTTGTAGATAAGTAAATAAAAAGTGGTTCTATTGAAGGTAGTTTGACGTTTCGAATATACTGTTGTGTTGTATTATTTCAGCTTTTTAAAATCTACAATAAAACGATAGTTCATTGTTTAAAAACAGCATGCTTAAGTGCAATGCTAATGCTGAACATCTCGCTAAGAAATTCTAGCCAAAAATTGTTACATTTTGTGCGGAAAATAAACTAAGGGAAAAAAATATGTGTCGCTAAGTATATTTTCCAGAGGTTTAACAATTTGCCCTCTGCAAATTATTAGTATTATTATGTTATCATTGTGTTAGTATTTAAAATTAATTAAAACTTTTAAATAGCGTGGATATTTTAATAGTATTAAGGATATCTTACCGGTTATGTTTTGTGCAAATAATTGTTTGTGTGTACTTATCTCTTTCACCATTAAGTTTTTCATTAGCGTGCGCCTGTTTATGGGGGATACTGTTTTTGTTTATCACACAAAAATTGTTTTTAAACCCAACTTCAGTTTATCTTTTTCTTCCATTGTTTTCTAGTCGTTTACTTGCAACTTAATAGCAGCTTGTTGTCTTCTGGTTTCCAATATCTTTTGTATTCGATAAGTTCAATTTGTGCTTAAACACACTTACAGTAATGTTTTTAATGCCACCCCTTGTAGAAATAAAGTGTGTTTTTTTATAAAAAGTTTATTTAAATATAATTATTTTGTTGAGTGGCACTTCTCCATAACAGGAGGAAAAATATTTACAGTGTGAGAAAATGAAATTTAAATAATTTTTTTAAAGTTATCCGATATAAAGAAAATTAAAAAAAATTTATAATAATAATATCTTACTCTTAAAATAGGTCACTTGCATTTTGTTTTACTTTGGGGTGAACATTAGCTTAACTAAAACAGAAATGGTATTTATACATTTTTACTGCTAATTTTCTAAGAAAAATATTTCTGTTGTTTTATTTTTATATAAAAAAAAATTTTTATTAATCCAACTCATGCCTGACTAAATATTGTTTTTTTTTAATTTTTTAGGTAAAGTTTTAGTTGTTTTTTTTATTTGTAGTGCCAGTAAGAAGGTCAAATTATTTCTTGATGTAGTTAGTTTTAAAGCACTTTTCTTATCTCTATGTAGCAAGCAAAATAGTTTTTATCAACCATTTTAAATAATTAGAATAAGATAAGCATTAAGATTAAGTATTAGACTAAATTTTGACACCACTCTTTGCTTTCCTAGAAGTTGTACTTAATTTTTATCTTACGTGTCCCAGTAAAGTTATTTTATCCAAAATTAAAACGTTTTCCGAATTCAGTTAAGAAAAGCAAAGAAAGATAGAGAAAGGGAGAGGGAGATAAAGGAAGAGATATGGAAAGAACCAGTGAAACCAAAATATCCTATTCAAAAATGTTTGTTTCACAGAAGCATAAAGAACAAATCGGTTTCGCGTACTAAAAAAAAGGATTTATGCTTATGTCCTGCTTCTTAGTGTAATCTTATTTATAACTCTATTGTTAACAAAAATGGCGAGGAAAATATCCTGGGAGTAAGGACAGAATAGTTATAAAGCAAATTCATTATTATGAACGACAACTTTTATTTTACAATAGACCTCGCTTTATATTTTTGCACAGCAGCTTAACTAAAGTAGAAAAATGTTTAGCTAAGAAAAGTAGTCTTCTATCACAATGAGCTTAAATTCTTTAATATTCTTTTATAAAATAAATCCAGTGGTGTTAAATCACACGATCTGGTTGGTCACTTTACTGCTGATTGTCGTAAAATTATGCGGTCGAATTTGATCATTTCATTGGCTGTGTGACATGTCTCACCACATGTCAGTGATATCCACGTCAGCAATAAGAGGCCAAAATTGTGTTAGCATCTCGCGATAGCGTCATCCATTGACAGGAAAATGCGCGATCTAATCAGCCTCATAGCGCACCATATAGTGACCCGTTGAGCATGCAAAGGCTTCTCAATAATCGCTCTAGGATTGTCTGAAGCCCAAATGTGGCAATTTTACTTTTTGACATTCCTTGACAAGTGAAAATGGGTTTTGTCTGAAAAAATGATGTTTTCAGAAAAAACCAGGCGCTTGTTTCTGAATGAATTTAATGAATCTGCGGCGATGTGAATGGTCGATTGGTTTCAATTCCTGCACTAGTTAAACCTTGTTAGGCTGCAAAGTCAAATCTTTATGCAAAATTCGCACATATATATGGTCTTTATAGAACTTCGACTATCTAGACACAGTGCAACTGGGGGAAAAAGTGAGCCCAGTCCCCTGAAGTCAGCAGGGGTACAACTGGAGACTCCACATTATTTCCACGGGAATCAGTAAGCCGCAGAGTTCGTTATTTGTCTCTTTAGCCATTTAACTGTTCTCTGACTGATTATTGAGGTTGGCCCCTGTATGGGAGTATCGTGGTGGTTGTGGTTTCGCGGCCCCATATCAGGTCTTTTGTTTAATATGGTGGCCAGGATCATTTCGCCGTTAATGACACGCTAGGTGAATGATCCAGTCCAGTGAGCATGCTAGACATGTGTTCTGGCCAGGAGTTGGAAAGTTTCCAACTCTTAAGCAAGGAGTGATGATCTGCAGCCCTGCTCTGGAATCATCGAAGTTGCAACTAGAAAGTTCTGTTACATAGAACTATGGCTTCGTCTTCCTAGGACGAGCATGACGTTACAAATTATGCAGTGGTTTGGTCCACCATCTGATTAAGGCTTCATGGCCAGGCGCGGATGTAAATCGAATCACACAGTTGTGCTAGTTTTAGATAACCCTAATTGTTGAGAACGTCAAGGTGTTGACAAATTTGTATTAGCTTCAACATTGTGGCTCACGGCTGCGATGCTTTCAGTTGCGCGACCCGTTGTTCGCATATTTTGTATCGAGCCTGTCGACTCAAATTTATAGCGGCCTTATTATTCTTATTATGTTGTCCGAAAATATCACAAATTTTACAGAGTGTAACCATAAGAGAACCACCATTTTGATAGTGGATTTTAATTGTTTTAATGCGATTTTCTTGAGAAATTGAATTCACTGTATTAGTTGAAAATGCATCGACTACGAATATCACAAAAAACTAAGTGTCAAAATTATCATATTGTTGATACTGCCGGAGTTGAAAAGCCCAATAAAATGAGTGTATAAAAACAAAGAATTTATTCGAAAAACTTTCACGCAAAAAACATACGTTTTTTAAAATTTAAATTGTTTATTATACATGACCAACACTAAAAAAAGACTTCTATTTCACTTGCCTATCGGTTTTGATATACGAATACAATTTTACAATTCTGTTGTAAAGTTTACTTTAACTTAAATGTTTTCTTTTAAGCAATAATGTATTCCGAACTTTAGCACAATTTTATCCATTGTTGCGGTTTCTTTATTTCCGAACCCTGATTAAAGTAATTTCTTACAAAGGAGGTGGGTGAGGTGTGTATAATTAGTTTTTTATTTATTTTATTATTTATAACTCCTGCGTTCTGAAGTGTTTTTTCAGCTGTCATTGAGTGTCATTGTCATACTCGTACTCTTATGTCTTTATCTAACCTAATAATTTATTTACTAATTGTCTCATTAAATAAAACAATAAACACGTTATCATCCTCCTTGTGACTAGAAAGTTTTTATGTCAACAAATGACATCAACAGCAGCTGTATTTTTATTTTTTACTTTAATGGCCTTCTCCCTTTTAAAGGGAACAAACATAAGAAATTGCTTAATTTGTCTTCTGGCTAAATATCGCATTATTTTTAAATTCTAGCACTTTGCTGGATTAATAAAACATATGAGATTTTAGTACTTTTAAGAACGTTTGCTCAAAGCAAGAAGTAATTAAAAAGAAATAAAACTGTTTCTCTGTCGTGTATATTAGAACAGACAGTAGATTTTTTCAGTACTTGAAATAGCTGGAATAAAGAGTTAGTTTTCATATAAAGATCAACGATTGGGTTTAAGTATAAAAATTAGTTTGCTTGAAGTTTAACAATTCCATCCTGGCTAGAATGCATATTATTTACATTAGAATTCTAGCAGCCGAGTTTTGTAAAAAAAAATATATTTTTGCTTTCAAATGTCTTAAATATTTTTAATTGAAAATATCGCAAGAAAAACCTTGTTCACATAAAATAAAGTCGTATGTGACTTATGTGACATATATGCTATTAGATAACTCAACCTTAATAAAGGTAATATCTATTATTCTTTGATAAATAAATCTTAAGAAATAATATTTTACTAACCGCGAGTTTGAATGTATAAAGAATTTAAATATAAAATTTTCTAACATCAATTAAACTCTACTTAAAAGTGTATAAGTCACTTAAAAAACGTTGTAGCTGCAAAATTTTTTCTTTACTCCACTTTTAAACATTGAGAAAAACTTTGTAATAAAAAAGTAACATCAACATAAATTACATTAACAGTACAACAAGGCAATTTGTAGTAAAGTTTTCTGTTGTTATTTTTCTGTTTTTTTTGTTTTTTTTTTTTGTTTTTTCGTTTAGTTAAAACAAATTAGGTGAAGCGAAACGTGAGAAATAAAAATTATTGAACTTTTTCTTAAGCTTAATTTGAAACATTAAACTAAATTGGTTTATTAAACAAGCCAACGGCAACAATTTAGCTTTTTTTTTGTTCAAATGTTTAAGTGCCAACATAATACAGATACACATAATAAGCCCGGCAGTTTATTCAGTTTAAAAATCTGAATTTCTTTTGGTTTAGTTCAGTTCGCAGCTGTATTTATTGTAGGGCAAATTTTCAGGAAGGCTCATTGTGAAATTCAATTATGTTCTATCGTTCCAGATGGGTAATTGTGGATGGTTAATCTCATCACTTTATTATAAAAGACCCTTTGTTTGATCAAGAGAAACGAATGGAGTTACTTATTTTTATATCGGTTAAGAATTTGAACTAGACAAATAATTTTTAAGGCGTGTTAAACTGATTTTTTTCGTCATCTTAACTGCTTCTGCAGTTTTTGCTATAGTAAAATTCCATACGTTCTCTACGGTGTCCTGTTGTAGTGATGCGACATCGAGTTTATATAGGGTATGCGCCGGAAAGGTATACATGTAGTATTTGCAATAAATAAAAAGTAGAAACGTTTTTTAATGCTGTGTTTACGGTGGTCACTAAAATATTTAGATCAAATCTATGTGTAATGTCGCTTTTAAGGCAACTTGAAACTTAAAAACCTGTTAAATCTGAAAATCTGACTTAATCTGTTTTCTTGTATTCACTAAAAGACGAAGGAGAAGTATATTAATTCTTATATAGTTTTATGTTTATTTGCCCGAAAAATACATTCATTAATTAACGTATTTTTAAGGTTTTTTGAGTTAAAAGTTAATGCTGATCGCTTTTAAAATAAAAGTTCTTAAATTTATAAATTTTAAGGGAGCATTCCTAATTTAATGACGGAAATTAATTCAATTTTAAACTTAAAAGCTATTAGTTTCTCCATATGTACAGGTGCCGCTAAAGGGTAGTAGGTAGTGTGCTAGCTTGTCAGTATTGGGATTGTGGTTTCAATTCCCAACGAAGACCTTGATGTTTTTCACTACAAAAATAAAAATTGACTGTCGGTGGGGCTGCTCAGCGATGAAGGCATTGTCACTGTGTAAAGTAATTTGGCTTATATGAATATGCATTACGTGAGAAGAGCTTGGGTGGGCAGTTCGGACACAAGCAGTTCATCCAGCGGGCAAACAGCCGTTACAACTAATAATAACCATAGGTTATTTGTAGAATATCAATATCACTAGTTCGTTATCACCGGTGGCATGCAATCAAATTGGATCTCTTCTGAGTTTTGGTAAGTGCTTTCGAGGGAAAAAAGCGGCACATTTCGCCTTGAGTAGCAGGAGCCTGAAACTGGAAGAGAATTGGACTCTGGAGGTGCAACCAGTAACTCACCACAATGGCAAATCAAAAACCAGCGATCCTCAAGGCTACGGCCTTGTACTGATTATTGGTGAGGCCCTTTGGAAAGTAAAGTGGTTGCTGTGGTTTAAACCGAACTCGCTAGAAGGTAGCCTTTTAATGTTACATTTTAACAGACTATCACTGACCACGGGCGACAAGGAGTTTAGATAGTCTCCGGCTTTCGAGCATGGAATGGGGGCAAGGCGCTACTTGCTGTGTTATTGAAATTTGGCGGACGCATTGTTTTGAACCAGCGGGTCGCCATATTAGGGCCAAACGGCTAGACGCTAACGAGAATCTGTATCACATAATTCGTTCGCCAAAACACTTGGTGCTTAAGGCAAGGTTCATCAGGCTAGTCTGTGTCCCTTTTCTAAGATCTAAGATCTAGGCGTTTCGTAAGCTTTTATCTCAAGTATTTGAGCCTGTGTTCTGTGGCTATTTCTGCAGTTTTTACCATAATAAAATTCTATACGTTCTCTACAGGGTCGGGTTGTAATGCCAATTAAATGCGATAACGATTTTATATGTTGGCATATGTTTTAATAAAAGTCTATGCTTGCGGATTGATTCCATTCAATTTTATGTCATATTTGGTGGCTCGTTGATCCTCTGTCCGTTTTAAAGTTGGGTTTTTTTAGGAATTATTTTTTTTTTGTTTTTCACGTGTGGGAGGAAAAAACAAATTTAAAAAGGAGTAAAAATAAGATAACAATGATGTCTCACTTGCTATTCAATAGATGAATTTAAGTCGGCTTAAGAACTGCAAGGTTTCAAAATGTTATACTAACACTCATACAATGTAAATATTTTTGGTCAGAGCAAAGCTATAAGCTGCAGCTGACAATTTTCTAAATCATACCTTTGGTTTATTACGAGCACTTTTAACTTTGCTGAGACTTTACTGTTGTTTCCAATGGAGGCAGTTGTTAATCACGATGTTGATTTTTTATATAAGAATATTAACAGCAAAATCTTTTTACCAAACTGTGGTGAAACTAGATGGGGGTGTATAACAACTGGAATGGTATTTCATATTAAGCTCTTATTCTTTTTTTTTTGTTTGTGTGCCTTAAAAGTTCAAGTATTCATCAACAGAAAAACCTTAAGTAATAACCATAAAATTCAAAAAAACCTTAATCTTAAATTAAATTTGAACACTTGTTTAACTGATCTAATGGCAACCTATTTCCAAATACACACACACACATATAAATATTTTTATTCTTATATATATTCTCCTTTACAAAGTTAAATTATCGTAAAGAATAAATATGAAGTATTAAACCCAGCTGCCTTCTCTAAAAGGTAGAAAATAAATATACTCTAACACAAACACAATAACACTTATACTACAATAATACTTACGTACATAGTACATCCCTGCCGTTAACAATCATTTATAGAAAACAACAGCTTTCGGTTCATTTATTGGTTGATAAGCCTTGGCAAAATTTAATTTCGTCTGATAGCTGTGTTAGTATTTGTGTAAAATGAACTCATTTTCTTCTATTCTATTCTGTTATATTCTATTCTATATTTAGGTCTCCAGTTCTATCAAGTAGCATCTCTATTTAATGTTGATGTTGTAAGAAGAAATTTAGCCCAAATGCATAATTAAAGTAATTTACATGCGTTGCGGGAAATTGTTAATATTATCTAAAGGAAGATTAAATATCTCAGCAGCAACTTAACTTGATGATAATTATCGAAAATTTTCGAAAAGTTAATGTGTTTAATATACAATGACAGTGTTTAAGTAAAGCAAGAGAATAGGAAAATAAGGAAAACGAATAGAAAATAAAATAATAAATATGTACTTGAAAGTGTCAAGAGTGCTATTCATATTAGAAACAGATTTCTGCTGAAATTATATTTTATTAACAATATAAACGGAAACTGTGACTGTAACACGAAATCTCTTTTACAGTGGTTTAGTAAAATTCTTTATTTACTTAAAAAACAATAAATCTTAAATAAGCAGAAGACAGAGAAATTTAATTACTTAAAATACAATTTATTCCTTAAATTACTCAAATATCTTAGCTAAGAATTTTATAATGCTTCGTTAAAATTATTCGAATGTAAATTGTTGAGACAAAAGTTTAAACCAAACAATTACCAATTTTATAATGGTGGATAATGATATATTTCTTATAATTTATTTAATTAAATGGGTTGGTTCACTGAATAGATGTGTCGACATCGTACCGTTTGTAGTATAGTTAGACGTGCTATGCTGGATATAGATTTGACAATCTAGAAAAACACTTGGTTTGTGTCAATTTTTTTGTTTCTTTTAAACTTAAGACATCATTTTAACAAAATTTGTTTTTCTTTATAAAATTAGAAAAAAAAAAATTAATCAGTTAAAACTAAAAATTGCTCAAAGTCAATTATTAATTTTTTTTCGAATACACCGATAAATACTCAATAAAATTATTTGAGTATTTAGCAATAGTCACAATATATTAAAAAAAAGTAATTAGCAATTATAAATAAAAAAAAAGTAATAAAGAATTTTAAAAATTTATTCGAATATTCGAATAATATTCGACGAATAGTAATTGATGAATTTTAATTCGACGAATATTTATTCGACGAATATTAATCGAAAAATATCCTTTAGTAATTTAAAAAGTTATATATGTTCATAAAATATCTTTATATATTCGAGTAGGTTTTATTCGATTAGTAAATCTATTAAAAAATTATAAAAATGCACATCTAAAGTTAAGAGGGAAATTTAATGAAATTTTAATCACACAAGTTTATGTAGTGGCTGCAATTGGTCTTCACGGCTATTCTTTGAGCATCACTGTATATCAGGAGCAACAAGAAAGTTGTTAGTTTCAAAGGTTTCAAAAGCTACACAAAATTTAAATCAATATTATTAAAATTTTCATTGTACTGCGCTGACAGATATCGATTCTTTCATTAAAGTTTTTACTCACTTTTTTTGGCTAAATGGCGGTGCAATTTCGTTAATTATATTACTGATTTGGAGCTTAAAGACTGAAATCGATTCAGTTGGCTCCATTTCGACTCTGTCCTAACATAACCCCATAAAAGCTCCCCCGGGGGCACATATATATGGTGTTTATAGAACTTCGACTATCTAGACCTGTGCAACTGGGGGAAAAAGGGAGCCCAGTCCCCTGAAGTCGGCAGGGGTATAACTGGAAGCTCCACGTTATTTCCACGGGAATCAGTAAGCTCAAAGAGTTCTGCTATTTGTCTCTTTAGGCATTTAACTGTTCTCTGGCTGATTATTGAGGTTGGCCCCTATATGGGAGTATCGTGGAGGTTGTGGTCTAGCGGCCAACAGCATGAATGATCATGGTGGCCAGGATCATCTCGCCGTTAATGACACGCTAGGTGAATGATCCAGTCCAGTGAGCATGCTAGACATGTGTTCTGGTTAGGAGTTGGATAATCTCCAGCTCTTCAGCAAGGAGTGGTGGTTTGCAGCCTTGCTCTGGAATAATTAAAATTGCTAGTAGGAAGGACCTGCTGCTAGAATTAGAATTCGGCCTTCTAGGGCGTGAGTGCCGCTGCTTTTTACTCACATTGGTTTGACCACCATCTGATTAAGGCTCCATAGCCAGGCGCAAATGTAAATCTTATCACGTAATAACGCCATAAAAGATAATCTAGTGGCGTTAAATCATACGATCTGGGTGGCCACTAAACTGCTGATTGTCATGACATTATGCGATCGGGAAATTTGGTTTGCAATAAATTGATCGTTGGATTGATTGTGTGACATGTGGCACCATCCTGTTGAAAACACATGTGAGTGATATTCACGTTGGCAGTAATAGGCCAAAATTGAGCAGGTAGCATTTCGCGATAGCGTGATCCATTGACCGTTACCGCATTTGCAGGCTTATCTTTAAAAAAAGGCTCAGTCACACCTGAAGTGTACCATGCAGTGACACGTTGAGCATGGAAAGGCTTTGCAATAATCGCTCTAGGATTTTTCGACGCCCAAATTTTGCTTGTTGACATGAATATGGGCTTCGTTTGAAAAAATGATGTTTCAGAAAATCCAGACGTTTGTTCCTGAATGAACTGGATGGGTCTATGGCGATGTTAATGGTACGTTGACTTCAATTAATTTCTTCACCAGTTGAACCTTGTAAGATTTTAAAGTGGAATCCTTGCGCAAAATTCGCCACTATGGCTCACGACTGCGATGTTTTCAGTTGAACAATACGATCGAACATGCGTTGGTATTCTCACATTTTGTACCGAGCCTATCGACTTAAATGTATCGCACAAATTCTTAATATCGGTCTCAGAAGGACGAGTATGTGGACCCGCTGCTAGAATTAGAATTCGGCCTCCTAGGGCGTAAGTGCCGCTGCTTTTCACTCACGTCGGTTGACCACCATCTGATTAAGGCTCCATAGTTAGGCGCAGATGTAAATCTTATCACGTAATAACCCCATAAAAGATGATCATACGATCTGGCTGGCCACTAAACTACTGATTGTCATGACATTATCCGATCGGGAAATTTGGTTTGCAATAAATTGATCGTTGCATTGATTGTGTGACATGTGGCACTATCCTGTTGAAAACACATGTCAGTGATAGTGTGACATTGCGCGATAGTGTGATACATTGACCGTTGCCGCATTTCCAGCCTTATCTTTGAAAAAAGGCTCAGTCACGCCTCCAGAATATGAAGTGTACCATGACACGTTGAGCATGCAAAGGCTTTGCAATAATCGCTCTAGGATTTTTAGACACCCAAATTTTGCTTGTTGACATAACCTGACAAGTGAATATGGGCTTCGTTTGAGAAAATGATGTTTCAGAAAATCCAGACAGTTATTCCTGAATGAACTGGGCGGATCTATGGCGATGTTAATGGTACGTTGACTTCAATTATTTCCTGGACCAGTTGAACCTTGTAAGATTTTAAGGTGGAATCCTTACGCTCACGACTGCGATGTTTTCAGTTAAACAATACGGTCGAACACGCGTTGGTATTCGCACATTTTGTATCGACCGCGTCGACTTAAATTTATCGACTAAATTCGTAATAGAGGTCTCAAAAAGACGATTATGTTGTCTGAAAATATTATGAATTTTACGAAATTGTAACTTTAACAGAACCACCATTTTCATACGGGATTTGAATTATTTTAATGCGATTTCCATGTGGAATCGTATTGATTGTAACAATTGCCAATGCGTCTACTAGGAATATGTCAAGAAACTAAATACCAAAACTACAATTGAAAAACAAACTTCTTGTTGAAAAAACTCTACAAAAAAATTTTCTATTCTGTTATGTTATTTATGTTATGCTATTCGGTAAAAAATTACTTTTAAAAATGTTTTCCTAAAAATGGCTACCAGTTTGGTGTTAATTCCATCTGTGGAAAAAGCTTTTCAGATATTTGTAATGACTGGAATCAATTTGTTTACAAAAGTAAAGCATTCAAAACCACTGTGTGCTAAGGAACACATTTTATGAGGCGTGTGATTAGGATTTAATCTTCGAAATATAAATTAATAATTAGTTGCAGTACAGCGAGTTCAGAAGATAAATTGATTATAACAATTTTTGCTCACAGTAAACTAAATGTGAGAATGAAACAAAATTTTTTCTAAATATTTTATTTACGGCTTTTTTGCAAATAAACTTTTAACAAAACAAAAGAAAAATTAAGTTTTATATTGCTTTTTCTGTAGGACATCTAAACAAGTTGCCGAGTAGTTGGAAGACAATGCGCAACATTGTGCAGTAACTTAAAAAGAAGTAGAAAATGTAAATAAGAAAGTTTCTATTAAGACAAAAACAAAAAAAAAAAACAAAACTCTGCAATTAAAACACCCTCTGGTATATGAAACATATTTAAATTTATTACACATTTAAAAGGTCACTTGTTTTTCTAACACCAACATGCTCCAGATTGAACTTTGTTGTTTTATAGATATTTTCCTATTTCTCATAAATTTTGCTTCAAGTACGAATATACCAACGCTTAAACTCAGCATCTTCTATAAATTTGTCCATTTTATTTCTAAGTTTTTAGTTAAGTTGTTTTTATTGTTTTCATTATATATTAGTTGTTCTTCAGCTTCTTCTTTGCCTTCTTTTCCTTATTAGTATTCCATATCTATATTTCCTGTTATTCGCCCAGTGCGATTTAAAACATAAAACAAAGTTTTCATAACAAAATTCGAATTTATAGTTTTTGTTTAGATTTTTCTTTTCGAAACTTAAAGGAAAACAAACATAAATGAAGTCTTAAAGCCCATGCAGCTACCAACAACGACAACAGTGGCAAGAACATGTTAGCAACAACAACAGCAACATGTTGTGTACAATAGAAGAACTTGAGTTAAAAATTTTTGAAGAAGTTTTTGTATACAATGCAGATGCAACACTAGGACCAATATTTTTTGTTCCGGGATTAAGTAAAAAAAAAAATACTTAAGAAAATTGTTTTTTGTTATTATTGTTGAGAAGTTAAATTTTAGCTGGAACAGAAATTTCAAACTTTTGTTGTCTTAAGTTTGTGTTTTCTTAATTCTAGTTTTTTTATAACAGCAAAAAAATAAAAATTAAAGAGTATATATTTTTTTCAAATATCGGGTTTCTTAACAAGAAGTTTGTATTTAAAATGTGGCAACACATTTAGTTTTTTATCGTATTCGCAGTAGATGTATTGGCAAATGTTACAACGAATTCAATTTGCCAAGAAAAAAAATAATTAAAATCCCCTATGAAAAGGGTGGTGCTTTCGAATAAAGAAATTTCATGTCAATTCATTCAGCTTTATTTTATTCCGTTCTATACCTCTATTAAAAACTCCCTGTGCAAGAGTTTCAAAAAAAGTTTTTGTTTTTGGTTTTTTAACAAAATATGCATTTCGATATAATTCGTGGTATTTTCGAATCGTCCTTGTGCGACCGCTATTAAGAACTTGGTCGTTAAATTTGAGTCAGCGGGCTTGATATAAAATGTGCAGACATCAGCGCGTGTTCGACCGGGTCGTTCAATTAAAAACATCACAACCGTGAGCCACAGTGTTGAAGCAAATCTAAATTTGTCAATTCTTCGACGTTCTCAAAAATTTGGGTTATCCACAACCACCAGGTGGCGAATTTTAAGGTTCAACTGGTGCAGGAATTGAAACTGATCGACTATTCACATCGCCGTACATTCGCTCAATTCATTTAGGCACAACCGGCTGGTTTTTCACAAAAAATCATTTTTTTCAGACGAAGCCCATTCTTGCTTGCCAGAGTATTTCACCAAGCACAGCTGCCACATTTGGGGTTCTTAGCATGCTAGAGCGATTATTGGGAAGCTTTTGCATATTCAATGGATCACAATATGGTATGGTGTGTGATCTGGAGGCTTGATTGAGGCTGAAAATGCGGTAACGTTGATATCACTGACACGTGGTTTCAATAGTACGGTGACACCTATCACACAGCCAATTTAATTATCAAATTATTGCAAACCAAATTTCCCGATCTTTAAATTTTACGACAATTAGCAGATCGTATGATTTAACACCACTTGATTAGTTTTTGTGGGGCTATGTTAAGGACATAGTCTTTATGAAGCCAACCAAATCGAATTCAGCCTTTAAGTTCCAAATCTGTGAAGTGATTAATAAAATAGGATCGCCATTTTGCCAAAAAAGTGATTAAAAACTTTAATGAAAGAGTCAATATCTGCCAGTGTGGTCTGTCATTCATAATTGTCCAACTTTCCTCTTCGCAATACAATAAAAATTTGAATAATATTAATTTTTAATAAATATGTTTTTTCTTTTTAACGATCTTTTTTATATATTTTTTCTTCTCGATATTTCGCTTTCGTTTGGAAAGCTTCTTCAGGAAAAAATTTTTATATTTTTGAAAACAAAAAATTATTAACCAAAAATATAAAAACTTTTTTTCTGAAGAAGCTTTCCAAAGGAAAGCGAAATATCGAGAAGAAAAAATATATAAAAAAGATCGTTAAAAAGAAAAAAAGATGTTTATTAAAGATAAATAAAAAAGATCGTGTAAAAAAACTATAAAAATAATATTAATTTAAATTTTGTGTTTTAATTTATAAACCAGCAGCATTTGAAGCCTTTGAAACTAGCAATGTTCCTGTTGCTCCTGATATACAGTGATGCTTAAAGAATAGCCGTGGAGACCAAATGTTGCGACTAAATAAACATGTGTGATTAAAATTTCTTAACTTTAGATGTGCATTTTTATAATTTTTTAATAGATTTACTGATCGAATAAAACTTAATCGAATATTTAAAGATATTTTATCAACACATATATTTTTTTAAAATATGAAAGGATATTTTTCGATTAATATTTGTCGAATGAAAATCGAATATTCGAATGATTTTATTCTAAAAATCGAATATTCGAATAAATTTTTAAAACTCTTTTTTTTATATTTTTTCTAATTTTAATAGCTAATTACTTAAATGATTTTATTGTGTAATTATCGGAGTATTCAAAAAAAAATAATTGACTTTGAGAAAATTTTATTTCGGTTTTTAGTGAATAATTTTTTTATTTCTAATTTTATAAAGAAAAGTAAATTTTGTTAAAATGATGCCTTCAGCTTAACAGAATCCAGAAGCAATTTTAGCCTTAATGCTCAAAATCCGTGAAATAGGACCCCTATTATGCCAAAAGGTGATTAAAAACTTTGATAAAAGAATCGACACCTGCCAGTGTGGTTATTGTGGACATTCGTCAGATATCATTTTTCATTCATAACTGCCGAACTTTGCTCTTCGTAATACAATAACAATTTGAAGCATCGTAATCTAAATTTTTTGTTTAGAAAACACATTTCTTTTGAGAAACCCTTTATAAAGAAAAACAAACGCACATTTACACTGAGATGTGAATTCAACTCGTTTGTAATTAAATAAAAATTTTTGTTTTTATTGTTTTTAATACTAATTTAGTTTTCTTTTATTTATAATCTTCTCGGTGTGATCTTTTTATTTTAAAGAATTTAATTGCCATTTTTTTTTTTAAATAAATTTGATAATAGTGAGTTACTCAGTTCGGCTGAGCTAAGAAAACATACTATTGATTTCTAATTTTTCGAAATTATTTCTCAGAATGAGCTATATTTTAAATGCATAACAGTAAATTTTCTTATATGGACCACGAAGCTTTAAAAATTTAAGCTGATTCTTGGTCTTGTTGTTGGTTATAATTCATTTTTGTTTTTTTTATTTGCTGTAGTATTTGAATAATTCTTTCCATTTATTTATATTTTTTTGTTGCTTTTGCAAAATATCCTTCGCCTTATTTCGAAGCCATTTTTGTAATTTAATCTTTTTAAAAATTTGTGTATTTTTTACAAACTTTTTTGACTTTTGTTTGCGTGTATTGTTTTTGTTTCTTTGACCTCTATTTTGGTTCTTAGATATTTTTGTGTATGTGTGTGTGTGTGTGTGAGTGTGTTACTAAAGTTGAAAGCATTTGTATATTTTGAATATTGTTGGCTGTTGTTGTGTTGTGCTGTGTTGGCGTTCTTTCACTTTCAACTAAAGTAAGAAGTGGCTGTTGTGGTATCGGCTGGTTGGTTCTTTGGTTGGAAAACTTCTTTCACTTGAACTAATTTGGCTTCCTTAAGCAGGGAGTACCACAAATATTTGGTTTCTAAATGAAAACTTTACCGTTTCGCTTTTAATATAAAACGAACAGACAGACAGACGGATGAACAAATATATAAAATAGATACTGGCAGTTCAAAAAGAAGCATTACAAACTTATAAAAAATTGCTTCCAAAAAAAAAAAAATAGAAACGGAAAATAAAAATAAAAAATAAAACAACAACAAAGTAATTTTAAAGAATTTCATTTCATTGCTTTGTTTTTGTAGTTTCATGGTGTTTAAGAAAATAACTCTTTGGTTCCATGCTGCATGACAAACTCAAAGTTCTCATTTTATTTCACATGTTTTCGTTGTGGTGTTTCTCTAAGTTTTGTAACAGATTCCGTTTTCTTTTCAAATTTTTTGTTTATTTATTTTTTTTTTTATTAAAAAATAAAATACGTAGTTTAGTATATAATTTTATATATAATTTAGTATTCGCTGGTGTTGCGAAAGTGTTTGTGTGTTAGGTACTTTATAACAAATGCATCCCTATAGTTCACGGCCTGCAATATACTTGCGTTCATTATAGTTGAAATTGGCTAATGCAGTCGCTGCCATACAAGTGTATAATTTTAAAAACGAATAAAAATTAACTAAAAATTTATTTAGAACGAACAAAAAACTGAAAATTATAAGACTTCTTAAGAAAAGCTGTAAATTAAAAAAATAGTAAAATAAGTCTGCTGCACCTTCTAATCGATTTTAATATAAAACTTAAGAGGATTAGAAAGGATAGAATTTTTATACACGCAAACGTTAAATGAAAAATTATGTTACAGGTTAAAGGTCAATAGCCGATACAATAATGCAATGAATTTAGGATTTTTTTTGAAAATTTTTACAACATAACTAAAGTCGCATGTTCTAGATTATAAGTTATAATTTTATAAAAAGTCTATAAGACAATAGACACGTGATAATGAACGGAAATGATTTTATGATTGATGAAATGCAATATATACGAATTTTTTAGACTTTTAAATCAGCCATTCTTTCAAATAATTTTATATGTGAACTGCAATCTGCCCCTCATAATCTTTTTGATGAAGAATGTTGCTTTTATTGATAAAATTATTGTTCATTTTAATAATTTTACTAACAATAGAAAATTTCATCGTAAAAATCAAATTTGATTGTTTGTTGGGAAAGGCGTTGAAAAAATGCGCGCTCAGGTATGACCATGATGAAACCTTTCTCCAGTATTTTAGTCAAAACAAAAATATTTTTGTTGTGCCAAAACTTTTCCAAAAACAGTTAAATATTTTTTTGTAAGTTGTTTGTTTTAGAGGTTTTAGAGTTGTTATCCTTTCCTATTACTCACGCTTAAACTGTAAGAACTATGCTCTCTGCATCTGTATTGATAAATTTATTTATTCGCCTTGTTTTGAAAAGGACTTTTATTTTTGTCATATCAGATTATTCCCTTTTCGCTTGGTATGCAGAGTATTATTCTAGTATCTGTTGACCCGTTATACATATTTTTCCTTAAGATTTCTTTAATCAGCAGCTGCTTCTAGTGTATAACGTAAATGATCTCCTGCAAATGTATGTCAAAGGATACTTTGTAAAGTAATCCACCCTTTTTATTCTACTGGGTCGAATAAAACAATATTTCACGACAACATGAGCATAAATTTTAAGTTAAAGTTTTTTAAACCCTTTTGTTATTTAAAAAAGCTTCACCTTATTTCCAAAACAGAGTCGCGAAAAATTCGGAAATTAAATAATCGAATAATAAAACTCTTAAAATGCCCACAAATTGTAATAATTTTTTGTTGTTGATTTCATAAGCTTTGGATAATCAGGCCTAATATATTTGTGCCAATAAATAATAATTTTTGATTTTTTACCCATAGTATCTACGTTTTGCCGTTGCATCGTTAAATAGTTTTTAGTATAATTAAAAATATTAAAGATCTCAAAATTCAGTTTCAGTCATGGAATCGTAACTAAAATTCAATTTTTGTAGGAAAATAAATCGAATTTGAGGAGGCACAAAATACATAAGTTTACTTTTGGATCCAGTAATCATCTTGTCAATGAACCTTTCAATTAAATGGAACAGATTTGTTGTAAAAAAAACGTTTTTTTGTTAAGTGAGAACACTTCGTAAATTTCTTGAATATCGCATAAATTGCAATCGACTAGGAAATAGGGAATACTTTTATTCGCAAGCAACCCAAATTTTTTTTTCGGGTATAAAATAATCTCACATACGAAGGATTTTCTGTTTTTTAATGCACATAAGACATTATCTAACGTTTTACACTTGACTTCGTTACGTATTTTTATAGTTTACAATTTTTACATACTTAATACTTTGAGAACCTAATGCACAGTATTTGAAAGCATTGAAAGTAACTTAAAATAATATTCAGAATCTGTTATTTCGCCACTGTTAGCACAAGCAGTTTTCCTTACAGTGATGCAACCATTCAAAACATTGAAGAATTTGAATGCAGCAATTATATATTTAGTTGACGGGGAAAAATTATGTTTCAACTACAAAATTAATTAAATGAATTAAAGGTATAATTAAATTTCTTTCTGGAACCCTCAATAGGCTAAAACATGCATTTTTGCGTACTAGAGTCACTTAGCATTTTCACTCTTGTTTCTTAGTTTAAAAGTTTTACAGCTGCACTTTTACATTGCCTCGTCTGTAAGTATAAATTTTCATAACAAATACCAGCATAAGAAACACATTGGAACGCACACACATATTTATAAGCAGCAAATAAAGAAAGTATTAAATTTTCGAATTTTTATTTAGATAAATAAATGAATGAATGAACTGTCGGGTTATATTTATTGCAACATTTATTTTCTCTAGTCTGTGTCTATGATTCAAGAATTTAACTTTTGTTTAAAAGCATTTCTTTTTTTTCACATTTGTCTTATGCAAATTTCCGTCTTGAGAGTTAAAAAGAAAAGTTAAAATAGAAGTTCTGCTTACAGTACATGCACTCATATTCATACTTATACTTTTGCTTTTGATTTTAGTTTCTTTTTTGTTGCTACTTACCGGGCGTGCTTGTAACATTGACTTAAGTGTATTTAGTTCTTCAGCTATTCTGTTTGTTGTTATTTATTTTTTTTTTTTGCGAAATCTTCACTTCTATAGCTAATTTAAAATAAATATTTGATTACTGCTTTTCTCGATAAAACATTTTTTTAAATTCTTAAATCCTTTTCTTAAAACACGTATTAAAATAGTTTTCAGGTCCCGTTTCATGTAATTGAAGGAGAGGTTTGGCAATGCTGGTGAATTTTTTAAAAATATTTAATTTAAAATTTTAATAGTCGTTTTATTGAAACTGATAGTTGAAAGAGTAGCAGTAGTTCCTTAAACACTATTTTATCTTAATGCAATTAGTCAGGAAACTTTTAAGTTGTTGTGAAGATGTATTTAAGTATAATTTAAGCTTTCCTTAAGCCTGTCACAAAATATATAATTGCGGTTAATACACACATACAACCACAACGTTTAATTTTTCTTTCCAATTTCCTATATATATTAGATAAAGGGGCTTGTGTGTACAAAGAGTGATACCAAACTGTCGGTGTTATTTTTATTATAGCATTAAAAGTTCTAGCAGCTTTTAATTTTAATTTTGTTATTGACCCAACTTAATACATCCTTAAAATATAGAAAAACTAATTATTTGAGTAAAGGGTGTCAGTGAAAATATTCGAGAGTTCTGGTATCTTCCCAAAAATTTATGTAATTATACTACTAAAAATTAAAGTCTTTTTCCAGAAATGCCCATATGATATTCATGAAAGCATTGTTACAATTTGTGCTTCTATAGTAATGTGCACTTAATGTTAATGGTTTTACTTTTTTAACAAAATGTACACAGGGTATGTATATAAATTTGCATAATAAAATTAAGTATACAGAATCAATTCAAATAGTTAAAAGATATTTTTAAATAACATACTTTTTTAAATTGAACCAGAACAAAGTGACGTTTTTAGATAAGTAAAAAATTAAGGTGAGGCTATAGCAGCAATAATAAATTAGTTATACCTAAAATTAAATATAATTAAAGGTAGAATCATATTAAATAAAAAAATGCTTCAGGTGTAAATATAAACCGCACTTGGGGGCTGTTAATAGGTACTTAAAATTTTCACAGATTATATAGCACTATGTCAAATGTAACGTCAAGTGTAAAATATAAAATTCAAATTCTCAAAATTATCCATAAAATAGCAGACTTGTGTACAGATGGTATTATTTTTGCAGCCTTTGGATGTTACACAATTTATGCTTCCGCTGTAAAAAGTATAAAAAACCAATTAAATTTTAGGGGTGTCCAGAAAATGAGCATATTTTGGCGTATATTTTATAGGTCAGTTATTAGGAACCTTTAAATTTTAATAGAACATATTTTTGGCGAATAAACAAAATTTTATTACCGCTAGAAAGGATGTTTACTTAAAATTATAAAAGTAATAAAAACAACATATGACTTGTTTAACCAACATACACAATGCTAATGTAATTAACACAAAATATCTGACAACTATTTACGAAGCAAATTATCAAAATAATACTTATAACCGCTTCAGTGGTATTACGCTATCCTATGCTTTAAGCTTTTAATGATTCTGCCACATAATTGAGGCTAAATGTCATTAACGTTCTGAATTATCTCATGCTTTAGGTCTTGAATTGATTTTGGCTGATTGGCGTACAATTTTTCTTTTGAATATCCCAAAGGAAGCATCGAACGGTGTCAATCACATGATGGTGGCGGCCAACGAATATGACGGTCATAACGCAAGGTTCCCCCCGGGGGCACATTATAGTCTGTATGGATTCTACTACTTCCATCTAGACTGGTGTCTTGTGGGATAAAAGAAAGCCCAGGCACCTTCAAGGCTAGTAGGAGTCACCTGGACAATCCACTATATTTCCACGGGAATCAGTAAAGCCCCATAGTTCCGCTATTTTTCTCTTTAGGCATTTAGCTGTTCCCTGGCTGATTATTGAGGTAGGCCCTTTTGTAAGTATCGTGGTGGCTGTGTGTTTAGGGGCCCTCGTGACAGTTTGTGGGTCGGATCATTTACAATGAACACAATGAATGGTTCAGGTCCAGTGAGTATGAATGCCGTCGTGTTCTTAATTATATTAAGCTTCATGCGTTCTGGACCAGGAGTTGGATAGTCTCCAACTCTTTAGCAAGGAGTAAAGGCTGCGATCTACTTCGAGCTTTTGAAATTGCTACTAGGAGTGACCGGAGGATCCACGGATTCGAAGGCCTTCTAGGGCGTGAATGGCGTTGCTTTTGATTCACAGTGGTAATGGCCACCATCTGATTATGGCTCACTGCCGGTGCAGATGTAACCTTATCACATCATGACGTAAGGTGGCCCCCCAGGGGTACATTTATGGTCTTTATAAAATGCTTGACTATCTAGACCTGTGCAACTGGGGGAAAAAGGGAGCCCGGTCCCCTGAAGTCAGCAGGGGTACAACTGGAAACTCCACGTTATTTCCACGGGAATCTGTGAGCTCGCGGAGTTCCGCTATTTGTCTCTTTAGACATTTAGCTGTTCTCTGACTGATTATTGAGGTTGGCCCTTCTGGAGTATCGTGGTGGTTGTGGTTTCGCGGCCCCAGAACAGGTCACCTACCTGGTGGAATGTTCCTAAATACAGTGAGTATGCTAGACATGTGTTCTGGACAGGAGTTGGATGGTCTCCAGCTCTTCAGCAAGGAGTGGTAGTTTGCAGCTCTGCTCTGGAATCATCAAAGTTCCAACTAGGAAAGACCTGTTGCTAGAATTACTCTTCGGCTTCCTAGGGCATGAATGACGTTGCTTTTCATTCCCAGTGGTATGACCACTATCTGATTAAGGCTTACTGCCAGGCGCAGTTGTAAATCTTATCACGTAATGACGTAAGGTAATATAGGTATTAAACTTTTGCGCAAACGAGCCATGGCTTCGTTGGCTGTGTGGTAAGTAGCAGCATCCAGTTGAAACCACCTGTCCTCCATTTCAATATCCCTAACTTCTGGCCAAAAGAAGTCTCAAGACTATCCACGATATCTGTTTAGCTGATCTCATTTTCGAAAAAGTAGGACCCAATAGCGCCGCTAGCCCATAAACTGTACCTAACAGCCCGTTTTTGTGGATGCGTCAACTTTTCAGCAATCACTAGTGAGTTATCATTTACCAAAATATTAACTAACGTGGAAGTGACAGATTTGTTCGATTATGCTGACCAAAGAATCATAAAGTACGGGTAACTTAACTCGCCTTCTAATTGAATACTTCTCCTCCTCCTTACAATTAACATCGTGGATTAGTCCAGCAGAATTTTATAGGTTCTTCTAATATTTTCTCCATTTATATACTTAAGGTCGCTTGTGCATTTTTAAATTATTTGTGGAAACTCCGATTTCGTTTGGTTTGATAGAAAAGTGCCATCAAACCTAGGCGCACAAAATTAAAGGAAACTGGTTTAGTTGGATATGATTTTACGTCAACCCGCGTCAAATTTGATTTGTGAACAAACCGATTTCGGCTATTTTTCATCTTCAGTGTTCTCTCTGTATTCTACACTGACGCGGAGGGACATAAAATCATACCCAAATAAATTTAACCCCGTCGGAGAATACACCCACATATCGAAACTGTTTTAGCTATTTTAGCTCCAGATGAAAATTCGGTAGCAAAAGTTAGGTTTAAAGTCTTGAGTATTTGAATAATTTACTCCACGAAAGAAACAGTCACTGCAAACTGTAAATGCCTAAATTAATAAAAGTAAAAAAAATTGTATTGCGATTTTTATGGTGGCCCAGATGCTTATGATTACTCTTTCTTGCAATAAGGAAGGAGCAGATGTTTTTAAATCATCATCGAAGCAGAGAGAGTAAATTTTTGGTCTGACATTTTACAAAGTATTACGGTATAATCAATACAGAAGATAGAAGTGCAGAAACTTAAAAGACTCAATTGCAAAAATCTTTCGGTAAAGGAAATTATAATCTTAGAGCTGTTTCATGGATTGGGCGATAATATTATGTTCTTTAAAGGTAAATTTAAGTGACAATTATCATCTAGTAAAGGGTGCGGACAATTTTAAAAAACATAGTCTAAAAAGGGTTCTGCCATATATGAGTGTTAATGTCCCTTAATTATTCGATCCAGTGTTAGCGGGTAAGATATATAATCAGCTAAAAGTTTTCTATTTTTTTCTAAAAATTACGGCCTTTGATCTTATTGGGGAAGATTTACCTCAGCAATTCATTATATTAACTGTGCTCAAACTGCAGTGTACTTACGTGTATTGTACTTACGTTTTAGTCACAGCAATGCATTGAAAGAATTTCCTTATCGTAATCGTGATGAAAAAGCTTTTTATCTGCTAGAGAATATCCAAAAAGCTTGCGAAACTCAATTTCTGTTTTGTTCTAATCCTTCTGAAATTTTTCCTTCACAATTTTTCACAGATTTGGCCACTACATACAACTATATCGAAGACTAATTATTTCCTTAGCGTCTGCACTAGCTGGTCATGGTGAAAAAGAAATATTGCATACAAGTGTATGAGCATATTCTAAATGATTTCCTACTATCCTAGAACTTTAAAAGCTGGTACAAATGTGCTGGGAACTCTGAGCAGTTTATCTAATAACTGAACTAAAATTCACTGTTTCTTTTGATATTTTTAGAAATTCCTTTTTTATTTTGCATTAACTTGTGTATGGACAAAACTGAGATACCACGCTGCCAAAGCTTTTGTTTGCTTATACCACTAATTTACTGTTTTTATCTTTAAAAAAATCTATTTAATCAGCCAGCTCACCATTATTTAAGAATTTTCCTATTTGTTTTTGCGTTACGATTATGAAAATTGGAAAAATTATAAAAGGAGCAGAACAGAACAGAAAGGCAACATAAAGTTCTGCAGGCACGTGAGCAATTAAAATTAAATTTGTCTTGTCATACACAGATTACAATACAACATCAACAACAGCAGCTGAGTAATGAGTTGTGGTAACGGCCATAACAATCCAATACAAATGCTGCGTTTTAATAATTTATGGACAAATAATGTTGAGCGGACATTGATTATAAAATCGTATCATTTTTCGACAAAAAAAAATAAATGTTCATTCCTAGAATATTAAAGCCACAAACAGTATCTGCTGTAAATAGAGCACACAATACTGGGGTCTAACGTTTAAATTCACATTTTGCTTATAAATTTCTTGCCATTGGGGATACGGTCATTAGAGAGAAAAATATTTTACGATAAAAAAAATTTCGAAATTACTACTACAACCTAAAGTTCACATGTGTGACAAACAACAAAAACCAAAAACGAGGAAAAGAAAAAGGAAAAACAAAAACAAAAACGATTTTGCGAAAAAGTTTTAAAGCGTGGAATAGTGAACATGTGCTTGTGGATTTTACAGGTAATAAAAATAGGTCGTGAAAAATTCTTGTTGCTTGTATAACCAACACTACACATAAAATTTGTAGAAATGTGTGCTTAGGCGACATCATGTGGTTGTGTCTTAATGATGTTCAAATCTCTTCAATAAATCAAAGATTAACAAGTAAATAATTTTCGTATGATTTTATGTTTTTACAATACATTAAAACTTTTAAACAACTGTATCTGCAAGTTGTGTGGTTCTTATTGCGGCATTATTGCGTATGAGTAATATATGTGTTAATTAATGATAAAATAATATTAATCATACGTTATGGTAATGATTTCGCTCGTGATTTTATTGAAATGTATTTATGCATCAAGCGATTGAGTTTCAGTGCAATGTTTGTATGTATCATTGGCTGCTGTTTCAGGTCAAGGTTTGAAATACGCTCTTGCAGTTGTATTGGTGTATTATTATTGTTTATTTATAATGCATTTTAGAGAAGTAATAGGTTATAAAGAAAATAAATAAAAAATACAGAATAATGCTGTTCCATATTTAACCCAAAGATTTTCTTGTTATTGTCAATAGGACCAAATTAAACTTCTTTTATGGCTTTAGTGATGACTAAATTTATAATGTTTTACTTACGAGGCTGTTGTATCATTTTTTAACCCCAGCTTTTGCTTGTCAAATAAATAACAAATGATTCGATTTTAAGGGTTCTGCATTCGACAGATAAAGTGCAACTCTATTGTCCTCTTTAAATCACTTTTAATTTGTTTTAAATGAAAAATTAATTACGATTATCTGACGAATTGTTATAACAAAGAAATTCAAATATTTAACAATTAAAATTCGGGCCGAAAAACCATTTCGAATACAAAAATTATTTTTATTTATGACAACAAATAAAACCAGTCTCCAGGTATTTGCTTCAATTAAGTAAAACCTTAATGGAAAAATTATTAATGAAATTGTCTTAATATATTGATTAAATTATAAAATGCTTCATGTTCTTTAACAAAATAGAAAAAAATATATATTTTTCAACCTTAGAAAAAGCAAACAACAAGCAAAATGTCCCCTGATGACAACCATGACGACAAGGTCATTGACTTGTATTTTTGTTTGCATCAAATATGACTTCTGCCAATGATGGCTGTTTACAATGAATTAGTTGATAAGAATGATGGTTATTTGGGGATGAATATCTTGTATCTCAAGTTAAAAAAAATCTATTATGTGACACAAAATCATTAATTTGGGAGATTGATTTTCCAGTAAATTTATTTAGCTTCAGATTTATCTGTGAAAATAAATAAATAAATGTAAATTTACAAAAGCACAAAATAATTTTTTATTTGTATATTAAAGTTTAATTTAAAATGAAAATTTAATTTTAAAATTTAATTTTTAAAAGTAAAAAATTTTAAATTTAATGGATTTTTTGAAAAGGATACTCTTTTTGGCCGCATAAAAGAAATAAAATATTTTAAGATTATTGTTACAGATTCAAGCCCACAGCTTTGCGAAAATAAATTTATTATCATTATTCTACTTGAAAGAAAATCGAAAATTTGTCTCATATTTACATCAAATGAGAAGCGCTTGCTACCAAAGGTTTGTTAATTAAATATAAGACGTTTGGTAAATTAATTGAAATCCAACACGTGCACACTGAGTAAGATACATAAAGGCATATTTTGATTATTATTTTGTAGTCTAGTGTTACATTTTATGTAAAAAGAACAAATACACACTCAAAATGGAAAATTAATTATAACAATTTGTTAAATGCGTAAACTTGAGACTAGAAAGCCGTTAGAAGTGTTGTCGTATTCTCTAAAGTCGACTATTTACTTTAATAATTTAAGTTTTTTTAACAAGAAATTTGCTTCTGGAGGCATATTGAAAAATTGGAAAATTTTGTAAAAAAAATTTTAGTTTTTAAATGAATAAAAAAAAAATATTTATAGTGAACAGACCTTTTGCGAAAAAGCTTTTGTTTTGTTGTGAAAGTGATTTATTGATGAAAAATTTAATTTATTTGTGTAAAATGTAAATTCTTGTTGGAAAAATATGTTTTTTTTAATAAAAGGATTTTTCTTGAAAAACTAAATTTTTTTATTCGAAATTAGCATCTTTTTAAAATAAAAAAGACGTTTTGCGGAACATTCTCTTGTGTTCTGAAAATCATGAGTTTTTATTTAAAATCTCAGCACCTTTAAGAGAAGTGAACTTTGAAAACATGCTTTTTGAAAAATCTGGTTTTCTTGAAGATTTGATTTTTTTAAATAAAGTTATTTAAAAAAAAAACATTTCTTAAAAAGTAACAAACAATCGATTTTTAAAAGGGAGTTTGAAAGTATTGTTCTATGGAAGAACTGAGTTTTTCTTAGAAAATAACAAAACGAGTTTTTTTGTGGGAATGAAAAGTGAAACTTTTGAAAATACTATAATAAAGTGTTTCTCAACAAGAAGTTTGTTTTCTAAAACAAAGTAAAGGCAAATTTGGATTAAGATGATTAAATTTCTTATTGTATTACGAAGAGAAAAGTGCCCTAATTATTCTTTCAGCCGAGCATTGTACAAATATTTCAAGAGATTTGGTGACAGTAGAAGCTTCCATGGATTTATCTTCGGATCATTCTCCAACCATTGTAATTATTTGTAACCCGCTTAGAAGACACATGTTTTTTCCTGACACAAATATGATCAGTCGCATCAACTGGTTGAGTTTTAAAAAATATCTCGCAGCCATTGTTCGG
This sequence comes from Trichopoda pennipes, assembly GCA_030448955.1. NCBI lineage: Eukaryota > Metazoa > Arthropoda > Insecta > Diptera > Tachinidae > Trichopoda > Trichopoda pennipes. The sequence goes on from JASKUP010000044.1 coordinate 752,090, forward strand.
AAAATATTTTGCTAGGAACACCGGAGGACGTGGAGCATAGCCTTGCAACTTTAAGTGAAAATATTAAACAAGCAGCTCAGCTTGCAACAACTAAACATCCGCAGACTACTTTAGGTCACATCTATTCTGCAGACATTCTGGTACGGACGGTATAAGTAACAGAATCTTGAAAGAGCTCCCCAGTATTGCAGTCAGAATCATGCTATTTATTTTTAATGCCATTTTACGGGTTGAATACTATTCTGACCACTGGAAGATTTCCACAATTAAAATGATTCCAAAACCGGGTAAAGACCTAACCAAAACCGAGTCATATAGGCCCATAAGCCTATAACCGACTATTTCAAAGGTTTTTCAAAAGTTGCTTATGAATAAATTGTCTCCAATGCTAAGGGATATTGGGTGTATCCCAGACCATCAATTTGGTTTTAGAAGTAGACATAGCACAATTGAGCAAACCCATAGATTGGTTTAGGTGATAAAAAGGACTTTTGAAGAGAAGAAGTATTGTTCAGCTATTTTTATTGATGTTGCTCAGGCTTTTGACAAAGTTTGGCATGAAGGTCTATTTCTGAAACTGACCACTCACTTGCCTTGTAATATAAGCAACCTACTGAAAAGCTACATAATTGGACGAAAATTTTTTGTTGTTGAAGGAGACTTCGTTATGCCTGTAAGTGAAACTCTCCACACTTCTACGTTTGCTGATGATACAGCGTGTCTAAGTTAGCACGAAAACTCCTATCAAGCCTCCATAACTCTTCAGCAACATATAACTCAGTTGGAGTTGTGGTTAAAATTATGGAGAATTAAAGTGAACGTTCAAAAGTGTATTCATGTGACCTTCACTCTGCGAAGAGATAATTGTTTACCCGTTCGAATCAATAATCACATTGTTCCTCACCATAGTTATGTGAGATATCTTGGTATACATCTTGATCGTCGCCTTACATGGAAACATCATATTGACTCAAAGCTAACACAAATGAAACTTAAGCTAACCCAATTACATTGGCTCATTGGCAGGAACTCAAAACTTAGCCTAGATTGAAAACTTCTAATTTACAAGAGTATTTTGAAACCAATATGGTCTTACGGAATCCTACTTTAGGGCACTGCCTCAGCTTCAAATGTGAATAGAATTCAACGTGGACAGAATAAAATTTTACGGTTAATAACTTCCGCTCCATGGTACATCAGAAATTCAAACATACATTGTGATTTAGACATACCGCTGGTGACTACAGAAATCATCAAATACGCAGGCAAATACTTAATGAAGCTTGAAGACCATCCTAATTCCCTTGCTCGCAATATCTTTGATTATAGTGGACATAGCCGATTAAAAAAGAGGGATACCGCAGCTTTAATCCACAATGCTACAGATGACACATCTTAGGACGAATATGTTGTTCGAAAATATCACGAATTTTACGAAATATAACTTTAACAGAACCATCATTTTTATTGTGGATATTAATTACTTTAATGCAATTTTCGTGCGTAATTGAATTCATTGTAACAAGCGCCAATGCATCTACTACGAATACGTCAAAAAATTTCAAAACTATTATATTGCTGGTGTTGCCATAATTGCAAAAGAAACTTCTTGTTGAAGACGTATACTTTATTGAAAGAGGTTTTGTTTAAAATGTGGCATTTATTAAAAAAAAGGAAGTAAATGTCGAAATGAGATTTTTTTGAAAAAAAATCTTGTTTTTGGAAAAAGGCTTAAGAAGTTAAATAGTTGACTTTTTTATATAAGTGATTTTTGTTGAAACAGACATTAATTTTGTATAGACACGTTTTACTAACACGGTAAGATTTTTACAAGGAAATCAATTTTTCTGAAAACTGACTTTATGTTGAAAATTTCTATGTTTTTTGAGAATAAAGTGAGTGTTTTAGGAAAAACATATTGTTTTGTTTTAGAAAAAGTCAACTTTTGTCTAAAACTAACAATGAAACTTATTCTGCAATTTTTTTTGTTGCAAAAGCAACAAAAAGTGATTTTTTCGTTAGATGAAAATGTAGTAGAATTTTCCAAAAATATGATTCTTAATTGGAATCTAGAATCTAGAAAAATTTAAATATATGTGGGAAAAATTAAGTTCTCGCCACAAAATTTGATTGGTGTAAAAATATGTCTTTATGAAATAAACTTATTTTTATAGTTTTTCCACAAAAACTGCTTTTTAGCAAAATGATCTTACTACATATCAAACAATATTAACATTCTCATAGAATATAAAAAAAACATGCTTTTTTCAGGTTTACGTTTTGCTTTCTAAACTGCGATTTCTATTAATTGTCGAATTTAAACGTCTATAATATTCTAATATAGAAGTAGCCGGCAAACTGTGAGTGCTATTAATCGTCGATTTAAAACTTCTATGATGTTCTAATATGGAAGCAGATAAGGGCTCTTTGTAGAAAAATGTAATTTTGCGCAATAAATAACTTTTGCTTTTAAGCGTAAATTTAATTTTCCTAAGAAGTTAAGACTTTTTCAAAAAGGCTTTGTGAAAAAATGGATTTGGGTAAAATTTCAATATTTTTTTTTATAAAAATTAACTTCTAAAATAAGCTTCTTATGGTAAAAGGAGAACCATAATTTTGAAATAAAAATAAATTGTTGTTGACACTGGATTTTTGGGAGAAAATACTACTCTGCATTCCTGTTTTAAATCCACAATATTTGTCTAAATAATATTATAATTACATTTGTTATTGTTATTAACTTAAGTTTCTTTGTAGCTTCTTAAGCTTTTGTTTTTATTTACGTTCGTGTTGTTTTTGTTTTGTCTCTCAATTAGTAACCTGTCTGTCTGCCTATTTAGCTTGTTTATTGTTTTTCTAACTTTATAATTTTTTTTTTTGTGCTTACATCATGTTATTTTCTTATTGTTGAAAATGTCCTTCGACTCATTTTAGGATGAACAAGCCAAACAAATAGAACTTATAAAGAATGATACGAGACATAAATAGTGTCAGCTAAAAGAAATCATATATATTGTTTTATCAAAGCAAAGTTTTGATTGAGCGAAATAGAGAAGGTATCAAGTTTAAAAAAAAAATATTTTTGTTTCTTAGTGATTTTTGTAGAGAATAAATTTTAGATGTGCTTAGTAGCATACCTTCCCCAATTGTTGGAAAAGTTTCGTTTATTTCATTGTTGTCATTATTTATTGACACGTCAGTGGGATGCATTTCTTATTTTGCCTTCTTCTTCCTCTTTTTGTTATCATTTGTAGGCGCGATCTTATTTGAAATCTCTGCAGCGTGTTTATTTTTTCATTGTTATTTTGCACAACTGTGACCAAGTTGACAACAATGACTAGTAAATTTCAGCCATTAAATAAGTGTGTTTTACAATGTTTTGCAAACTCAAGTTGCATAAGTTCGCACATATTTATTTGCAACTTATGCAACCTTGGCTTTTTTTTTTGTTTTTTTTTTCTGTTTTTATAAAATTTACTTACTAAATGAAACGCCCTACACATACTCTTACATGTGAAAAATATTCATATTAAATTGCATAATTTTACTTACCAACACCGTTAACAATGTTTTTGAAGACCACCTACTGCCTGTGTGCAACCTTGTCGTAAGTAGTAAAATATATATTTTTTTTGTCCTAAAGAAAATTGAAAACAAAAACACACTCGCTAGTTTATTTTATTCAATGTGTATTTGGATGTCAGTGTGTCAGTGGTAAATACGCTAAAATATTATTTCTACAAAATTATACTCATATTATGTATCGGTGATATAGACAGGCACAATTTCACTTAAACTTTCATCACGTATCTGCGTTGTATGACAACGAAACAAAAAAAGGATGCATTATTTATCAAATATATGAGGAGGCAAGTTAAGGCAGATGTTATGTGGGCTCATTTCTTTAGAAAAATACACATACTGAGTAATTCAAATTGAAAACAGTTGAGGGAGTGAAACTAAATTTTATATCCTGTCTATCATGTTGGTTCCTTTGACGTAATGAAGGAATATTTTTTTTTTGCCAGCAAAATCATTTGCAAATTTTTTTAAGTTTTTCTTCATTATTTTCATATCACAAAAGAAAAATTTAAATAAATGTAAATTTGTTTAAAAGAGTAGTGTAATATACACTTTAGCTAATTGAAAATTAATTTACAACTTTTACAAAAATTACATGCGTACGCTGAATAAAATTGTATAGTTTTTTTATCAAGCACATAATCAATTGATTCATTTAAATTCGAAATTTTAGTTTAAAGTCATGTCTGCTGATGTTCTTGAAACTCTTACTGTAACCTGTTTGTTGTTATTGTTGCATTATATAATGTGAAAATTATACCACCTTTAATACAATATACACGAAATATACGTAAGCTGAAAATGTTTTGAGAACATATTACTAGCACGGTTTCATTGTGTAACTGAATCCTTAAAAATATTTCAACCAATACAGATATACACCTAAATATATTCACATATATATATATATATATATATATATATACACACACATAAACATGCATGAATAAGAAGGTAAATACAATGAAAAGTGTGTAAAAGTTCTATATCATGTTTTATTTATGGGTTGACTTTCATTCTCATGAGTTAAATGAGTTCAAAATGTATAGATGACTCAATAGATGGATTGATGGCAGGCTGGGGATGTATTTAAAGTAGAAACAAGTGCCGTTCATACAAGTTCTTATACAATGCACACACACACACAGACACAAAATCAATATTTAATGGCCTGATGTTTAAACATAATTTATAGAAATAATTATAGTATTTTTCATTCAAATAAATTTTGTAGGTTTCTAAATACCAAAAAAAGAAAAAGAAATTTAAATTGGTTTCAAGGAATTTGAGTAGAGAATTATCAGGAAATAATAAATCCTTCAGCAATCGACAGTTACGCCTTCGATTCAAATTATCTATAAATTACATTCTAAGAAATTTAGAAGGACACGCTCACACATGCACACTAATAAATTAATTTATCCAAACAATTTCCTAATTTGGCAATATTTCTTTTAATGATTAGAGCGGAAATAAAATTTAAATTGTTCTCATTAAATAAATTAAACTTGTAAATTTGCAAATGACGGCTGTGCTATTTCATAAATTCTTTTATGGTAACCGTTCGTACGAAAAAAGTTAAGAGGTAACGATTCTTCTAGTTTTATTTCAAAAGCCATTTAGTTGAGCTTTTCAATTTTATTTTCTTTTATTTCCCTTTAATCTTTTAATTTAATTTGTAAACAGGATTGTAGTTCGAAATTTGAAAAAAGTTTTTAAAAGTACTTTTACACTCAGTAGGGATTTTTTAACACGAAGTTTGAAAATTTGGACATTTAGTTTTTTGACGTATTCATAGTAGATGTTTTGGCAATTGTTACAATGATTTCAATTTCGCACGAAAAACGCATTAAAATAATTAAAATCCACTATTAAAAGGGTGATTCTGCTAAAGTTACATTTCGTAAAATTCTTGATATTTTCAGACAACATAATCGTCCTTCTGACACTGCTATTGAGAACTTCGTTAAATTTGAGTCGACAGCCTAGATATCAAATATGTGAAAATCAACACGCATTCAACCGGTTCATTCAACTGAAGCCGCAAGCCACAGTGTTCATCCAAAAATACCACATGGCGAATTCTGCCTAAGGATTTGGCTTTGAAGTCTTTCAAGTTTCAACTGGTGCAGGAATGAAAGCCGATCGACCATTCACCTCGCCGTAGATTTGCTCGATTCCTTCAGAAACAACCGACTGGTTTTTCTGGAAAAATCAGTTTTTTGTACGAAGCACTTTTCCACTTGTCAAGGTACGTCAACAAATAAAATTGCGTCATTTAGGCTTCTGAAAATCCTAGAGCGATTATTAAGAAGCCTTTGCATGCTCAACGTGTCCCTGTATGGTGCGCTATATGATTTGTAGGCATGATTGGGCCGTTTTTTTGTTTTTTTTTTCTAAGATGAGGCTGGAAATGCGGCAACGGTTAATGGATTATGCTATCGGAAGATGGTAACAACTCAATTTTGGCCTATTATTGACGACAAGGATGCCATTGACATGCGGTTTCAACAGGATGGTGCCACATCGCATACAGCCAATGAAACGATTAAGTGCCCCTGTAGGCTAGTTAGTACCGTCAGTCTGAGGATTATGGGTTCGATATCCAACGAAGACTTTGGTTTTTTTTCACTACAAAAATAAAATTGACTGTCGGTGGGGCTGCTCAGTGATGAAGGCATGGTCACTGGTCGCTGTGCTGTCTTATACGACAGTTAATTTCCGACTTTCATCTCTTGTCTATCCCTTTGCTAAAGAATGTAGCACGGTACTTGACCAAATAGAAATGGTTGCCTGAAGTGCTAGTTCTCTTTAAAAATAATAAAAAAAACAAAGGCAATCAAATCCATTTCAGCCTTAAAACACAAAATCCGCGATGTGATTAAGGAAAGAGGACCGATAAAAACTAATCAAAAAGATGATTGATAAAAGAACCGACATATGACAGCGTGATTACGGTGGACATTTGCTAGTTATAATTTTTCATTCATAATTGCCGAAAAAGAACTTTTTACAGATATTTTTAGCGAACTGTTTTTAAAAGCTACATTTCGGAAATATATCTTCTCATAAGATTTTCTTTGAAATATTTGCTTTAAATTCTTTCATTGAAGGTGTTTAGCATTTTCGCGTAACGAAACTTTTCGGAGTTCCTAGCATTAGGGTAGCTAACGAAATTTTGTAGATGTGCAAGGCCGTATGATCCAACGTGTTTTCTGTATAAGAAATCTGATTAGCAGATAACTAAATTCTTCCTTATAGGGTATTAATCATCAATGATTGATAACAATGATCACTTGAACGGTTGTTGAATTGAACAGCTGAACAGCCATTTGGTGTGATACTAAGAGAAAGAAGATAAAAATGAATTCTTAGCTTCAAGTTCAGATTTCTTTATTTCTAATTTTTTTACGAAATTACGAATAAATGAAACATGAACTTTTGCCTTACTAAAAAATATGTTTTTGGTTTTATTCTAAAACCAATTCTTCTTAAACTACCAAGTGTACTATTTATATTTCTGCATTGATACTTCTTAAATTTTCTTTTTTATTACAAAGACAATTACTTAAAAAGACATTTTGTTTTAATGTGCTTTCAAAAAGTACGCTTTTATCAAAAAACATGTTGGAATATAACTTCTTTTCTAAAAATTATACCTTCAAGATACTTTTTCTGTTAAAAAAAAATTTTAACAAATTGAAAAATCGAAATAACCAAAAGTACTTTTTTCAATATATTTTAGTTCACATACATTTATTCGAAAACAGTGTGTAACAAAGTGACTAACAAAAACAAAAAAATATATATTTCCAATTTAGAGTCAGTAGTTAGTTTTGTTAATAAATATGTTATGTTTACACAAAGAAATTATAATTTTCAATACTTTCATAACTTTAAACACATTTTGCAACACGCAATAATACTAATCCGTTTGTTAAAATGTTGCGTGTTATGGCATTGATTGCTTTTCATTCGATACGATTTTATAATAATATTTTCTCCATTAACATCATCTTTTGTTGTTTAAGCAAACGAAATAATAATTCGTTGGAATTTCACCTTAATGTGTTATTGCCCCATAAAACATTTATAACTTTCTAAAATGCTAATTTGAAAAACATATTTCCAAGTTATTGCTTTCGATTAGTTACGACCACGGCAGCCTTAAATTAAATGTGTATTTAGTTTTATTTCTGTTGGTTGCATTATAGTTGGAAATCAACATTAAAAGAGTTTTATTTTCTTTTGCTTGATAGTTTTACATTTTTGTTGCTGCTTTGTTTGGCCATGAACATAAAATGGTTATTTGTTATGAAGCAAAAATATTTCGATTTGGTTTACATGCATGACGTGATCTTTTGATTAAAAAAAGGTCTTTGTTGAGGCTTGGAAATGTCTTTTTTTTCTTTTGTTAATGCATAATGTTTTAGACGTCTCATTATCATGAAATAGAATCTTTGCTAGAAAGATTGTTTTCCAAAATTGTTTTTAAATTGAACCAAAACGTTCAAATCGCTTGGCTGAGAATTGGCATATATGGGTGTGCTGAAATATACTCACTACACAAGAAATTCCTGAGAGCATTTTGCATAAATGGAATAGAAAGTTGCCGATCCATAAATGCATAGATAGTTATTAGACAAATAGCTTTAAGCTTAAGACAACCTCTTAAAAGTTATCTAGAAGGCTCAGCCATAATCTGACAAGGTTTCATTCAGAATTTTTTATGGATTTTTTGGCCTTAACTAAGCGATGTTTCACAACGTTCCAAGAAAAGACTTAAAATAATTCTGTAATTTCTAAACGGCTATTTCAATTACATTAAAGCGTCATGCGGCTATAAAATTTTATGTTTTGTAATTGAATTACAGGGCGTCCGCCAGAGAGTTATACTACTTTGTTTGTTTATAATTTTTGATTAAATTAAAAAGAGAATGGATCTTATAATAATAAATGTTTTATTGAATATCGGGAATTATGTATGGAATACAATATCTGATAAATGTCCGCCTTTGCCTTACAAATCCGAGCCCTTTTAAGCACATTTTTCACTACATTCTCACACATTTCACGTTACCACGAATATTTGGCTTGAGTTGCTCAAGCGTTTCTGGTTTGTTAACGTAAACTTTGCTTTTCAGATTTCCTCCTAAAAAGATGTCAGAAACAGTCAATTTAGGCGACCGTGAAAGACAACATCAACATCATCATATCTTGAAATAACTTGTTGTGGAAAGGGGTCTGGCAGTAATTCCATTGTAATCCTCGCTATATGCGATGTGGCTCTGTCTTGTTGATACCACATGTTAATCAAACCCAAAGCATGCAGTTGTGGCGTTAAAAAGTTTTCAATCATATCACGATATCCCTCCCGATTTACAGTTACCGTTATGCCGTTTTCATTTTCAAAAAAGTAAGCTCCAACCAAATTGAACACTATACTGCCACTTTTAATGGATGAAAAGGTGACTGTTAAACGAATTGGGGGTTTCCCATTCGCCAGAACCAACTATTCTGTTTTTTCACATATCCATTCAAATGAAAATGTGCCCTGTCACTCATTATGATTTTTTCATGAAAATCGGGATTGTCAGGGGCGAACTGTTACATCGTATCGGCAAAAGTATGGTGGCGCAAATGGTCTTGTTGAAGAAGATTTTGTGTCAACTTAATCTTATATGGAAACAAATGCAAATCCTTGTTTAAAATTGTGGCCAAAGTTGTTCTTGGAAGACCAAGCTCCTAAGCACGGCATCGAATTGAATCTGAAGTATTATTTTAAACACTTTTTTGAGCAGCACTAATGTTTTCAGCCGATATTGTAGCTACCTAGAGACCCTTTTTCTTCGAAATCTTTCACTAATGATAAACAGAGCATTTTGGTGCACATTGTTTCTGCTAAAAATTTCACGTAACTTTTTCGTCATCACAGTAATCGATGATTGATTTTGATAAAATGTTTTAACGATTAAAACTTGTCAGTTTATCGAATATTTTTCCACGATAAATTTGCCACGTGTCTACTTTATTGCTGCCAAATATGAACTGTCAACACTAATGTTTACCAAAATGGTATGCCGCCACCTGTATAAAGTACTTGTGAGTAGACTAAATATCGGGGTACTTTAAGGTAACACGCCTTCATCTAAAAACTGTTGTAGGATTCCTACATTTGTTCTAATAACTTTTGCCCTTTTTAAAATAAAAAATTTCAATCGCAAAAACACAGAATTATTTAAAGCCGTTTAATATCCCATACATTCCGCCCAAGTAATGCCCATCCCATAAATAAGTTAAACTCAAATAATAATACACCAGTCATTAGACAATCAAATAAAGCTCTTTCATGAAATTATTTTGCATATTTGAATATAAGTAAAACAGTTAAAACCTTACGAACACAGACACAAATATAGAATTTTAAATTGCAATTAGTTAATTAAGATGTAAATTTTTAAGCATTTCTGCGATAATCAGTTAAAGAAGCGATCTAAACCATAAAATCAGTAGTAGGTAGGGAAGACAACAAAACATATTTCAACGAAAATTTATTCGCATAGCAATGAAACACTTTTAGCTCATTCTACCACTACCTTGATTTGGGTTAATCAACGAGGGTGAGAAGAACACGGTATAGAAGAGCTGCAAAAGTATTGGCAATTAGACAAATGAGTTTATAGTTGATTAATGATTGTTTAAAAATCATTAAAAACTCTTTACAACACACAATTAAAATAAGTACTCGTGCATAACGTTCAAGTAGCTGCGCCATATTTCCAAACTACAAATTAAATCCTTCAAAAATAAGTCTTTCCTTTTCCTTTTTTTTTTTGTTTTTTTGGTGTGTTTTATTTCATTTTTTTAGAAAAAGAAATGTAAAATAAACTTTTGCTTAATACATGACGAAAATTGGTTAATTGTTCGGCTTAATAAACTGTAATTTTATAGAAAACTTTGCAAAAGTGGTACAAATGATAACTTTAAATTAAGACCGCAATAAATTTGATGGTGGAAAAATTGATTTTTTCGACTAATCAAAGTTAAAAGAGATGATAAATATGGTAAGAACGGCGATGTTTTTTTTTTGGCTAAAAAAAGAATCTTTCAATAAATTTTTTATTTCAGAACTCTGTCAGAGCATATTTTGAAATTTTTATTATAAATAAAGAGTATCCCCGTGTAGAAAACGTAATTTATCGAAGCGTAGCTGACTGATAATCAACATTTGAAAATTTTCGTGAGAAGTTTATCGCAATGGTCTTTAATAAGAAAAACGCAGAAAAATGTAACCTAAAAATATTAAAGGGTATACCTATAGAGATCTATATGTTTGGATGTGGCTAAATTTCTGGAGCCGTATTATACTGATATTTGAAAGCTACACGTTACGGGAGCAAGGATGAAAACTAAAATTAAAAAAAAGGTAGTAGCATAGAGAGGGATTTTGACACATTTCACCTTGTTTTATGCCGTAAAAGGCTTCTTGAAATCAAAACTTTTCGACTTCATGTTACTAGTGGTGGGACAAAAGTAAAAAACATAATGATAGAACTGTTAATTATTTGTTTGATGTTGATGTAATTTTTTGTTGGAATTATATTAAAATTAATTTAAATTTTTATTAAATATGTACTAATCTTCTAAACACTCTTTTAAATTAAATTTATTTTTTTAATATTTCAATATATTTATAAAAATATAAAAAATAATTTCCTGAAGAAGCTTTCCACAGGAAAGCGAAATATTGAAGAAATATTTAATAAAAATAAAAAAAAAATCGAATAAAACCGAAAATATTAATTTAAATTAATTAATTAAATTGAACTTAATTACAGCATTATAGTTCTTTTACTTTTTATTTAATTTTGTGAATATTTTCTTCATTTCAGATTTAAATTTTCGCAATAGAAAAATGTGTCGTTTTCGGCTTGTAAAATAGCAAAAGAAAGTATAAGTTTTTTAATACATTAAAGGCTGTGAAATTTGAGGTTAGGAAGTAGCTTGGCTCAAATGTTTTGACGATCTTAGTTTTATTGATACCAATGTAAAGAGGAAATCTGGAAATTAATAATAGAATATACAATAATGTCCATTATATGTTCATCTCTAACATGCCGACAGATATTTGCCCTTTTCAAAAAAAAATTTTAAGCACATTTTGCAACACATTACATTTCTTACAATGGCCCTTAACTCTGGGTAATAATATTCCAAATAATCCAATACCTTTAAATAAAAAGAACACGGTGAATAACTACGCGACAGGGAAACTTCTCATGCAATAACTGGCTGGCTGTGTGGCTTTTGACGCCGTCCTGATGAAACCAAAGGTCGCTGAAGTGAACACTAGGCAATTGTGGACACAAAATTTGGTTATTAGTGTTTATTTATTTTTTTTTTGAGAAGAGAAGTAGCACTTCAGGCAACAATGCCTATTTAGTCAAGTACCGTGCTACCTTCTTTAGGAAAGGGATAGATAAGATATGAAACAGGTGGTGAAAGTAGAAGTATAGTCGGGAGTTAACTGCCGTATATAAGACAGCACAGCGACTAGTGACTATGCCTTCATCGCTGAGCAGCCGTACCGACAGCCAATTTTTATTTTGAAGTGCAAAAAACCAAGCTCTTCCTTCGTTGGGAATCGAACCCACAACCCCCTCTAGCCTACAGGGGCATCTTTGTAGTCCCGAGACGGCATTTTTATATTCATTACCGGCAAAATTCGGTCTACCTGACCATAAAACCCCCTCTATAATCACTCTCTTTAAATATCATGGTTTTTCAAACCGTTTGCTGATTTTTGTGAGCCTCATATGTGAACATTTTGTTTGTTTATATTATCGCCAACATGGAAATGAGCCTCAGCACTTAAAACTCTTTTGTCGAAAACGCATTATTTTTGTTCAATTTTTCACACAGACAATACACAAACGTTCGGTGCAAACAATGATCGGTCAGCTTTATTTTTTGAACGAACTAAACTTTATACGCTGGAAAACGAAAATTTTGCCCAAAAGGGCCCAGTTATTGCGAACATTAATGTTTCAGCGGCAATGTTGGTATAACTACGGCGACTATGAGCATATTGTTTTGGTTTTGAAAAGAGCCTCATTACAAGGAATAGCTGCCCTTGAGCAAAAAATTTTAATTGTTAAAATTTACTATCGAAGTGGTAAAAATTCCACTGTATAGTGATACATTTCGATAGTAAAATTACACAATTAAAATTTTTTGCTCCATGCTAAAATTTCTCAAGTTTGTGCTAAATAAATATCAAAGGACGGCAGCTCAACTCAGGGCATATAATTATGTGACAGTCAATTTACTTCAAATTTGCCCACCTATTAATTTTTTTTTATTATAAAATTCAGCTTTTATATCTAAATTAAATATGTAATTAATTAATTAATCGATGCCAACAAATTTTTCCTGCGAGAATAAAATTAAATTTTCTCCATAAGAAAAGATAAATAATTTATACTTTATATATCGGTCACGCGCACACCACAGCCAGCAAATTATCAATGTTTTATTAAACAAAAATACTTATTAATAAATGAATTATTTTTAATTTTGCTTAAATTACTTGTTTTTTTACCTTTGTTGTTTTACCTTTTAATTTACTTTTAATTTTATTCACTATCACAAAGTGAACATTATATTGTGTAAGAGTATATATTTTGTATTCATTATAATTTTTTACACATAAAAGAATATTTCTTTTTATTAATACAATTTTTCAACAACAACAACATCATTTCAACAACAGTATAATAACGCAACGTGTATATGCTGCACATACTCATATATTTTTTCAACATTTTCTCCTAAAGTTATGGATACTTTGAAGTGTATGAGTAAGTGCGTGTGTGTATGTGTGTGTGGTTCTTTTTTTGTACTTTAAGTGCGTATTTATTGTACATGATTGACCCAATAATTCATTTATTACGAACGAATGATTTACATACTTTTATTTACACATGTATAAGTACATAAATATATCTATATGCGCATAATTACAATTTTCCATACATGTGAAGGAATAAATATTTATGTGTGTGTAACTACACACATATACTTTCATTTACATATGATATTACGTACTCATATGCTTGCATGTATAACTAAAAAAAGAACCATTCAAATATGCATGAAATTTAATTGAATGTAACAATCAGAAAAAAAGTCGTCGGTAAATGTGCCAATATACATGTAAATGTATTCAGTAAAATATATATGTAATGGGTAATTTTTATAGAGGTATACTATTATGCAATGACTGAAAAAGACTTGATTTTTTTTAAATCGACATAAAATATTTTATTTTTTTTTTTAATATTTTCAGGCAACAATGCCTATTTACCGTGCTACATTCTTTAGGAAAGGGATAGAGAAGAGATGAAACAGATGGTGAAAGTAGAAGGATAGTCGGAAATTAACTGCCGTATAAAGAGAGCACAGCGACTAGTGACTATGCCTTCATTGCTGAGCAACCCCACCGGCAGTCAATTTTTATTTTTGCAGTGAAAAAAACCAAGGTCTTCGTTGGGAATCGAACCCACAACCCCCATACTGACAAGCTAGTACACTACCTACTAGCCTACAGGGGCACCTAAATATATGATATATAAATATCTATGACATAAAATATACTTTATTCAAAAGATAATCTGCTGTAATTTTAATTTATAGCTTCTGGCATAGGATCGCCTCGCTAGAAGTACCACTTTCGATGACTTTTTCCATTTGTTGGAATGCTGTCTTTCAAGTAATCAATCTTTTTTATCTCACAACAGGCGTGGCTATGTGACAAGTTGCTCCATCTTGTTGAAACCAAATGGAGTTAAAGGGATTCCCTTTCGGCGTAATTCTGGAAAGAAAAGTTCTTTCAACATCTTTAAGCAACGGTCTCCTTTGATGGCAACAGTAAGACCATTTTCTGCGAAAAAGTAAAGCCCGACAATGAACCTGCACACCGCACTGTGAAGGGAAGTGGATGTAGTTGCATCTGATGAAGTATCTGTGGGTTAGAATTACACCATATTCGATAATTTTGTTTGTTAACATTTCCGTTTAAATCAAAACGTGCCTCGTCAGATATAAAAATGCAGTTCAAGAGGTTTTCCTTCTCTGACGCCATTTGAATGATCTTCTCAGAAAATTCCAAGCGAATCGGAAAGTCTCTTGGGTTCAGTTTGTTTGTAAATTGAATCTTATATGGAAATAAGTTTCAATCTTGTTGCAAAATTTTCGGCAGTGACTGACGCCCATTTGAGCAGATAGGCTCCTTGTCGAAACTCGGGGATTGGATTGTATGGCAGGAGCGATAGTTTTCTGTGTCCGAACTGAGGGATCTCGATGATAGGGCCTTCTTGTGATTGTGCCACGGCACATTATAGTCCATCTGCTAGGAGGAGTGCTACTAAACGCGCGCATATATTCTCTGTGGACGGAAACTACGGACTATACAGCGTGAAAATGTTGCACTATCCACATTCTTGTTTCATTGTCCTACTTCTCCATCTTAGTTAAGTTTAAAGATCAATCTATAAAATAAACATAGAACATATTGGTTATACAGAAAGTAAGTTATTAAGTTTTTTTTTTGTAGCAGCTTTCATCAGCCACCCTGTAATGACTGTAGCATTCTGATTTGCATCGGTTTTAAAGAGGTATGGATAAATGAACACTCCAGCCTATAAAGCACACCAGACAGTAAATTTTTTTGGATGCAAATGTGTCTCAATATACACTTGAGGATTATCATTACTACAAATACCAGTTTTGTTTGTTAACAAATCCATTCAAACAAAATTGAGCTTTATCGGTTAACAAAATTCACGTATGAAAATCGCTATCACGGCAATTTTGTTTTTGATGCAATTTGCACGATTTAGAAGCATTATGTAGACGTTAGTATATTTATGTTCAAATATCACTGGCCAGCTGACATAATGGCCGCCAATTAAAAGCAGTGTTGCAAACTTAAATTCTATATCTCTATAAAAAGCCACCCGATTTATAAGTGGTGTAGAAATCTATGAATTGTTTATTTTATTCCTCTTAAAAATGCAGGGTATATTTATTGTTCCTGCTTTACTATCCTTTTTGCTTTTACATGGAATTTACATGTGGTAAGTAAATTTTATAAATAATTAAAAACAAAATTTGAAATACAATGTTGCTTGCCACCCAGAACTATCCTTTTATCAAAGAAACTATCAAGATTGTCGCTCCTGGTTTCGAGTTAAATAATTAGCCAAATCTATAAATTTTAGCGATGCTTTGACACTAAAATAAGAAAAAAAAGCTCTGGGCGTTTTGTGGTTCCAGCACGAATTTTATGGTGGTGAAAAATGCATACGTATATCGGTAGAATTATATTCTTTATTTATAACTATGAAACAATAGAATATAGTCAGATTTGCAGAAAAGCCATTAGAAAGAAAATAACCTGTTAACCCTGCATAGATAAGATACGTCTATCAGACGTATGTCTCTTTAATTTTGTACCCCATCTTTATAGTTTGTAGTGAGAGAAAATGTATATGCTCAGTATTCTTAGTTGATCTCAGCAGCTTTCTAATGGTTATCAAAGAGAAAATTCAATAAATAAATGATTTCAATAACTCCTATGCTAATTTTTTATTTTTTTTAAGTCCTTAAAAGGATGTTAGAAACCACACGTCTTTCAGACGTAACGTTATCTTTACCGTACTAAAAATAACGTTACCTTTCTAGGGTTAAAGATATACACGAATAGGTGAAATTTTAAAAGCGAAATTAACGACAAATCTAACATCGAACACATTTCATTTACGTTCACCATAAGTTGGTTCCAAAACTTGTATGTAGACACCCAGAGAAAAGATATAGTCATACTATGGTCAGGAGAAGCAAATTATATTCGCTGAAAAATTAAATAATAATGTCTAAAAACTGTGTTTATTTTTATAGAAAGCCGTTGTCAAGGAAAAAATTGGTGGTTGACTCTTACCAATTGCTTAATGGCCAGATATAAAATATGTCTGGAATTCTACTGAGAATTTTCTAAGTTTTGCAATATTTGCTTATATTCTTCGAATGTATTATTAAGCTCCCCTTCTCCTTAAACATACGAGTAGTTAAGATTGTGTTGCTTAAGTTTCCTTCATATATTTTTTTTATTTTAAAATCTTTTTAATAAGAAAACACACTTGGAAATTCTCGTCATAGTTATAATTTGCACAGCTGCATTTAGAATATGCTTTCTTCAATACTTAAAAGGATAAATAAAAATTCACCATATTGGATATTTATAAAAGGTGTTTTTTTAAGCTAGATAGAACTTTAAATTGTAAAAAGTAACACAAAAAATGAAATTTTGATGAAACATTTTTTTTATTTGTTTCAGTATACTCTGACAAATCATCATGAATAGACTCTCGCTTGAACAACGCTACGAAATTATCCAAATTTACTTTGAAAATCAGTCGTCGATTCGCGCAACTTATAGACGACTTCGTCATTTTTATGGCGTACATAATCGTGCATCTGAACAAGCCATTCGTCGAACTGTCGATAGATTTCGTACCACATACTCTCTAGAGGATGCAATAACACCAACACGTCGAAGGAATGTGCGTACTGAAGAGAATATCGCCGCTGTAAACGAAAGTGTGGAAGAAGATCCAAATTTATCAATTCGTCGTCCGTCGCAGGAATTGGGGCTCTGTCCGTCCACTAAGTGGAAAATTTTGTGCAAAGATCTCGGTCTACACCCGTATAAGATCCAGCTGGTGCAGGAATTGAAGCCACGAGAACATTATATGCGTCGTTCTTTCGCCGATTGCGCTCTAGAGCAGTTGGCAACTGACCCGTTGTTTTATCGCAAAATGGTGTTCAGCGATGAGGCGCATTTTTGGCTTAACGGGTTTGTTAATAAGCAAAATTGCCGCATATGGAGTGAGACCAATCCACAACAGACCCTACAGACTCCATTACATCCAGAAAATGCACCGTTTGGTGCGGTTTTCACGCTGGTGGCATCATCGGACCTTATTTCTTCAAAAATAAGGCCGGAGCTCGCGTTACGGTCAATGGAGATCGTTACCGCACCATGATCAATGATTTTTTGTTTGAAAATATGGATGACATTGATCTGGACGAGATGTGGTTTCAACAGGATGGCGCTACGTGCCATACAGCGAACGCAACCATCGACTTATTGAAATCAAAATTTGGCGATAAGTTGATTTCGAGAAATGGACCTGTCAATTGGCCTCCAAGGTCGTGCGATTTGACACCACTCGACTATTTCCTGTGGGGCTACGTGAAGTCACTGGTTTATGCTGATAAACCAGCAACAATTGACGCCTTGGAGGACAGCATTGTTCGTGTTATTCGTGACATACGCCCAGCAGTGCTCGAAAAAGTGGCCCAAAATTGGACGTCCAATATGCGCTTCGTCAAGAACAGCCACGGTGCCCATATGCCCGAAATCATTTTCAAATGTTAATGTCACGTATTGATCCTTCGAATAAAAAAGAAATTTTGATTACAATTTAATTTTTTGTGTTATTTTTTACAATTTCAAGTTCTATCGGGCTTAAAAAAACACCCTTTATTATTATCCATAGAGCGCATCATATGTGACGTCCCCCCGGGGGCACATGATAGTCTTTTTGGAACCTACTATTCCGTTTAGACTGGTGTCTTGCGAGGTAAAAGGGAGCCCAGGCCCCTCAAGGGCTAGTAGGAGTCACCTGGACAATCCACATATTTCCACGGGAATCAGTAAGCTCGCAGAGTTCACTATTTGTTCTCTTTAGGCAAAGATGTTCTCTGACTGATTATTGAGGTTGGCCCCTATATGGAAGTATCGTGGTGGTTGTGGTTTCGGACCCTTGTGAGAGTTTGTGGGTCGGATCATTCAAATTAACACAATGAATGGTTCAGGTTCAGTGAGTATGAATGCTGTCGTGTTCTTAATAAAAAAGAGCTTCATGCGTTCTGAACCAGGAGTTGGAAAGTCTCCAAGTCTTCAGCAAGGAGTGAAGGCTGTGGCCCACTTTGGGCTTTCGAAATTGCTACTAGAAGTGACCGGAGGATATACGTATTCGATGGCCTTCTAGGGCGTGGTTGATGTCCAATCAACCAAGTGGTTTGACCACCATCTGATTATGACTATATAGTCGGTGCAGATGTAAATCAAATCACGCATCATATGTGATGACAAAGGGAATTAATACCACTGAAGGCTCGTAAATTAAAATTGTTTCGTTTGGCTAATAAGGCCTTAACTCAATATCTATTAGAGCAGCTATGAGTGTTTCTGGTAAGTCTTTTTAAAAGCCTCCAGTATTCCCAGTAGCATTTGTTGTGAGTATCTTTACATCAATTTTATATTAATTTCAAATATTTCTTTCTTTTAAAGATATTTTCCATCAGAACTAAATGAGAATTTTATGGGTAACAAACATTGTATCAAATTCAGTGTGGTTTCGATTGAATATTAATACATTTGCTGTCATTGCAATATTATAAAAACAATGTAAATATGTGTTTGTTATTCCAAAAAAAAAAAATATGCCCATGTGTGTATGTGTGTTTGTTCACCCATACACAGATAGATTCGCACATACTCGTATATGCTAATATGTGAGTATGCAAAGAATTAATTATTTAAAAACTTTGAACGGCTGTATTATTGTGCGTGGCTGACTAAAAAATTTTATGAACAGCAACAGTAACAAATACAAAATTTCATAGATACTTTTACAAAAACATCAAGCACGCATACATTTGTGAATTGTTTTAATTTATGGTAATGAGTGTGTAATTTAAATATTAAAATAGAAATTAATACGGATTGAGAAGAAATAATAATAATAATGAACGATAAGCATTTGCAATGTAGAGTAAAACAATGTATTTATAGATAATGTGCAACATGTTTTGTATGGCTGTGTATGTGTGTGTGTGTGTATGTGTATATATTTGTATTACTGGTTATGTGTTAAACCAACTTATCACTTGGGGAATTCAATTATTTTTATGGCAAATAAGTTTGTATGATTATGAATATGTATGTTCGAGCTGAATGTGCGTGTGTATGTGAATATATGTGTTATCTTTACGTTTAAATTTTACTTTATCGAAGGCCATTTTCAATCATCAAAGTCAATTGGTTTTTAACAATAACAACAAATATTAAAAATATTTCAAAGTTAATTATTACTATTTTCCATATTTTGTTGCTCATAGCCATTTCACATGTGGTATTCAGTTTAGAAAGACCTTCTATAGTCAAAACCACAAAAAAGTTTCCATTGTAAAGCAATATGACCTTAAATCTCTGCAAATAAAATTCTAAGTAAATTAAAGTTAAGAAAATAATTTTTAGATTTTTCAATTTGTTTTACAATTTTTTTGAGATTTTTTGTAGCAATTTCAATTATAGAAATAATCGATTATTTTAATTGCTTAGAAAATCGGTATCATTGTAATAATTAAATTTTGTACGATTATTATAACAAATTGGTTATATAAATTTAGTAGGTTAAGTTGATTTAAGTATATGTTAGATGAACTAATTAGTTATATAAGCTGAAAAGCTTGTTCAAATTGAAGTAGCCTTGTTGAGAATAATGTCGATTGAGTTAAAGTGATTAAAAATTAACAAAAATATCACGAAAAATCACAGGAAAAATATTTCACTTTTATTATAAGTTCTTATTTATTTTTATTTATTTTCAAATTGCAATCTAATTTAATTTATTAAATTAATTGTATTTATTAAATATTTAATTAAAACTCTATCTGAAAACAATAAAACTGTAATTAAAAAAAATAATGTCTTTGTGTGCAGTCTTTTTTAGATCCTCTAGATGTTATAGGCCTATAAGGAGGCGCTTTTCTCGGCTGGTAGATTAGAAAGTTGTTTAAATATAATCCTGTTATCCTTATAACTGCATTTGTGATGTATAAGGCAGTTACCAGTCGAAACAATATACGAGAATCCTTTCAAATAAAGTAGTCGTATACTTCCAATCAGATATTTGAAATTATTTTGGATACACGTAATACAAATGGTCTGCTTCCGTGTTCTACATACGTTTATTATCCACCACTGTTATTGTGTAATTATATGCACATAATTGACCATTGTAAGTATGATTTGAAAATTAATTTCTTTTTGTTTAACATACAAGTATAAATTAATTTAAAAAAAAAATTTATATTCACAATAGATAAACAATTTATTTTACAATAAAATTCTGCACATTTAAAATTTACAATCGATTAAATTTATTATTATTCAAAAAGGTGTGCATCAGCTGTAAATAGTTGTAGAGAACTAGATTATAACCAAATCACTTCGCTTGTTAGCGTGCGTGTTGAAGAAGCAAATTTAAAAAATAAAACTTTTTAAAATAAATAAATTATTTATTTCATAACGTTAATTCGTGTAGAAAAAATTTTATTAAATAGTTTTGTTGTGTGTGTAAATTCAAAATAGTAAATAAATTACAATACAAAATCTGTCCATACAATTTAGTTATTTACTTACATAAATTATTATGTTAGTATTTATGTGTTATTAGATGTATAAAAACATTCTACCTTTTAATTATTGTTATTTTAATTATTATAAATGAATAAATATTCAACAACAATAACAACAACTAAAAAAAGAATTAATGTTTTATGTTTGTTTGCTTTATGCATTGTTACGTCCTAATTACATCTTAAACGAAAACATAACAATAAAAACCGCAACAAAAGATTATTAAGAATTTATATCAGAAGTTAGAAGAAGAAAAAAAGCCATAACTATATTTTATAAGAAATTTATATGAGTCATTAAAAACGAAAAGGAAAATATAACAATAGTTTTTAAGGTCATTAGCAAACATGCAGAATGTTAAAAGTAAAATTAAGGCCACATGAGTTAATAAAGATGATTTTGTTAAAAAAAGATTTGTATGCCCTACATATTGCAATATTGTTCTCTTTTAAAACTTACAACATCTTATAGTAGTATCAATATTAATTATACTCCTCTTTATCTCACTACTCCCTATTTTATTATACATTTAACTATAGATTTGGCATATTCATTCACAATGTCTGTTGTTCCACAAATATGCACACTACAAACTACACCAAAATTCAAACTGCACACCACTGCACAGTGCTTTGAACCAGAGACAAAAATCAAGGGAAAAAAATTATTTCCGATCCTTAGAAAAGTAATGATATATGATTCTTACTTAATTAGCTAACACAATATATTAAGCTGGTTGAAATTATTTTATAATAACTTCACTAGATGTCGCTTTACTCAAAAAATTTTTAACATAAACTCAATATATTTTATTTTACGTATATTTTCACTCGAATAAAACAATGGCAAAAAACTCAATTTTAAAGAAAATTTAACAATTTTTTTGGTTTAGTAATTTAAAATCCTATTTAAGGCTATTTAATCTAGCAAAATATGAAAAAAATTGTTACGTTTATACCTTTTATAAACGTTTTGTTGTGAGTTCTTTATTGCAAAATAAATAACACCAGTTTTTTTAATTTTTACATTTATAACCATTTTATTAACTTTAACTATACAAAGTTGACACTTTAGAACAATTTACTTAAAATGCACGTCTTTACTTGATAAGGTTTAATTTTACACTGACTGACTATCCACTCAGACGCTTCTCTATTTATACTTGTACATTTAAAGGCTAGAATATTTAAGAATCTTCTACTCCATTTGTATCACGTTTTGTTGTTGTATGTTATTTATTCTATGTATAGGCGCCCGTATGTCTGTGTGTATAGTTGTTTTTGTTTTTATGCTGATAAGGTTTCTACTGGGGATTTATTTCAATATATTTGTTGTTGTTATTTGTAGAAAAGTGTTTCTTAAAAAACTACGCAGATGGTAAACAACATGTATGTTTGTTATTGTAAAATTAGTTTTTATCTTGCGCGTTTAGATGGTAAACAGCACACATGTATTTTTTTTCTTGCATGCCAGGCAGTTAGTAAACAGCATATCAAATTGTAGTAGCGTGTTTATAAGCCTCTACGCAGTTTGTAACCAGTAGTTCACTTTATTGCTTAATTATTTTATTTTAAAACTTAAGCAAGACACATTCGTAACAATATTTTAAAAGAAATAATTATCAGTAAGAAAAGTAAATGAAAAGGCTCGCTGTACATTATGAAAACTGCGTACTTTTCCAAGAAATCTTATACGCTCAAGACAATAACAATATGCTTATAAGAAATTTTACCCAATAAGATAAACAACAGAAAATAAAAACAACCAACACAGAACAAAACATACAGCCAAGCAGGCAGCTAAACTGAATGAGAATCTTAAAGTAGAATATTTTTGTATCCATGAGAACCGCGTATAACAACTATATAAGCATCACTTGCTGGGCAAATGAATTAATTCAAGATGAGTCATCATAAGTAAATACAACAAAATTATTGTTGTGTTTATGTTGTGTGTATTGAAAGTAAATAAATCGGTTAACTTAATTCAACACTCTAAAGTACTGTATTATTATTTTGCAATTAAAGAACTCAAACTAACAAAACATTTTTTTAATTGAACACAGTCGAGGACAGTCCTTTTAAGAATCAAAGAAGAATAAAATAAAATGCTTTTTTTTGAATTTTTAAGGGAACGCTTTTTGCAAAAAGCTACATAGTTTTTAATTTAAAACATTTGTATTGATTTTATATCAATTTTGACAAAACAATTTTATTTATAACTGGTGACATACAATTTTACACGCTTATTTAATAATTTCTTTCTGCTTCAGCCTTAGAGAAAATGTCAATTTTACATTGGCTACATAAATATTTCCAAAGTCCATGTGAATTTATTACAAAATTTGTATTCATTTTTTTTTAATTTTGGTTCGTCCACCAATTCCAGAAGAGAAGAGTCATTACATTTTTGCTCCCACTGTGCTTAGAACGTGAATATTTGATTTATATATGTAATTACGTTTTTCACTTGTTTTTAGCGCAGTATCCTTTTATTAACTTTTCACTTATTTTGTTGCTTCAAGAACCAATTGTTAAAATAGTAAAATTTCTAATTTTAACAATCACAGTATTAAAGTGCTATGTGTTTTATTTTAAGAAATTCAGATTTGGTATTATTGGTGGCTTTCAGCACTTGTAAGAGATGCAAACAGGGGTCAGTAATATTAACTTTTATACAAATCCCATTAAGGAGATTCCCTGTTTTTATTGTTGTTTCGGAAAGTCCAATTTAATTAAAAAAGGATTTATAATAATTTGTACCCAGATTGAAAAACATATCTAGAGATCTTTACAATATTTTCGGCTCCCACGATTGTTATTAATGATTGTCACTCGCTGCTTTTTTGTTGTTATTTTCCTCTATAACTAAAACTGCTTGAACATCTAATCTGTTTCTCTAATATAGTGGGCTCTCATTAAAATTAAAATAAAATTGAACAAAAAACTATTTTAATGAGTGATAAAAAGTATCTCAATAGATTTTACGTCTGTATATCTGATTGACTCTTGTGACCCATAATTTTTATGCACTTGAAATCATAAGCTGCAAGTAATATTTGATATATAAGTTATTAAATGGATGTATAATAATAACAATGAGTCCATACAAGTGACATAATAAACTTATTCCCATAGATTTACGCTAAAATTCTTTAAATATCATGTCTATTTCTCGTCCCAGACGCAGCATGACGAGCTGGTCATTTTGTAACACAGTAAATATGCTTAATTTTAAATTTATTTAAATTTTTTGATTAGATATAAGAAAACTTTAAAAATAAAAATTAGAATTAAAATTTTTATATTTTGCATTTGGCAGCACAACTCTTAAATATAACTTACATTATTCAATATATTATCCATCGTTAGTCACTACTTTTTCCAATCTTTCTGATAGTGTATGGATTATACGCCAAAAGAACTGCTCAGGTTTTGAGGAAAAGAATGAAACAAGCCAACTTCTGATACCCTGTTCGGAAGTAAAGCGAATTCCAGTAAGGGTGTTCTACATCGATCGAAACAAATGATAGTCAGTAGGACCAAAGTCTGAGTTATACGGCGTTTGAGCCAAAGCTTCCTAACCACTGTTTTTTAAATAATTTTTGAACTGTTTTGCAACATTATGGAAGATTATGCCCTGGTTTTTCGTTGATAATTTTCATCAAACGAATCAATTTCCTTCGATACAGGTTTTCTGCTATTGTCTGACCAAATTTGCAATGACACGTTTACGCTGGTAACTGGGATAGCGACAACCTACCTTTTTGGTCCGTGGTAGGAAAGATACTCAATGCTTTATAAACTTTATAAAACTTATCACCAAGTTTATTTAGTCAACTTTTATAAGGTAAATGGTTGATAGTGGACGGTCGGGAACCGTAGCCGAAGAACGGGGAGTCAACTCGCTGAGGTGATGGGCAGCGGTAGGAACATCAGCAGTAGTACAGCGGCAGCGGCACCGGCGGCAGAGACGGCTGCGGCAGTAGTGGCAGAGGCGGCAACGGTAAGGCCGCGGTACCCGGTAGCGGCACAGGCGGCAGCGGTATAGGCGGCAGTATCTGGTAGTGGTACAGGCGGCAGCGGTACAGGCGGCAGTGGTACAGGCGGCAGCGGTACAGGCGGCACTGGCGGCAGAGGTGCAGGCGTTAGCGACACAGGCAGCAGCGGTACAGTCGACAGAGGTACAGGCGGCAGCGGTACAAGCGGCAGCGATGAAGGCCAGTTTTAAGGGCGGCAGCGGTAAAGACGACGGAGGCACAGGCGGCCGCGACGGTAAACTAAGCACTACACGTAGCAGAGGCGATCGTGGGGAGTTCCTGGCCGTTTTGAATAATACTGAGGGAATATAAAATTCCGCAACAGCATCAGTCGCACGGACAGGCCAATCCCCGGTAGAAGACAAACTTCCACCAATTGCAGCTGCACTGTCGATAAGAAATATTGCGGAATTTAAAATTCCTCCAAAAGATCTCTTACCGGCAGGCGGGCTGACTGCGGCCAAGAAATTATTGCGGAATATAAAATTCCTCCAAAAGGCTTCTTACCTACAGGTGATCTTCTTGCCAATAGATCCCGTTTCATAAAATGTTCCGCCTTATATACTTGTGCGTGGGTACATATATTCAAGCACACACACACATTATTATTACAATTGATTGACAACTATCAGCTGTGGGGTTTGGTCTGCAAAACAGCTGACTGCATTGATGATCTGTTTGTTTCTGACTCATAGGTGGCGCTTTGAAGTTCCCGACCGTTAATTTAAATCTTATAAATATAATGTAATATAATAATTATAATATAATATAATTCATGAATCAGATCATACTAGAAATTTGTCATAAATGAAAGAATGAATTCAACATCGTGTAATAATAATAATAATAATAATAATACTAATAATAAAAATAATAAGAAGAAGCTTTCCACAGAAAAGCGAAATATCGTAAAAATGAAATCGTTAAATTATTTAAAAGACCGTTTAAAAGAGTAGTGCATATTTAATTATAATAAAAATAATAACAATAAGTATAATAATAATTGTAATTCATTATAAAGTTAAAAAAAAAATAATAATAAAGTAATACTGAGTAGTGAAGTACGACTTTCACTGTTACAAATTTAAGGAGCTAAAAATACAAAAAATTCTTCTGATTCCACCAAATATAGCGCATTACTTTGGCATCACGGATATTAGGCTTCGGCATTGATTTGGATGATTAGCTGGCATATGACGTTTTGCGTTAGCGATTATCGTAATATATCCGTTTTTCATCACCAGTAATAATACGATGCAAAGATTACTTCTTTTTGTAGCGTTCAAGCATAATTTCTTTCATGTAAAGGTGCCTTTCAACGTCTCTCAGCTTCAATTCATATGGGACAGAATTTTGCTGCTTTTGAATGAAACAGCTTGTTATGTGACATCCAATGACAATGCAAGGTTATATTCCATTTGACAACAATCGTCGTCGCGAATTTCTTCCAATTCCTCATCTTCATACTTTTTCAGCCGATCGGTCCTTGTCTTGTATATTGGGTCTAAAGATGGCGCATATTGATAATAAGTTTATAGCAACGATCGACAATTTTTAGCAGCCGTTTTCTTTAAATAAAAGAAGATTACCATACTTCCACGCAAAAATTCGACATTACTATGCGATAACAAAAATGTGTGTTTATACTTTGACGTCTATCGAATACTGAATATAATGAGAGATGTTTGCGTTCTAAAATACTATATTTATTTTATTATTGACACAAAGCATATAGCTATGCTATATGTTGTCCAAATCGACATTATTAACTTGTATACTTATTATAAAAAAATTAAATTAAATATTTTGCCATACAGTACATAGTTTTTATGATTTGGGGGGATGAATTGATAAATTCATATTGCATTAGACGCTTTAATTGGTTAGAAGTAGTTCAGAAATTAACTGTTTAATCCACAAGCTTCTATTAAAACGGAGATATGTAAACTCCATTGACTGGAGTTATCGCAGAACTAAGGTTCTTGTTATCCTTGAGTGTAGAAGAAGTAAAGTACACATGTGATAAGTTTCATATTACACAACTAAATCTGGTGGGCTTGCTAGTGAGTACGCTTTTCGGGACCATGCGTGCTTCAGCGTATGTTTTCATTTAAAAATTTGTTCAACGCTCACTGTCTGCATAATTTAATAAGGAGTCTTTGGAATAAATTTAATTATATTCTTGATTCAAATAAGCGTACCTTTAATTACTTCAATGTCGTTTTGAACCCCTTAACTCCTACATTATTTGTATGTGTATTTATATGTGTTTGTAGCTGCCCATATTTAGTGCATATATAATTACACTCCATTTATTTTGTTTTGAATCTTTGTGTATGTGTGTGTGTGTGTGTTGTATTTAGTTTGAGGCACAGTTAATTAAAGTGTCATTTTCAAAGAAGAAATTGGTATTACATTTAATACTAAAAATACTACATAACATATGGCTCTACCTACAATGATGCAACTGTGTCCTTCTTGTGAGTAAAGCATTTTAGGTGTCACGTTGAAATTAACCTGAATTTGCATAAGTCGTCCATGCAAGCTATGTATGTGTAGGTATTTCGACGACAGCCTGAGGAAGGTAAAAGGTTAACAAATTTTTGTTATTTACATACACATAAATATAATTGTGTGTTAGTATTTGTATATACTGCTATGTGTGGGTTTTTAATTTCCTAGATAAATTATTTGCAAAGATTTTGGGCCATATAGAAATTGTGTGCACCGTTAAGCATAAATTTATTAGGTCGAAATATGTAAATGTAATAACGAATGAAATTTAATAGATATGTTTTGCACTAGGAACTTGCCCTTGAACTGATTTTAATTTATGCATCAAATTCGTTTTTGAATGTATTTATTCATGCAAATAGTGGCAAATTTTTAAAACTTTTTTTATAACTTGCAGGGGATTTAATTTCAAATAACCACTAACTAAATTTTATATTTAATTGTATGAAACTGAAATTGTAAGATAAAAACTGTAATGAACACAGCCAGTTTTCCATACATTTTTAAGCTCTTTATTTATTGTTAAATGCAAGCGTTCTTCATAATCTCCCTCACTTAAATAAAACTAAAAAAGGTCACTTTCGAATATGTTATCAATGTTCACATATTTCGTGTAGTAATAAGTATTTTTATAGAAACATTACTTCATTGTCTTTCCCTTGAATGCAATTTCTAACACTAACAAGAGAAAAGCGGTTATAAAGAAGATAATTTTGTTGTCTCCTGTTACGACTATTTTTACATCTACACATCAATGATTATTTCAAATATTCATGTACAAATATTTTTATAATTGATTTGTGTTTAATTAAATTAAGCCAGTGTCAACATTTACGAACACACTTATCAAATATAAATATAAAATGTAAACGAAAATGAATCATTTACCACCCACTTGAATGTCCTTTAATAAAAGGGAACCAAAAATAACAATGAACTGTAACAAAAGACTCAAATACACATAAATTTATGGTTTTCGTTTACAGAATTTCCGAATAAATGAAAATGCTAAAGCAACAATATCATACAGCAATTGTATGATAATACATAGTAATGTTTATTTTATCAAATACAATAAAATATAGATAAAGTTTTGTGGAATTACAATTTGTGGTCAATTTGCTTACGTCTTATAATAAACAAAAAAATATATATATTTCACAAAGTTTGAATTATGTAAATTATATATAAAAAAATCATTATATCGATAATTTTACACAATATGCAAATAACCATATGATAACTTATTGAAACAATTTTTCAAATCTTTTTAACATTAAATAATTTACATAGACATCGCTGCTAAAAACCTTGAATTTGTTTTTAAAATTATATTTTAAAGTCAATTTTTATCTAAAACGAAATAAGAAATATGTAATGGGACTAGTATGGCCAAAAGTCAAGAAATCCGTTAGATTTCTCAAAAACAATTTTATTATTGTATTTCGCGGGGTATCCCAAAGTTCAAGCAACAGTTTAAAAACAAAAGTAAATCAAAATTATTTAAAACAGTTTGAGTTATAGTCATTTTTAAATAACCCTTTGGTCCACACAAAAAGGGCATTTTACAAAAATTTAAGTTACTAAAGGTACCAAAATGTTAAAAAATATTTTTTGGTTGCAAAAATAATTTGTGCTCCATAATTACGAAAGGTTGAAATGACGTAAATTTGAAAATAACTATTTAATAACAATAAAAAACAAAAATGTGATTGCTTTTACTTTACCCAATAGAACACCGGTCAAAAATGTTTAAAGAACATTGCTAAACAAATTTAATTGTTAACGAAAATATTAACAGCCAAAATTTTTCCATAAAAAATTTTAATCAACCATAATTTTTTTACACAAAATTTCTATCAGTCATAATTATTCTATAGAAACTTTTCATCAGCCATAATTTTTCTTTAGAAAATTTTCATCAGCAATAATTTTTCTATAGAAAATTTTCATCAGCCATAATTTTTCTATGGAAAATTTTATTCAGCCATAATTTTTCTCTAGAAAATATTCATCAGTCATAATTTTTCTATAGAAAATTATCATCAGCCATAATTTTTCTTTAGAAAATATTCATCAGCCACAACTTTTTTATAGAAAATTGTCATCAGCCATAATTTTTCTTTAGAAAATATTCATCAGCCACAACTTTTTTATAGAAAATTTTCATCAGCCATAATTTTTCTTTAGAAAATTTTCATCAGCCATAATTTTTCTATAGAAAATTTTCATCAGCCATAATTTTTCTATAGAAAATTTTCATCAGCCATAATTTTTCTATAGAAAATTTTCATCAGCCATAATTTTTCTATAGAAAATTTTCATCAGCCATAATTTTTCTATAGAAAATTTTCATCAGCCCTAATTTTTCTATAGACAATTTTCATCAGCCATAATTTTTCTATAGACAATTTTCATCAGCCATAATTTTTCTATAGAAAATTTTCATCAATCATAATTTTTCTGTAGACCATTTTCAGCAGGCATAACTTTTCTACAGAAAATTTTCACCATTCATAATATTTCTATAGAGAATTGCATAAGTCAAATTTTTCTAGACAAAATGTTCAACAGACATAATGTTTCCATAAATAATTTTTCTCCATCATAATTTCCTATAGAAAATTTTCATATTTCTATAGAAAATTTTAATGGATCATAATATTTCTATTGAAAATTTAATTATTTTTATATAAAAAATAAAAAAGATTTTGTATAAAAGATGTTATTAGTCATAATTCCATCAAGATAATGTTATCAGTTACAATTTTTGTATAAAAAGTTCCATGTCATATGACTATAAACTCTTGCAAAAAGATATTTTAGGAAAAGTACGAAAAGGTAAGATTTTTTTAAATATTTTACAAATAGTCCTAAAGATACTTAATGTATAATTAAATTTTATAAATGATTTTAAAAACAGTAAGCGCTCAGAAAACAAATTTAATAGTTTAAAAAAAAACTACTTTTTAGAAAGCATCTTTTAAACAAATCAATTTTAAAAAAATCTTAAATTAGAAAGTTAGGTTATTGTTAAAAGCTCTCTTTCAAAATGCACCCAAGGAGGGTTCACTTCAAAAACTCTGCCTTCTGAAAGTATACACTTTAAAAATTGTTACTTACTTTTTGTTAAAATAATATAACGAACGCCTTTTGGAAAATGTACCAGAAAACTATTTAGGGCCAAATGTTACTTTTTTTCTACCTACTGCAATAACTGTTATGAATTCTTTGGAATGATATTGTTTCTGATTTGTATTTTCTGAATTTTTTCAAGATTTAAAAAATTAATTCTCTATTTTTACTAAACAAAAGTTATGTAATTCAGTGGATGATGAGCTTATTATTGTCATCATTTTTACTAATTTATATTTCTTTACGAATTTTGTAATAAGTTTCTTTTAAGCTCGTTATTGTCAATGGCGTGAGACAATCAACAGAGGACAAAAACCCAACGAGACACTTTGCTATTGTTGGAATTACAATGAATGTACAGTGGTTGCAGAAAAAAGGAAAAATAATTGGATTTTATTAGCATAACTTTCATGTTTTTGTTTTTGTGCTAATGCGTACATTATTATTATTAAGAGATAAATAAATTAGGTAAATAACACTTTATAAGAGACATTCTATTGAGTCGTAAATTAATAAACTGTGGAATTAGCTAAACGTGCATTGATTTATTTTCGCTTTTGATAAATTTTAGAGTAATTTGCACACAATTATTTCCCTTAATTAGTATCGTGTTCAAATGTGCAAAAATTGTTAAGCAACATTAGTCACTTATTTTGAGAAATTTCACAATTGACTAATAGAATCAACATTGCGATTTCACAAAAAGCTGATTTTATTGCTAATAAGTAGGCAACAATGTTGAACCATTGGTTACAAATCCATAGTCTAGTTCCTTTAATTTCACGGTTGAAACAATAAATGTTCCCGAAAACTTTTTGCATTTAGGTAACATGTTGCCAAAAACGTTTAATGACTTCCATTAACTTTTCATGAAATGTAGAGTACAACTTCAGCAACATTTTTTTTAATTAAAGCTTAGTACTCTGTTCTAACTTGCGAAAAGTGTTGGACAACATTACATATTTCGCTTGAAAATTTTGACAATATGTTGCCAGCTGATTCTCTCTTTTTATCTAATATTAATGTTGCGCAGTACGGCAGACAAGATGTTTACGAAATAAAAAATTTATAATCACTAAAGAGGCTTTAAAAATAATTAAAATTCTGTTTTTATTAATTAAAATCTGTTTTTAAACAAAAAAATTTTTTTTTTATTAAATAACTTTTAATAAGGTGGATACATAAGGCAATAGATTTTATTGTAAAGAATAATATAAGCATATACTATTATTTAAAGAAAAACTTTGGCTATTATAAAAAAATCATATACTTATTCAGCCTTTTGTTTTATGTGGCCAGTCTTTAAAAAATGTGAAAACTATTATTTTACTATGTAAAAATTACTATTATGCATTAATATTAAAAATAAGTAGAACAGAGATCTCATCGTTAAGCATAACAATAATTTTTCATCGTACATTTTCGCCAATCTCATTAGGCAATTTTAACTACAAGGAATTAATATAATTATATATAATTGAGGAAAGGCGCGTTGACATTATTTTGGTTTTGTTGTTTTGCCATATCCACCAACGTTGTCATCACATCTGCCACTTTTGAGACACCTGCTCACATTAATTTCGATATACTTTTTTTCGATGAAACTACTGTGTTTTTCTAAAACAAAAATCTGTAAAACTTTAATTAAAGTTACGTTTTAAATTAGAATAATAAGACTTGGTGTCTACTTATATATAAATAAGTTGTTGTTTTCTCCGGTGGCGTAATAGGCAGCATTTCAGAATCAGATAATATATCTTGAGTGGGCTGCCTATCTGACGTGCTTAAAAGCTGTGAGCAACTGGTTCTACAATCAAAATTTGCATCACTTACGAAAGCTACAATAAGCAACAATAAATTAGAATAATAACACTTACGTTCTCAATTTCGACGTCTCAGTGAAATCCTCAGAAAACTACCAGGGATCCTGAGATTCGTCTGAATAGAACTGCAAGTCGCATCCACTACCAGATTTTTTAATGCTTTTCTCTTTTGGTTGTAATACCGTTTGTTACTCGAAATACTCCTCCAGTTTTGCTTATATACTTCTTCTAATAATAATTAAAAAAGATCATACATATGTATGTATATACATACATATATTTCAATCCTTACCAGGTTTTCCAATCTCTTTAGCAATATCTATCCACGATGATTGCGCGGCACTGCGGTTAGAATATATCATTTGGGACTTATCCCAAATAACTTTTCTTTTTTTTACTGCAGAAATAAGGATACACTTTTCTGCGTCACTAAATTTTCTTTTTTCTTTTTCACTTTTTAATAAATATACTTTTACTTTTTGGGACAAAAAATTTAAAATTAAAAATACAGTTGTTGCTCACAATTCCGTGCGAAAAAAGTGCTGCTCATATTGTTTCGTAGTTAAAAAAAAATGTTGCCTGAAACGTTTTTCATTTTGAAAAACATGCTGCCAGAAACATTTCGTGACTTTTTCAAAAATAAACAGAGTACTAGTTCAGCAACATTATTTCTTATTTATTTCGTATGAATTATTTTTATATGGGATTTGTCAGTATTTCGCACGAAATTATGAACAGAGTACCATGCTTAAAGACTAACTTTTTTGGTTCTACGTTGTTTGGATTTATTCCGCCAGTAAATGCAATAATATTGTCATTTCTTTCCACCTTAGTTGGCTGCTTGTTCGGTATGAAGACGAGCGCTTTCGATATGAAGACATTGTTCTTAAGCCGTGTTATTAACTTTACCAATGAATCAGTGCTCGGTTTTAGGTAGTTCTTTCATTAAGGTCGTATTTACCCATGTAGGTAGAATGCCAGCCAGCTGGCACTTTTTGCGGGGCTAATTTCCAATCCATCAGAGGGATTTTCCTGTTTGTTTGAGTATATAACTAGTTGTACTGATGTGATAATTGTGTCTGAGATCATGTTTACCTGTTCGTTTATAATGCCACTGCTACAGTCCTTGTTTACTTTTTTTCTTAAGAAACTTTTCAGCTTTTCGCGCAAAGGCATGAAGAGTGCATCTAGCTCTAACCTGTACTGAAACGGTATTCTATGAGCAATAATGATTTTTTGGAGAGCACTGTTAATATACGGATATTCTACGACTTTTTTATTTTTTTAAGTATTACATTTTACAATTAGCTATTTACGCCAATGATCTCTTGTAAGTGTAAGAGAGGAGTATTGTCTTTGTACATTTGAGGATTAGATTCATCTGCCTATTCTTAGCATCGACAAATGTACATCGAACAGAAGATGCATAATTTTTACTATGATAGTCAGAGGCGGATATAGAACAGAATACAAAAAATTCCTTAAACTTTTGAATAAAAAGATCAATTCTTATGGATCGTACATATAAATATAATTTTCATATGCAGGTTATACACTGTGCAATATCTATAATAATTTCAATAAAATATATATCGCGCGATCTAGCGAAACTAAGATTAAACACGAAAATAAATATAATGAAAAGAAAGATTATCAGAAATAGTTGCTTAAATACTTCTCATTTATTTAATAAAAAATAAATACGAAATTTTTCTAATTAAATATTTAATTAAATCAATTACATACCTAATTGAAAAAGAAGAAAATCTTCAAAAATTAAATTTTAATCTTCATTTTAATATGTATACAAACCTTTTTCTGTGTTATATTTTTAAAGAAACAGCATGAAAACTTTCTTTAAATCGTTTGCCGCTTTTTGGAAAGTGCACTTCTTTAAGATTTTTACCTTCTTTTGAGTTCGAGAACTTTTAATCAATTAATTATTTGCCTAAAGTTGCTAAATAATTATTTTATGAAAATAAATAATTATTTTATGAAAATAATTATATAAATAAAATATTATTTTATGAAAATAATTATTTATTTATAATGCAAGTTTTTTGATAGAAATATGCTTACCTTTTTGTGCATAACAATTGATATAAAATAACCAGCTAAGCTATTTAAGAAAAAATTCAAAAATTAATCTTTTTTGCAAATTAAATATTCTCCTTTAAAAAGGATAAATGAGGGTTGTTGTTGTTCTTATTTAACTGTTTTTTCCTCGTTTTATAAACACGGAAGTTGCAAGCGATAAAAACTATGGGGACTGAGTGTTTCATTATTTTATTTGTTTTTTGTTTGCATTTTCGTTGGATAAACGCTACTAAATGCTAAATATAAACTTATATCATTTTATTTTTATATTTTTTTTTAACAATTTTTTTTTTTAATTTTTTGTTCAAGTAATCACCTTTAATGTTAATGCTAATAATAGCAATGTACAACAATGACTATCAAATGCTGATGATGGTCGCAGAGTTGAAAAAATTGTTTGCATTCAGACAAGAGTTGGAAAAATTGTTAGAGTTTTAATATAGCATAATACGAGCATGATTAATTAAAGAGTAGGAAATAACAACTTTTATAACATCATGGTGCAGATATTTTTAAATTATATTATATTTACTGGTTCGTGTGCAGGAAGGATAACCAAATATTTTCTGCAATGAAAGCGAAATTAATACTTTTTAGTGAATATTTTTATGGTTTCGGTACAATACTTCCAAAACCTTAATATAAACTTCTAGAAATTGTTTAATTTCATAAATATTATTTGAAGGACATTTTCTGTTTTGGAGTGTAGGACCTCTAGTATAACTAGCTAAAAAAAATACCAATATTATTCCAGAAATATAATAAAATTGTCTGATGCCTCAAAAGTTTAAATTTTTGAGTTTAGCATAACTTTAACTTTAGTATAAGTTTCGCAGATAGTAATGCTTTAAAGGACTCTTAGAGGTTGAAACACAATGTAATTTTCACACCATTTATCTCAATTTAAGTTAGTTGTTGAGATCTTTAAAAACAAAGACTTGAAATGTAAAATCTGAATTTTCACAGAAAGGAGTCAATGTATTTTTTTGTACTGTAATGAAGAATACATTGCGTTCGATAAACAGAAATTGAGTTTCAAATCTGAACTAAAAAAATTGTTTTACTTGTAAAGCAACACAGATATTGAGATATTTATTTTTGTATAATATTTTAAATAAAAGACTTTTTTCGAAAAATATAAAAACTTTATCATTAAAAAAAAACTTAGTTTTTTTTTAAAGGTTTTTCAAAAGACATTTTTTTAACCATGGTATGATATTAAGAAATGGAACGTTTGTTGTAGTGAGTAAAACAGAAATAATGAGTTAATAACAAAAGTGAAACTTTTATGAAAAAATGTTTTACAACACTTATTTATATATTTCAAATAGAGACTTATTTTTTAATGCCATGCTTGTCAAAAACTGAAACATAACGTAGCGTTGATAGTGTATATAACATTTCGAGAAAAATTTAAATTATTATTATAATAACAACTGTGATAATTAGCAAAACCTTAGTATTTAGAACATTTTTTAAAAAAGATTTTTGTTATGGGATGTGAACTCATTTTCTAGATTATTTAATATTTACTCTATCACACTGTTTTAAAATAGTTGCAGTTTTGACATTTGCATTTACTCTACCACACTTTATTAAAATAATTGTTGTTAATACTCACAACTATAGTCTGAAGGGAACAAGGAGGAAGTAGAGTGAAATCATTTCATTTGGGTTTTTTGCCCCTCAAAAGGATTTTGTGTTGTCTTTACTCAGATACACCAAATTAAATGGTGAAATGCTATACGAAAATATAAAAATTTTTATTTTAAGTCAGAGTTGCTGCCGAAAGTTAAAGTTTTTAAATTGAAATTAAAAAACGCTTTTAGTTTTTTTTTTTTTGAAAATAGGAGCTCTTCTAAAGCTCCGTAATGGTCTTATTAAATTAAATTCTCTTTTTATCGATACGTCTATATTGAAATGTGTTAAAAATATAAGAAACAATTTCGGTTGTTTCAAGTGATATAAATTGTGTTCTTTTTTTCTTTTCTTTTTTAATTGCTTATTTAAAGAACTTTTTTTTTGAATATCTGTTCATGCAATTTCTCGCTTTTTAAAATTTTTTATTTATAGTTTTCCTGTAACTGCCACTAAGAAATCGCTGCAAATGCATAATTTTTTATCGTGTACTCGTGTTTAGAATCTACAATTTGCTTACAAAGACAGCTTCACCCGTTCACACTTCCTTTACAAAGTCATTAACAATCATGTCCTTCACACATACCTACTTTACACATCATTTTATTGCACCATTATAGAAATAAATTATTAAATAAATTAAATTAATTAAAGGTAGATGAAATGCTGTCACCTCCATAATATTTTGAAATCATTTACTTTTCAAATGATCTATTTATATAGTGAGATAAAATGGAAATATAACTATTATCTATTTTAAGTGGATTTAATCAGTTTTCTAATAAATATGTTTTAAGCCATTTTCTTTAAATACTTTTGTGGATTAAAACCCAAAGGACTTTAGTATAGGATAGCCTGGTTTTGGTTATAATCATATAGAAACATGAAGTTCCATTTTAGTATAAAATTTACACCGACAAAACGTTACCCAAAAACCCTTGAAATCTAACATTAAATGCTGTTTAGACTTTAAAATATTACCTTACAATACTTTACACGATTTATTTCAAAACCAGGGTCTCTGTGTAAAAATAAAATAAATTTTTTTTTCTTATTTTTTAATCATGACTGTATTTTAACAACTTTTTTTGGTTTCATACCGTTGCATCCTTCTCATTCACGTTTTCGGAGTTAAAAAAGAAGCTAAAAGAAAAAAAAAAATGTAGCAAATTTTTAAAATATAAAATAAGATGCGAACGTGTTGGCCTTATACTTGTATATTCCTGTCCCATACAATTAAAATAATATGCACAAAGGAAACTCTGCAATTGTATTTTAGACTCGGCACGAAATGTAGAGACTTTATTGTGTGGCTGTGTGTAAGTATTTTATGAACGTGCAGAAATATATTGGTGTACTCTACAAAAAACAATTAATAGATACAGACATACGGCTATAATTAATATTATAAGAATTTGCAGAATACAGACTCACTTTTCCACAAGGATTTCTAGGTTTTTAACAGGGTTATTTGCAGTGAATAAAAAAAAATCAAACAGGTAAGAGATTGGTGTCATTTGGGTTTCTATTATTTTTGCTCGTGACCTCAAAACGTATAATCGCAATAAAAAAAAAACATTATAATAAAATTAAAATATATTACAAACAAACGTTTCTTAAAGTAGAAACGTTAAAAGGAAAGACACTCTTTAGCACTTTTTTGTTTGCAGAATACACACGGAAAGTAATTTGGTACTGTAGTGGCAAAAATCTATGAAAAAGTAAACAAATATTTCGCCCTGAAACGCTTGTGGAACGTTTTATTTGCTTTCATACCCTGGTTTATAGTTATAGAGATAAAAATTTAGTGAAGAGTGCTTTAGGGTTTTCTTATACCTTTTATGCCATAATACTTTGTTTCTGACAAAATTATTCTCTATAATTTTTTTTTGTACTTAATTCGCTTATTAAATTTATTCTAAAAGTGTGAGGTACGTCTGTGAAAAGGACAAAAAAAATTATAAAATAAAAGAAAAAAAAAAAATACAGTTGCAAACGTTCTTATCAGCTGCTTTTGTTTCTTTGTAAATGTTTTTATACTGTGTTAATATTCGTGGCATTAATGTGCGACCAACTTAACGCTTGTTCTTTTGAAGCCTTTATTAATGCTCTTTTTGTTGTTTTTTTTATTTTTTTTTATTTTATTATTTTCCCTTCAATATTTTCCTTTGAACTTTGTTACACAATTTTGTGTTGTAGGCATTTTTTGCGCTTTCAACTCAATTTTCTTTTGCTTTTCAGTATTTATTTAATAGCCAGTAAATACTGTTTACATTTAATGAACTAAAATAAGAAAACTGATTTTATTTGCGTGTTCTACAAAAAATAGGTTTGTAGAAGGTAAATGATTATAGTGGATTGTGGTGGAAATTATAAAACATCAAAATTGTTTATATTTTATAATTTGCTTTAATTTCTAAGTTTTATGCAAAATATTTCAATTATGGCAAAACTGTTTTATAAGCTTAACATTTCACTAGATGATGTAGTCAGAACGGAAAAAAAAATTAAATAGCAACTAAATAAATTTTGTTGTGCCAAATTCATAAGCCAA
Source organism: Trichopoda pennipes (assembly GCA_030448955.1). Taxonomy (NCBI): domain Eukaryota; kingdom Metazoa; phylum Arthropoda; class Insecta; order Diptera; family Tachinidae; genus Trichopoda; species Trichopoda pennipes. The sequence continues at coordinate 791,023 of JASKUP010000044.1, forward strand.
TTCGATATACTGAGTGTTCAGAAATGAACAGAAGATTTAAATTTGTCTTCCAGCAGCATAAAATGGTTCAATTAAAACCCATAAAATATAACCATATGGCTGTTGCTGAAAAATCTAGAACCATGTAAAAATTATAGATCTGAAAGACTTGCGTTACACAGTACAATATTTTTCAGCTCATCGATTAGGGACTTCATTCTGAGAATTGCACTTGAAACTAGCCCTAAAAATAAGAACCCCTGCATTAATAATTTAAATACTGTGGAGTAAACAAACCTTTTGTTTAAACTGAATTGCATTTGGAAACCAAAAGAACATTGACTATTTCAGTATGGAAAATAGCAAGCGCCCAAAATTAGATGATTTTTGTATCGTCTCAAAAATAGGTGAACATGATCCACGTGTGATTAGATTTACATCCGCGCCTGGCCATGAAGCCTTAATCAGATGGTGGACCAAACCACTGCATAATTTGGAACGTCATGCTCGTCCTAGGAAGCCGAAGCCATAATTCTATGCAACAGAACTTTCTTGTTGCAACTTCGATGGTTCCAGAGCAAGGCTGCAAATCATCACTCCTTGCTGAAGAGTTGGAGACTTTCCAACTCCTGTCCAGAACACATGTCAAGCATGCTCACTGGACCGGATCATTCACCTAGCGTGTCATTAACGGGGAAATTATCCTGGCCACCATATTAAACAACAGACCTGATATGGGGCCGCGAAACTACAACCACCAGAAACCCCCATATAAGGGCCAACCTCAATAATCAGTCAAAGAACAGTTAAATGTCTAAAGAGACAAATAACGGAACTCTGCGAGCTTACTGATTCCCGCGGAAATAAAGTGGAGTTTCCAGTTGTACTCCTGCTGACTTCAGCGGACTGAGCTCCCTTTTTCCCGAAGTTGCACAGGTCTAGATAGTCGAAGTTCTATACAGACCATATATATGTGCCCCCGGGGGGTAGGTAAACATGATCAGAGTGTGATTTGTTTTACATCCGCACCTGGCTATGTAGCCTTAATCAGATGGTGGACAAACCACTATTGTATAATTTGGAACGTCATACATGCGTCCTAGATAGCCGTAGGCATAATTCTAAGCAACAGAACCAACTAGTTGCAACTTTAATGATTTCAGGACAGGGCTGCAAACCATCACACCTTGCTAAAGAGTTGGAGACTTTCTAACTCCTGTCCAGAACACATGTCAAGCATGCTTACTAGCCTGGATCATTCACTTTGCATGTCATTATCAGTGAAATGATCCTGGCCACCATAATTTTCATATTTCCCTTATGAGGCCGCAAAACCACAATCACCACGATACTCCTATATAGGGGCCAACCTCAATAATCAATCAGAGAACTATTAAATGTCTAAAGAGACAAATAATGAACTCTGCGGCTCACTGATCCCCGTGGAAATAAAGTAGAGCTTCCAGTTGTCTCCCTGTCTGACTTCAGAGGACTGGGCTCCCTTTTTCCCCAGTTGCACTGTGTCTAGATAGTGGAATATTCTATAAAGACCATATTCATATGCTCCTGGGGGGAAAGGTGAACATGATCGAAAAAAAATTGTTTGCTGTGGAATTTAAAACAACTTATTGTCATTATTCTGATGAAACAGGTTTATGTGGTGCAATTTTTACGCTGAATACAGTGAGCAAAATTTGTTATAATACCTTTATATGTAATATGAAAAATTCTAAGTTTTTCTTTAATCAAGTCAGTGATTAGGGCGCAAAACTTAACAGCACATGATGAATCCAGATGCTATGAATTTAAAATTTCAGGTTATGAATTGATTTAACATAAAAAATTGAAAACAAAAGAATACATTCCAATTTTACTGTGAGTACAATGTACTCCTGTTGCCCATCCACCTAAATCTTCCAGTCTGGATACTGTGTCCCTGCATGCAGAAACCATTTTCATCAATCCGACCACTATGAATGATGCAGATAGAGCATTCGATATTGAATATAATGCATTACAACCGTTAACACAAATCAAAATGGGTTACGTTGTGGTTAAGATGTTTAAGACTATCATAAAAAATTCAGAATCTTTGACATAATTTTGATGCGCAAAAAACTCACAAAGCAAAATCAGCTCACAGAACGCAACATCATACCGAAAAATGCCAAACTGCTTTTCAGGAATTTTATGCTGTTGACAAAATTGGTGGACACCTTGAAGAAATATGCTGTTGAACAATATGTCCAACTCGAATAATGCTGCAGACTCGTGTGAATATAAACAACTTACCATGATCATGAGGACCACCAGTGTGAACTTCAACAAGGATGAGTATTAGAATAAATTTAAAATGTTCTAAATTTTGTGTCCATGCATGGAAAAAAATTAAAATATTTGCATTATGAATTACAATTTTTATTTGTATGCAAAATAAAGTTTATCAAAAAAGCAGGATATTTGTGTATTTATAGATCAGTTATTAAGCAACAAATGGGGACAAATTAAATATTTTTGCAATCTTCAAGGCACTGGATACACTTTTCTCGGATTTTTGTTTCGCTTTTTTTTCTCCTATTCAATATTTAAAATATCTTTGTTTTAGAAATTAAAGATTTACATCTGCGCCTGGCTATGGAGCCTTAATCAGATGGTGGTCAAACCACTTTGCATAAATAGGAACGTCATGCTCGTCCTAGGAAGCCGAAGACTAATTCTAGCAACAGGTTTTTCCTAGTTGCAACTTTAATGATTCCAGAACAGGGCTGCAAGTCATCACTCCTTGCTGAAGAGTTGAAGACTTTCCAACTCCTGTCCAGAACACATGTCTAGCATGCTCACTGGATCTAGGAACATTCCACCAGGTAGGTGTTATTAAGGGTGAAATGAACCTGGCCACCATAGAAAATTGATCTGTCTGTTATGGGGCCGCGAAACCACAACCACCACGATACTCGCGAAGGGCCAACCTCAATAATCAGGCAGAGAAACAGCTGAATGCCTAAAGAGGCAAATAGCGGAAACTCTGCGGGCTACTGATTCCTGTGGAAATAACGTGGAGTTCCCAGTTGACTCCTGCTGCCTTCAGGGAACTGTACTCCCTTTTTTCCCCCAGTTGCACAGGTCTAGATAGTCGAAGTTCTATAAAGACTATATAATGAGCCCCCGGTGGGGGATTTCATATGGTATACCGTATTAAAATCTAGAAAATGTGATAAAAATACCTTTTGAGCAAATTATAAATTATATTATTAAGGCAGCCAACTTGACAAAATTATTATTTTTGAGGCTACTTTCGCGTGCAATTGAGTTCCCAAAGCATGGTTTGCATCGTATAAGGAATGTAGTACTCCGCGTAAATCTCCCACAATTTTTTTTCTTTAGTGTATGTTAGCTGCATTGTATATTAAAGTAAATATAAAAAAAGATATATATATATATATATATATAGAATTGTAATGTTCTAGTATTAAATTTAATGCTGTCATAGCTTTAGCTGTCACTATCACTGCCACCACTGTAGATAATGATGATTTAAGCTTTAAAATATTTCAACACAGTCTTATTTAAAAATGTATGCTATAAAAACAAGATGAAGAAAATATATGTGACAACAACAGAGGAAGAAATGTGATGAAAAATTAAAAAAAAAATTATTATAATTTAACAAAAAATATGAATAAATAATTGCAAACATTAATTATTTCATAATTTTCATACGACTACAATTTCCATACGTATGTATACTTTGTGTTTGTGTGAGTTTAAGTGTTTACAGTCAGTTAATTTCGCTTAGACTCGTTCAGTAAATAATGATTTTTTACATCATTGATTTTTAAGTATCATCAGAGAAGAAAAAAAAATTAAACTAGAATAGATGGTTAGATGTGGTTTAAAAAAGGATTAGCCTTTTTGTTTGCAACAGACACTTGCCAATAAAAACTAAAAGGGATGCTTTCCTTTGACTCTTTGATAAAATTGAAATCAACATTTATGGAAAGCAATTACTAATCAATGAAGCAAATAATTGAAAATGTTAATTTAATAATCAATATGCTTTGTGAAAAATAAACAAATTATTTTATAATTTTAGTTTATTGACCCATTTTTTTTACTTTATAGTTAATTTCTTTAAGAAAGTATATATGCATATTTTTTGTAATTAAAAATTTCCATTAATTTGATAAGACAATAAAAAATATTTATTTGAACATATTGATCGCAGATATGATATACATAACTAGATAATTAGCACACATAAATAACTTGTTAATTACATTCATCAACGGCAAGTTCTTTACGGGCAATGTAAGAAAAGTTTTAAGAAAATGAATTAAAAAACTTAGTGCAATATCGATAAAACAATTGAACTGCAGTTTAAGTGATACTGAAAAATGGCTATTAATAATCTAAGTCGTGCTTACAACATTAAACTAAATGTTTTTCAAAAATTATATGAACAAGCCTATTAGCCATTTAATAAAATTTAGTAAAAAAATTATTCATTTTTTATTCATTTTCACTTTGATTGAAAATTAATACTCAGTAAAACTTTAACCAGCAGCATAAAAATTTTTATAAAAAACTACATTTTTTAATATATTATTTCTATCATCCATCTGTTTGCCACATGTTTGCTATATTGTGAATATTAAACAGTGTCACTTTGCAATCCTGTTGTATCGTTTCGTGTGGAGCTATTGAGGCATATAATTCTAAGAAATTAATGAAGCGTAGTATTCATTTCCTTTTTTCTTTTCATTTTCCTTTTTGTCATCATAATAAATATTATTGGTTCGCTCTACTGATGATTATGAAGACGATGACATCGATTTCAAATGACAAGTGCGCTTACAGTATAAGAGTTTGAATAAATACAAGAAATACAAAGTTTAGCTGCAAGGAAATAAAAATGAAACTATAATTTAAAAAGAAATTTCTATAAAAGGACACAGTGAAAAAAGAATTCTAAAGTGCATTGAGGTCTGTAAACAATTATATGCTACAGCATTATAATTTAATCCAATTCAAGAAATACAAAAGTAAAAAATGCCAAAAAAATATACTTTTACTTGAAGGAAAAAAAATGCAAATAAAAGAAATGTGCAACAACAGCAACAGCCTGAATGGCCGCAGTAAAACTCATTTTAAATGCCATGCTGTTATTTTTGCATAGCACACTGGTGTTGCTATCAAAAAAATATCATGGAAATAATAAAACTTTCAAGTAAAGAGAGTTTTAATTTAAAAAATTAAAAAAATTTAAAATTTCAATACAAAAAAATTCGAAAGATTAATATGTGGCTACCGCATCGTTTTTTGAGCGTTCAAATTTAGGTCACCATATGTATTTCATATCACTAATAACGTACAAAGCGTTTTTTATACAGTCTGGTTTTTTAGCATTAACCCGTGACCTCACGGAGAGGAGGCCAACTCACGAGTTTTTTTTAAATTAACCTATCGACAAACTTTGATTTTTATAGTTGTCATCGCTTATGGCATGCGCAGCACTATTTTTTTAAACCTTCTATCGTCCAGATCAATATTATATTTATTATTATACATTTACAATCACCATCTGCGAAAATACGAGATCCAACTAAGCGGTGTTGATTTTTACATATGCTGGGCACATTTATAGGTCTTTATAGAACTTCGACTATCTAGACCTGTACAACTGGGGGTATAAGGGAGCCCAGTCCCCTGGAGTCAGCAGGAAAACTGGAAACTTGACGTTATTTCCACGGGAATCAGTAGCCCGCAGAGTTTCTGCTATTTGTCTCTTTAGACATTTAGCTGTTTCTCTGACTGATTATTGAGGTTAACCCTTCGGGAGTATCGTGGTGGTTGTGGCTTTGCGGCCCTATAACAGGTTTTGTTTAATATGGTGGATAGGATCATCTCGCCATCAATAACACCCACAGCTGAATGATCCAAATCCAGTGAGCATGCTAGACATGTGTTCTGGACAGGAGTTGGATAGTCTCCAACTCTTCAGCAAGGAGTTATGGTTTGCATCCCTGCTCTGGAATCATTGAAATTGCTACTAGGAAGGACCTGTTGCTAGAATTAAAATTCGGCCTCCTACGGCTGTGGTGGTCATACCACTCACAATGGTATGATTAAGGCTAACTGCCAGGCGCAGATGTAAATCTTATCACGTAATATGCTGGAGACTGCATGATCTGCAGGAGATTTATTTGAATCCTTATGGGACGACTTTGTTTATTTAAAAAATTTGTTTAATCTTGTATCTTCGCTAAACAAACTCTTCATCTAAAAGTTATGCGCACTAATGATTCATTTTGAAATAAATGTCAAAGTTCACTGGGCACATAACGATGGTTTGTTGGATATTTATAATTTTCGCAAATTCTATGATGTTTACAAATGCCCTATATTAACTTAAGGTGCTGACTTACGGAGTTTTAACTGGGCAATCACGGCAATTTAATAAAGCTTAGGCGATGGAAATTTCTAACATGTCAACTGATTTTGCATGTTTTTATTTACATCGACAGGTTTGCAGAGTAAAAAGATGGAGGAAGGCAATAATGTAAATTACTTTTATTCTGTTTTTTCGGCCAGGAAAAGTGGAGTAGACTTTCCATTCTTCAGAAATAATTATGGCTCTATAATTTACAGTAGAAATAAATTTTCGTAAACTAATTTGCATGCCTCTGTGCATCAAAACGAAGGACATACTTAAAATATTTTGTGCAATTTTTATTAAACAAGACATGAAATTATTGTAAAGTAATAAATCATATGTTAAGAAAAAATATAATGGTTTCAAGCCTTAAATTTATATTTAAATGTTTTTGAGAACAAATAAAAAGTTATGCATGCACACCTGCATTTCAGGTTCTGCCTTAAAATATTATTGCTGGCAAAAGCCTGAAAAAAGTAAACAAATTTAGATATGGAAATATTTCCAATTATATGTGCTTGGATTTTCCGACGGGGTTAAAATTACTTTTACTTGGGTACGGTTATCCGTCGGCAAACAGCTGCAACCGGTTTGTTCACAAACCAAATTTGACGAGGGTCGACGGAAAACCGTACCCAAATAGAAGTAATTTCCAATTATACTTATCTTTTAATATTTTGGCTGCACTGAGGAAAGATGGATTTAAAGTAGTTGTAGGCGTTCTTAATATCTTCGGTTACTATTTCAAGGGACTTCCAAGCTTTTCATAATTTTCTGTGGAATGATGGCAATAAAATATTTTCTACAGCCTTCATCAAAGGTTCCTTGCATAATTTTAAACGTTACTCGAGCTTGAGAGTTGTTGCTTTCCATTTTTTACATAGATATTGATTCCCTGTATATCGCGAACCCCAAATATAATGAAAGCAGAAGTGTCTTGCAAAACATCCCTTTAATGTTATGTATTAAATTCATTGAACCGTCGATAAATAAGCGCAAATCGCCAACGATATAATCCCTAAGCCTATGTAGTAAGTGGACCTGTTTGCTTCGTCAACAAAATAAAATTTCTGATAATCAGCTTGGCGTTTCCGGTATGATGTTGGGCTAATATTTTGCTCTGTGAATTTTTTACGTTTTAATTTTTTTTCGCTGTAATAGTCGCATTTTAATCGCAATGTAATCTATTTAGGTATGTGTTACCGGCTGTCCAGAATCGGTGGTTTAGGTGGAATTGTAATTGCAGTGCATTATACTGGAAAAGTGGGAATGTATATATTCTTTTTAAATTTTTTTCTGTTCATTCCGTAACCCGAATTATCTGTCACCAAAATTTCAAAATTGATAGTTATGAAAATTTAACAAAATTTTTTTATTTGTTGCTTTCCAAAAAAAATCAATCAAAGGTGTGCAATTTATATCTATAAGCGAGTTAAAACGCCTATATTCTTTGAATATTGAAAAAGATGGCAGGTTTGTTTAATTTTTTAGTTTTTTTCTGTTTGTATAAATATATATTTACGGAGATATGAAACTATTAAAACAGTTATGCAGCTTCAGCGTGCCAAGATAGCTAGTGTCACTGCTTCTATCTTCAGCAATTTGTTGGCATCATAAGAATATTTTGCAGCCTTATTAAATTGGAGCTGTTTTCAATATTATTCATTTTATATAAAAAGTTGTTTCAGGTTCAGGAAATTTTATAATTAAACCCTTTTTAATAGGCGCTACTTTCAAAGACAAGTTTTTTTTTTAATTTAGAATAATTCTTCGCTTTTTTACCAATTTTTAAATTACATAACTGTATGTTATTTTGGGGAATAATTTTTGTTACGTTTTTTTTCTTTAAAATAACATCACTTCGCCTATCAGTAAATTTTATAAATTAAAATGAAACGGAACATTGATTCAAATCATTTGACAACATTGAAAATGTATAAAAACATTAAATAAAATATCTCTTTATCGAGACATATTGCACAATAAATATTTCAGTATTTAAGGAAGTCGTAATTTCAATTTTGCTACGGTAATTTCATGTTCAATACTTATAAATTTTAAGAAGGATATTTATTAATGGTAAAAGCCACTTTTTCCCTGCTTAATGATTTTCTTTTTAGTAATAAAGTTGTTGTAACTACTTTAGTGTAACTGTCAAGGTTACACAAATTGTGTTTCGTATTAAAAAAAAATTCAGTAAAATTATTAAAAAAAAGTAAAAAAATCCCAGCAGCTTAAAGAAATGTCATTTCAAAGTTCATATATCCTTGCAATGGTGGGCCTGAGATGAAGGAGAAGTGATTGAGAAGAAGCGATTGACCCAATTAAATTATAAAGTTATGTCTTTTTACATTTTTGTGTTTCAAACATATTTGAAATAAATAAAATAAGAAATGAATTGAAATAAAGGTAAAAAAAACTATATAAAAATTTATTCAACTTATTTTATTTTTAAAAAGCATAAGCTCAGCAGGTCTAACGACAGCGAAGAAAAACATTTTTCAATAAACAGCTTTAATGTCAGGAAATGAAAAAAAGCAACAACAACAAAAATGTGCAAATAAATTGTATCATATCGTTGGCAACAATCTTAAATAAAATAAAATGATTATTGTTTCCCTACTATTCCATGCCGGCCTGTTTTTATTATTAAATTATAACTGTAATCAAGTTCTGGTCATAACACAAGGGTGCAAAGCTGACACATTTTCAGTGAATTGTCAAATTCAACAGGCACACAAACAGCAACAGAGCCTTCGAAAGGAAGAGATGATGTTATGCCTTCTAAGTGGATGCTTAGTTTTTCTTCACTATCATGATGACAGTATACTGCCATTCTGTTGTTTACACGGATTCATTATAATTTAATAACAAAAAATTACCAGCTTGTTGGAAATTATTATTAAATACAAAAAAAAAAAACTTCTAATTTACAGAGAGAAAACTTGGCTGTACGTTGATATAAATTTGTAGGTCTTTTAGCCAATAAAAAAAATTAGGGCATGAAATATTAAAAGGAAATAGATACTTAAATATTTCTGAAAATACGCATAAAACATTGAAAAAGTCAAAAACTTTTAACACCATTATGAATTTATTTATGTTTATTTATAATAGCTTCTTATTATTTATTGACTAAAATTGGTTTAACAAATCCACGAACAAATTTCACATTTAAAGGGTTTGACAAAATGGCGTGGAAAAAACTTAATATCTATGAAAAATTTTATTCTGGTTTTCCCTAATATTTCTTACTTTACAAAAGGTTTTCGAACATCGATATCGGCCATATATAATTTCTTAATTACATTCAGATTAAAAAAACAAACATTACAGAGAATATGTGTGATAATATTGGTGCTTAATTTTTAGTAGAGAAGAAAATAATTTCATTCAATGGCGGCTTAAAATTATGCACAGAAGTTCATAGTAAAGCTTTCGACAAATTGCCTTAACAAAAACATGGTTGAGGTAACAATAGCCCTGAAGCAAATTAATATTATTGAATTATATATATGATTGTGGTCAGATCACATCATCGTACATAAAAATAATATTTTTATCACTGGGAATATATTAATATCCCACGGAAAAATAATTCCTTAAAAGCAACCACAATGTTTAAAGTGTTTAGGGATTACAATGTAATATAACCATAATATAATACAAATTATTGTTCGCTTATTTGTATTCTACTAGCGTGCCCGTGACTGCTTTGCAAGTGGTTGTGTTTTATTCTGCAGCAATCTTTTTTGTGGGCGCCAAAAAATTCAATCTTTCAAGAAAATTAATCAGAAAAAACACAATTTCTATTTTTTTGTTTTTATGTTTTTTTTAATAATTTTATCTTTTTCAAAATTCTATATTTTTCTGTCTTATATAATACGTTTTATTCTATTGCAGTGTTTTTACATATACAACATTTTTCAATTGATTTTGGATCGCGGTATAGACAAAGAAAACAGTTAGTTGGTTTATTAACAAGTGATTATGATACATATAATTGACCGTGCGAAAAACAGGGATCATTGCAAAAGCAACACGTATGGGCAACTGAAGCCGTTTCAAATCAAACGGCAAATCTGGAGGAATCATAGGAATGTGTGGTATCAGCACATTCTCGCCCTTATATTTTTCTTTTAACATTTTTGCTTCAATCACATTTTTTATGACTTTTTTGACTACTAAACGTGTCCCATTGCAAAGTCGTGGCTGGCAGACATTTCTAAGCAAATTAATTGGTACACCAACTTTCACTTGTAGGCGGTGGGGTGGCAGTCTAAGTAACGCAAGCGATTGGTAACGGAGTCCACCGATTTTTAGGTAAAGATTTCCTCGGGAATGTGAAACAAAATTGTCACATTGATATCCGAAACATCTGCATTTTTCGCAGCTAAGAAGCTCTTTCCTCCAACCAATCATGGTTTCTAAAATTTTGTGCAATACGTTTGTGAACAATTCTTGTTTTGATTGTGCAAAGTGGCAAAAATTATCTAGAAGCGTTTAATTTTTGTGGTGGGGTCAATTGAAATTGCGCTATTTCCAATATCTAACAATTGCTTTGAAAAACGTTCGGCTGATGGATCATTTTCCAATTGAGCACGCAAATTGCACAGAATATGGAAAACAAAATTCTCTATTTGTTTGCACATCCACTTGCTATGAACATGAGCATATTTTGATTTGTATTGCCGTCACATTCTGTGCAAGCACACACCCACCCAGCAACGTACAAACGAAAGCACACATTTCATTTGATACAAAACATTGAGTCGAAGTAGTCAATGGAAAAAAATTTTGATTTTTTTGAAAAATTTGTTTTGTTTCAAACACGCACTGTGGACACACTATTGTGCGTAAAACCATGAAACAAAGATACAAATCAGCGAACGACGATTACGAAGGTACTGTGGTGAAAATCCGACGGCGCATCTAGTCAAACACTGACAACGAACAGACACGTATTTTGTGCTTAATTTTTATATTTGTATATTATATTAGTGGTTTTGTTTTTTTATATAAGGAAATAAAAGTTCATTTTATTCTTGGCTGAATAATTATTGGTGTTATAATATAACATCACATATTCCAAATTCTAATGACAAGTCAATCAGATGTTAGATATATATTCAACCAAGAATAAAATTAACTTTTCTTTATTATCAAAATTGAAGTTGAAAGGTGTTCGAAAGTGAGATTATGTTTTGTAATATTAAAATGCTTTTGTGCAACTGTTTGTTAAATTCAAAATTTATATCTTTACTTTCTATTGTTCTTTTACATTCGTTGCTCAGCTTGGAGCAGTTAGATCGAGCTCAACTGGGAGCTAGGAAGGTTGAACAAAGATTGAATTCCTTCCCTCAATTTCAGCCGTTTATATTCCGACTGTGAGAAGGTTATTATTAGTCTAGTACTTAATTTATTAATATTAATTATATACAAATGTTATTATATATGCATTTACTTTGCGATTTCTTTCCACAAAATAAATGTGTCACCTGAAACTCACCGATCGACACACACACGCTATGTATATGCCTGTTGAAGGCCATTCAGTCATTGCATGTATGTAAAGTATAATAACAACAAACATAAGTGCATTGCTAGTGCATTGCACTTGAGTAATTTTATTTAAACTTTTTAGTTTGTTGTGTTAATGACTACGTGTGTGAATATTAGGTATTTACATTAGGGTGGTTCCACTACAACCGTAATAAAAAGGAATCTACAGAGAATGGTCGGTCTGCATCAAATCTTGCACCAGTTGAATCTGGTAAGTCTTCAAAGTCAAATCCTTACACAAAAATCGCCATGTGGTTATTTTGGATCACCACAGTTGTTGAAAACGTCAAGGAATTGACAAATTTGGATCTGCTTAAACCCGATCGCCACACGTATTCGTGTTCGCACATTTTATATCGAGAATTTCGACTTGAAAACTATCATGTTGTTGGTATTGCCACGATTGAAAAATAAACTTTTTGTTGAAAAAGCCCATATTTTCAGCGTTTATAAAAATCTTTTTGTATGTTAAACAAAATTTAAATTAAAAATTCTGCCAGTAATCACATCATTTTCAATTATTTTGATTTTTAACTGTAACAGGAAGAACTAGAAATTTAGAATAAAGTTAAAATACAAAAGGTTTCCCATAGTTAAAACTGAACAAAATGGTGGTGTTTCCATATACGAGCTTATTACTACAAAAACTCCTTTTCCTTGTCTTTGAACTTGTGAAAATCATTCATATTTTTGCTGAACTACAATAGGTGCCCTCCTAATGATAACACTTAGTTTGGTAACATTGTTTAAATCAGTGATGGGCGAACTTTTTGGGTAGCTGGCCAATAAATTTAAAAAAATCTTGCGCCGGGCCATTAAATTAAAAAAAAAATAATTTTTTCTCAAACATTTAGAAAATATAAACAATTGAGTTTTAAAAGACCCCAAACTGCCCCAAGTTTCATCTATAAATTGGTTTCTTTCCTGTAACTTCTTGTTCAGTTTATTAAAGTGCTCGAGTAACTCCGTGAAAAAAGCAAACTCGATGCACCAATTCTTATCCTCCAATATTTTCCACCCATCCAAAATTTCAGTTTTAATTTTTAGAAAAACTTTAATTTCTTTGAGAAGACTCCAAACTCTAGAGAAGGCATGCACACGCACAACTCAGCCACCTGATCTTTGTGCATCAACTTCCAAAAAAAACTCTTGAAATTGTCGATGTTACAAACCACAGGCTCGAATGGTATTAATTAATTTTAAAATAATATTAAGTACGTGGTTAATATCCAAGGCAGCCTTGCAATGTAAAAAAATTATTCGCTTTCAGGATTCTGACTTTTATAAACTCCTGCAAACCCCGTATTTTTTCCCACCATGTTAGGTGCTCCATCAGTTGTTAAATTAATTAATTTAAAAATTGGGGCATTGAGAGATTCCATCTCCTCTCTTAATTCATCATTAACTATTTTTCCTGTCGTCTTTTCTTTCAAAGATCTCAAACAAGCAGGTTCTTCGGTTATTACAAAGTTTTCATCGACTCCTCTGATAAAAATTAGAAGTTGGGCTGTATCACTCCTGTCAATACTCTCGTCCATAGTGACTGAAAAATACTTAAACATTTTAAGACGTCCATCGAGTTGATTGGTTAAATTAGAAGAAATCGCTTCAATCCTTTTTGTGACCGTTCTACGTGACAGCCCTGTAGATTCGAAATCTTTTACCTTTTCTATAAATAGACTAGATATTTTTCTTTTCAATTGCTCTGAATGAACTTTCTTGTCTTCATCTGTCATTTTATAGTACTTCGACCCAAGATGTTTTGAATTAAAGTGCCTAGCGAGATTATAATCTTTTAGTACAGCTACCGGTTCTTAGCAGATAAGACAAATAGGTTTTTGGTTATATTCCATAAAGAAGTACTTCCATGTCCGCTCTTCTTGAAATACTCGACATTCCGAATCAATTTTTCTCTCTTTCTATTTTCGATTGACATTTATGGGGGTAAAAAACTTAGACTAATTTACTATTGCACTTATATTTACAATACACTTTATATTTTAATTACACAAATAGAACTGTAAGTTGGCAACTTTATAATTTTTCTTCACAATTTATTCTTTACGTAACGAGATTTGCACTTTTACTGATTGCTGATTAATCCATCGCTGGCCCTTTTATATTTGTTGCGCATATTGTCTCGAATATTTAAGAATCTTCTAGATCTCACATATAATAGTTGTTGTTATGTTATACGTTCAGTTGTCTATATTAGTTGTTAGTGTTTTATGATGTTTATGTTTCTTCTTGGAATATTGCATCAGAAAGTTGTTGTTCTCTTGTGTGTACAATATTTCCTAGAAAACTACGCAGTTTGTACAATATAATATGAAAACATTGCATTTTTTTTTACTAAAACTGTCAATTTATATCTTTTTTTTGGGCATAATTTTTTAATAGGTGATTAATTCTTTTTTTGAAAAACGCTCGGCGGGCCGGATTGAAACCCGTCGCTGGTTTAAATTATTTCCTAAAACAAAAAACTCTGTTAAAAATTAATCAATTGACAAATAATTTATTCTTGAAATTGCGATTTTCGATTAGTTGTATCGTTTTGTGTTATTAAAAACTTTTTCAGATTTTTACACTCTAAAAAATTTTCGACTCTTTAAGTGGCCACCATAACATTTGTGCTTTAAATACTAAAAAAATTTATATATTTTTGGAACATAATCTAACTGGAGAGTTATAAAGCAACAATGTATTTATACGACAAATTCATTCTGTTTTCTTTCTTAAATTAAAAATCTTTTAAAAATTATTTAAAGATTTTGATTCACCCTTTTGAATTAATATTTAACCATTTCATTTCACTAACTTACACATAACATCGCATAAACACATAATTTTTTTTAAACACAAACCATAACCGATATTTATAGCATTTTCATGGTTATCAGTTATTTTTGCCATTTGTTATTTCTAATAGACATTTATTTCATGCTGGCAGAATATTGTACTTTTGAAATACTTTGTTATTCATAATTGTTAATGGGCCCATTGAATGTTTAATGTGCAATAAATTACAAATTATTAAAGAAGTTAAACTAATTAAAATGTTCTGTGTGTCGTTATAAATAATATTTCTTCTTGTCTGTATTAATTTTTATATTAACAACAAAATGAGCAAAAAGAAGTAACATTTATAACTCATTAATTTATGTTTAAGATAATCGTTAAGGGAGTAAACAGCTGTCGTTAAAGTAAAAGGCACAAGGAGAAAATCTAAGCAGCATACAAATATTGTTCTGAGAAGAGACTATTCAATATTAGCTTTGTCTGTTTAAAATGGCAATAAATTTTTTTATTTTGAACAATAACCCTTTTTGTGATTATCAATACTGTCGTAAATTTAATTTTATTAAAACATATTTATATATTTTTGCTCAAATTTAAAATTTTCTTTATAAAATTACACAAATTTACTTCAAGTAGTTTTTACTGAAATGACTTCAAGTAAATGTTAAAATAAAATTTAAACAACAAACAAACTATTTACCAACAATATTACTCAAATTTACTCAAGAACAACTCTGCAACTGATTTTGTACAAATATTATAATAAATAATTCATGCCACATCTTACAATGGTAAAATTTAACATCACATTAAAACAACGTTCACAAGAAGACTGATTTATTTAAAGCACTTTACGTTTGCGAGTGTTTTCTCTTGCAATAACCAGAATAGCATATAACAAGCAAGACAAATAAAATAAAATGTAAATTGATATTTTTTTGTTTGTATAAAACAACAAGTGCTTTAATTTAATTTATTTCTTTTATGAATTAAGGCAAAACTTTCTGTTGATGTAGAGGGTTTCAGCTCAAAGTAATAGTCTCCCGGTATTCTGCTGCAAATTATTCCACGATCATATTATAGTGTATTATAGCAGGTTGATTATCCCCAAAGCGAACTGCAATTTCATTTATACAGAGAACAAATTTTTTATTTTTTTGTGATATAAATTTTTTGTGAAAAATAGCAACTTCAGATGCAAAAGATGACTGAAAAAAGTCACTTTGCTCAAAAACTAAATTTGTAAGAAAAGTAACTTTCAATGCAAAAATACGTCTGCGGCATAATTATGGACCGAAGCTATAGATAACAAACTATTTATATATTTTTAAAAATTATAAAAAAAAATAATTTTAAGTAAAAAAAAAAAAACAAAAAATTAATTTCCAATAAAAACTTTTTTTGTAGAAAAAGTGACTTTTTTGTTTAAAAATGCATAAGAGCTTACTGAAAGCCTTGTGTATTTTTCAATAGAAATACCTTTTTTTGAAAATATCAATTGGTGGAAAAATGAATTTTATTTTTATAAGCAGGTAAACAAATTTGATTCGTCTTAAGTTTAAATTTTTTAAACATGTAATGACAGTGAGATTCCGTCAAAATATATCAATGTGTCCCGGGGGTATTTCAGACACGAGCAGAGTGTGATTAGATTTACATCCGCGCCTGGCCATGAAGACTTAATCAGATGGTGGATCAAACCACTGCATAATTTGGAACGTCATGCTCGTCCTAGGAAGCCGAAGCCATAATTCTATGCAACAGAACTTTCTAGTTGCAACTTCGATGATTCCAGAGCAGGGCTGCAAATCATCACTCCTTGCTTAAGAGTTGGAGACTTTCCAACTCCTGTCCAGAACACATGTCTAGCATGCTCACTGGACTGAATCATTCACTTACGGTGTCATTAACAGTGAGATGATCCTGGCCACCATAATAACCATTATACTGTTATGGGGCCGCGAAAACACAACCACCACGATACTCCCATATAGGGGCCAACCTCAATGATCAGCCAGAGAACAGTTAAGTGTCCAAAGAGACAAATAACGGAACTTTGCAGGTTACTGATTCCCGTGGAAATAAAGTGGAGTTTCCAGTTGTACCCCTGCTGACTTCAGAGGACTGGGCTCTTTTTTTTCCCCAGTTGCACTGTGTCAAGATAGTCGAAGTTCTATAAAGACCCCGGGGGGTAGTTTAAACACGAGCAGAACTTTTATGTGATAAAATTAATTTTTTTTGATAATTATCTATTTACGTTGGTTTCGCTGGACCGATTTGGCTAATTTTTGTTTGGAATTATTTTAGCAATATAAATAATAGGTACTGAAAACTACCAAAAACAACAATTAAATTTTCCCATACAAAATTTTCCTAGCCGTGAAACATTTGATGTCTTTACTTTAAAATGGTCACTTGGTTGTCAATATATTGAAGTATTTAGACGCAAATCTTTAGTGATCCATCCGTGTGTAAACAGCCAGCAAACTTGCCAGCAAACTTCTGTAAGATCACAGAAGGCACAGAAGATTTGATCCATAATAGTTTCCCAAAACTACAAAAATCTTAAGTGAGTCGTACAAGTGTGGCTAAAAACTATGATTTCAATAACATCAACATCACCATTTAGAATGGAATACCCGGCGAAGCGACTACTGTGGTGAATCAAGATAAAGTTGTCAACTGAATTCCTAAATTCGCTAGATTTATCAGACACTCGTCCCCACTTCCCCCCGAGGATCCATCTAGACTGGTGTCTTGCGGGGTAAAAGGGAGCCCAGACCTCTTCAAGGCTAGTAGGAGCCACCTGGACAATCCACTATATTTCCACGGGAATCAGTGGCCCACAGCTGTTCTCGGGCTGATTATTGAGGTTATGGGCCTTTTGGGAGTATCGTGTTGGCTGTGTGTTTCGAGGCCCTCATGAGAGTTTGTGGGTCGGATCATTCACAATGAACACAGGTCTAGTGAGTATGAATGTCGTCGTGTTCTTAATTATATTAAGCTTCATGCGTTCTGGACCAGGAGATGGAAAGTCTCAAACTCTTTAGCAAGGAGTGAAGGCTGCGGCCTACTTCGGGCTTTCGAAATCGCAACTAGGAGTGACTGGAGGATATACGTATCCGAAGGCCTTCTAGGGCGAGGATGGCGCTACATACCATCCACAGTGGTAATGGCCACAATCTGGTTAAAGCTCATGGCCAGGTACAGATGTAAACCTTATCACGTCATTCCTTCCCACTTTCGTATATTGAAAATTGGTAAAACCATTATTCTTCTTCGAAACATAATTTAACCATGACTTTGCAATGGACTCTCAGTCAAGAAAATGAAAAATGTAATTAAGGCAAATTCAGAAGTGAAGACGTGCTATTGCCACGTAATGCAATGATCCTGACAGTAATGCTATTCAAATTACTTTCACAATAGCTATCAACAAAGCACAAGGACAATCGCTGCAAGTGTCTGAGTTAAATTTTGAGAAAACATGCTTCTAAAGTGAGCAGCTCTATGTGGCCTGCTCACGCATGGGAAAACCTTCTGCTTTAATAGTTTGCGGAATTTAAAAGAAAGGCAATTTTTGCCAAAGTGAACAAAAGCTTATTGCCATGACTCTATTACAAAAAGAATAATTTTTAGATAAAGAAAATTATTTTTATAATTTTTTTTTCTATAACAAACCTCTTCGAAAAAAGGGCTTTATTTGTTATTATTTTTTTTAATTTTTTTTTTGATTCTTTGTAAAAAGTGTCTTTTTGTAGTTCATTTTTTCAAAGATTCAGCAACATAAGTATTATTAAATTAACTAATTATTTTAATATTAGTGACTTTTATGTAGAAAAGATTTTTTGTGGAAAAGTAATTTTTTGGAGAAAATATTTTAATGAAAAAAAAATTTTTTTTTAAAGACATTTATAAAAAAAGAAAAGATCAAAAGAGCTCTTGTCTTTATTCTAAAAAAAAGTACTTTCACCGTAATAAATAGTCACCATTTTAAAATAACTAAACGAGTATTTTTTTCGCATGCTACTGTTCCACCTCTCTTTTATATTATTATTATATTGTTTAACACCTGCTAAGTTGTCTTTAATTCAAACAACGCCTATCTTATAGTTTCCTTGACATGCATAATTAAAATTTTAATTTCTTTGTTTCATGCAAATATAAAACACATTGAATTTTACTTTCTTTTTCATCTATTAAGTTTAACTTTCGTTATAGTTAAGAACTGTGACAATGAAACGCCCTACTTTCTTTCAACGCGGTTAAAAAAAAAAAACATGCACATGAGCCACTAATGGAATAAAACCAATTTAGCATATTTCCTCTGGAGAGAAAGTAAATGAAAAAAAAGTAAAAAAAGTGAATGTTTATAGAAAATATTCTTTGTACCCCATTGATATTTAAGACATTTATACCTGGCATTGAATGGCTTTTTGAAATTATTTTACACAAAATATACGACTAGAATAGTATTAGGTAAATGGAACAAAATTACCGTATATTATTTATTCTACTTATTCTTACTAAGTCATGCACAATCCTGCATACAAAGAAATACAAAAATGTATATACATGCACACATATAGTCAAGCAATTGTATACTTTATAAGGTGGAGTTGAGAAGAAATATTAAGGTGAACTCAGCAGGTGTAGTTGATTAAGTGACATACGGCTTCAAATCATAGTCATAAACTTGAACATACACAAGCACGTTCACGTTTACACGTTATACACAAATAGATGTATATGTGCATGAGTCTATTTAAATATCAAAGCATTAGTGTGTTTATAAAAGGTTATGCAACAAGAAGTTTGTTTTCTAAAACGAAATAAAACAAAAATCGATTGTATTACGAAGAGATAAACTGGCACTCAGACAGATGTCGATTCTTTCATCAAAGTTTAAAATCACTTTGCGGCAAAGTGACGGTCCTGTTCCATTAATCACACCACGTATTTTAAATTTTGAGACTGAAATTGATTCGATTGGCTCCACATAGACCCTGTCCTTAACATAGCCTCACAAAAAATATTTCAGTGGTGTTAAATTACACGGATCTGACCGGTCATTTAACTGCTGATTGTCGTGAAATTATGCGATCGGGAAATTGGGTTTGCAATAAAATGATCGCTTCATTGGCTGTATGTCATGTGATACTGTTGTGTTGAAGCCACATGTCAGGGATATCCAAGTCATCAATAATAGGCCAATATTAAGTTGTTAGCATCTCGCTGTGGGCCCCCCGGGGGCACATTTATGGTCTTTATAGAACGCTCGACTATCTAGACCTGTGCAACTGGGGGAAAAAGGGATTCCAGTCCCCTGAAGGCAGCAGGGATTTACTGGGAACTCCACGTTATTTCCACGGGAATCAGTAGCCCGCAGAGTTTGCACTATTTGTATCTTTAGGCATTTAGCTGTTTCTCTGATTGATTATTGAGGTTGGCCCTTCGGGAGTATCGTGGTGGTTGTGGTTTCGCGGCCCCTTAACAGACAGGTCAGTTTTATATGGTGGGCAGGTTCACTTTAACTTTAATACCACCTACCTGGTGGAATGTTCCTAGATCCAGTGAGCATGCTAGACATGTGTTCTGGACAGGAGTTGGATAGTCTCCAGTTCTTCAGCAAGTAGTGGTGGTTTGCAGTCCTGCTCTGGAATCACTAAAGTTGCAACTAGGAAAGACCTGTTGCTAGAATTAGTCGTCGGCTTCCTAGGGCGTGAATGACGTTTGCTTTTCATTCCCATCTGATTAAGGCTCCATAGCCAGGCGCAGATGTAAATCTTATCACGTAATCTTGCAATGGCATTATCCATTGATCGCTACCGCAATTCCAGCTACACCTTCGAAAAAAACCTGCCAATTACACCTAGAGGCCATACAGCGCCAATGCAGTGACACGTTGGACATCTAAAGGCATCTCAATAATTGATCTAGGATTTTCAGCAGCCCAAATACCATAATTTTGATTGTTGACATACCCTGACAAGTGAAAATGGGCTTCATCTCAAAAAATTTTTTTTTCAGAAAAACCCGCTGGTTGGTTCTGAATGAATTTATCGAGGCTTTAAAGTAAAATCCTAACGCAAAATTCGCCGTGTGGTGGTTTGGGATAACCCGAATTGTTGAGAACGTCAAGGAATAGACAAATTTGGATCTGCTTCAACACTGTGACTCACCGCTGCGATGTTTTTGGTTGCACAACCCTGTCAAACATGCGTTGGATTTTTTGCAAAGAGCCTGTCGATTAAAATTTAATGACAAATTTAATAGCGGTTTCCGAACAACGATTATGCTCTTCCCAAAATATCACGAATATTACGAAATGAAACTTTGACAGAACCAATATTTTCATAGTGAATTTTAATTATCTTAATGCGTTTTTCATGTGAAATTAAATTCATTGCAACAACTGTTAATGTATCTACTACGAATACGTCAAAAAACTACATATTAAAACAATCATGTTGTTTATGTTGCCACAATTGAATAACAAACTTTTTGTTGCAAAACCCGATATATGTGATTGTAAATTTTAGTCAGTTAATAGTTGTAGCATGTCACTATAGAAATTCAAGTATATTGAAAGTCGAAGAATTGAAAAAAAAAATAATAACATAAATTATAAAATGTGTTGTTGTCACAAGAAAAACGAATTTCTATCACTTAAAAATACCAAAAAAAAAAAACAAAAACTCATTGGTGCGAATGTAGTTAACTGCAAATGCAGCTGTGTTCACACACAAAGTGTTTAACGTTCTAATGCTGTTGCTAATGCTCTTTGCACATTTTGACTCAACAAAGTTCTTCTTCGCTCTACAGATATTGTAGATTGTTAAATATGTCACACTAAATTGACTTCGATTTTGAACCGGAAATGCATACAACTATTTTAAATTGTCACATTAATATTTGGAAAAGTAAATTCAGTTTTAACAGACAACGCACATATACTATGTTATGCTGAAGCAACTTGCAAACACTAGTGCGCTAAACATAAAAATTTAGTATATGCAGCTTCACAAGTATATTAAAAATTAACCCGTTTGAGTCTATAAACTTAAAAAAGTATTTTTGTGGAAAATTAAAAATTATTCTATTTGAAGGGCATTTTTCTAAAGAAAACATATTCATGCAATGCTTTTGATGTAGATGATTTCCTTGGCAGGGAAATTTTTTTTTTAAAAATTGCAAACTGCATGATGGGCACTTGTGCCATTTAGTTGGACATTTACAGATGTTCTACGTCCAGAAGTGTCAAACTAGGCTGACATACATATTTATGTTGGATTTTTTTTTTCAGCCGACTAATTAATACAGATTTTAATTATTTTCCGTTGGGATAATTATGCAAAATTTTTATGTTTTTTTAGGCGTAATATTGATGTCAGATTTGTTTTCGCCCAACATATTTATTGAAGCTATTTTTTATGTCAGAGATTTATTTTTTCGGTCGACATATTTATGCCAAATTATTTGTCGGCCTTCTTATTTATACAGATTTAAGTATTTTGCACCTGCAGCTATTTTTTACTACTGTAAAAATATTGAATCTCAAGTCAATAGAATTTTAGTAGCGTAAACTCATGGGAACTACTAAATAGCAAGTTTCGTCCACAGTTACGAGATGCTGCAAAAACTCGTTCATATTGTATAGATCCACCACAACACAGAGGAAATCAAAGAGCACGAAATTTTTTCTACATTCTTCTCAAAAGGTAACATGGTTTGCTATAAACGGCTGTGTGATGATCAAGAGTCGGCAGGCTTATTTTTGGACCACATAAAACAATCAATTAAGCTATTTCTTAATTTCCATTGATTAATGAATTTCATAATTTAAAAAAAAAGAGAACATTATTATTAAATGAATTCCATTATACACTTTTCATATTTTATAATTTCATTTATTGTTTTTTTATTTGTTTAATTTTATTATTGAATTATAATGTTATTAATTTTAAGATAAAGAATAGCCGTTAAGAAGCGCCATCTATTGGCATGAAGATACATCCGTAAGAAAAACATACCATTAAACACAACCCTAAACAGTCGCAAGCAGCTGTCGTTTTTTGGTATGGTTGTGTATGTGTGCCTGGCAAAGACATATAAAAGCGGTATAATTTAGTATTTTAGGAGAGTTAGCCACGGGGAAGCAACCGGGCAAGACTTCTTTTAAGTAAGTTAGAGTTTTATTCAACTTAAATAAAATAGCCTTGCGAATAGGTTTAGCTCAGTTAATCAAAGTCAGAATTTTATTCGACTTCAAGTTAATTGCGTGTAGCTAGGGTTTACGGCAAAACAAGTTTTGGCGCTGCTTCACGTGGCCAGAATTTTATTCGCCTAGGTGACGGAGGACAAAGCAAGGCCGCACTTTGTTCAGCCAGGCCAGAATTTTATTCGCCCTAGCTGAACAGGACGGACAAGATCGTGAAAAGGGCTAACACCAATTTAGATGAGGAAAGGTTGGCTCCGAATATTATTCTTAGCAACCGCAACTAGTCGAAAATATGTGGACAGGCAAACTGTTCTGCTCAGACTAGACCAGAATCTTATTAGATCCAGTGTGAGAAGCAGTAGGCTAGCCAGCGGAGAGTACAGACGAGAATTCTTGAGGGGCGCGAAACGGTGAATTGTTGTTGACGTGCTCAGTAGTGCAGTAGTATAATTTTAACTTAATTTAAGAGTGGATTATAATAAAAATTATTAGTAAAAAAAAAAGAAAAACAAGTGTCACTCATGTTATTGCAAACTAAATTTTTTTGTAACGAACCCTGGACGTCGCGAGCTCTATCCAAGCGTATCGCGAAAATGTGTCATTACAGCTTTTAAACATAAACTAAATGACACAGGTTGTTCAAATAGACAGTTGCCTATTAACTGGAGCAGTGAGGCCGAAGATTAAAAAAGTTACGGACTTATGGACTCATTCTTGTATTTGGAAATTTAAGACTATTACTTTTTCGTATGTATTATAAAATGAAATATGCCCGTATCTTTTGTTTTTGGTTATTGTTGCTTTATTTACTAACATCATATAACTTAATACTGCTTAACCATACGCAATTTACTTTCATGCATAAACAAATATTCTAGTAGTTCTTTGAATTAATACTACGATATTGTTTTCAACTGCCATTTCCATTTATAAGCGGGTAAAATCATTAATATTGTTTTGATATGATAAGATCTTTCAACTATTTCTTTTATGCATACGTACAAGTCGACCAAAAGAATTCTGTAACAACTAAAACAAGTTTTTGTTTACGGTAGTGTAGAGATGGCAAATCTACTTTTGTAACAATAAATAAATATAAGTAAAAACAAACAAAGCTTTTCGTATTTATCACAAGTTTCAGTTTTATGTTTTCGATATAAACATTTCGAAGAAAATGTTTATTGGCATTTACATAAACAGGCATTTCTTTACTCGCCTTAATTGGGTTAAATATTTATGCATTGCAATTTAAAACTACATACTGGCTTAATGCGAATTGTCTTCCATTGCAATTTGCAAATGTGACAATAAAGATAGAATTTTTTGAATTGTTGTTGTTTCTAAGAAAAGTGTTTTAAATGTTTGCAGTCATACAAAATGCTTTGTAAGCGTATGTAAAAAAAAATTTTACTTTTTTCCTTTCATGTAGCAAGCCCATATGCGACTGCATTTTACATACACAAAAGCTTGTGTTTGGTGTAATCAATTGAAAATTTTGCAATGTTTATTTAAAATCTGCTTTCATCATTACATACAGACTCCTGACAAAAACTACTTTCAACCGAACAAATCATGTGGAATGTATTTCACTTTTGCTCTCATCTACACAAAACTTTAATGTATATTCTGCACTTATTTTAACAACAGTGTATGGTAAATGTGTGGGTTTTTGTATGTAAGAATACAACACTCTTTAATACCTGGTAAACGTAGAGTTTCCTTCAAATGTTAGACAATAAAAATAACAATATAAAATAATACTTGTACATATTTCATTTCATTTCATTCATTTCTCGACAATTTCAACATAACCTCAACTTGCATACACACATCCACCCAATGCAGTATAAAGATTGTCAAGAAAATTACTTAAGAGTTGTGCTGCTAAATAACAAGGATTGAAGATGAAAGAACTATTTTCATATTGAAAATGTACGTTCTTTTTTAAAAAATTGAATTGAACAGCCCACATACCCACAGTACCGGCAAGAAAAAGTACTTACAACTCCATTTAATTTTCATTGTTTTAACCTCATATTGTGTCAAATTTAAGTGCATATTGCTGCGTTTACTTGTTTCACCAAAAACAGACTTTTCATTTAGTTGACGTTTCAGCTGCATCTTCTATTGCTATTGTTGACAACGGCAACAACAACAACAACAAAAAATGAATAACAAAACATACGAAAAAAAAAGAAAAGCAGCAGGCACAATATCAGTTTATATTTGTATGTTTGTTCTTGTTCTTGAGTGTTCTTTTCAAAAATAAGAAAAAGAAAATCCAATATTTTCCATTCACTAAGAGTTTGACTGTAGTTGAATGACAAAATGACTGACTGCCTGTCTATTTGATTGACTTTAAAATGAAGTAAAATGATTTCCAAATACATTTTGGTTTGTGCAACTTTAGATTTAGGAGGATGCATGATTTCCCTATAAAACACACATATTCCTTGAGAATAGACTTTTAATAACATAAAGAACAGATTGTTAATCAAAATTTTAATATTCTTACTCAAGCTATTTACTTAATTTTATGTTGTGCTAAATTAAAGAAAAAATATTAATCGGTTACAATGCTTCTACTACACAAGGAAATAAATATTTATTTTTTTTAACGATATTACTTTAAAGAATTCTCCTTTATTTTAACAGCAGTCGCAATAAGTTCAGCCCCGATAGCGTATATTAAAGTTGTTGCGGCGAAAACGTTCGTAGTCGAATTATGCGGTTAGTACAACTATAACTGTAGTTTACACTATACCTAACGTCCCCCTCCCCCCGGGGGCACATTTATCAGTATTTAAGGATTACTTAAACCCATCTAGACTTGTGTCAAAGGGGTATAAGGATACCAAGTCCTCTGAAGGCGAACAGGGAGTCAACTGGAAGCTCCACGTTATATCCACGGGAATCAGTAAGCTCCAGAGTTCCGCTAATTGTGTCTTTAGCCTTTTAGCTGTTTCTCTGACTGACTATTGAGGTTGGCTCTTCGGAAGTATAGTGGTGGTTGTAATTTCGCGGTCCATCATTAATTTGATAAGGGGCCACCTTTACTGAGAACAACGGGTGAATGATCCGGATCCAGTGAGTATACTTGTCATGTGTTATGGACTAGGAGTTGGATAATCTCCAACTCATCAGCAATGAGTGGTGGTTTGCGACTCTGCTTCTGAACTGCTGAAATTGCAACTAGGAACAACCTGTTGCTAGAAATTAGTCTTCGATTTCTTAGGGCGAGAATGACGCTGTTTATCATCCGCAGTAGTATGACCACCATCTGATTATGGCTTGCAGCTAGGTGCAGATGTATAACGCATTGTATCTAACCTATCCCTCCCGTAAGCGCATTAATATGTCTTAAAGGAATCTTACGGTCATTACAAGACACCGGAGATAAAAAGGAGTCCAGTGCCCTTAAGGCTAGCAGGAGCTAACTGGGCAACTCCACATTACTTCCACGAAAATCAGTAAGTCCTAAATTTCAGCTTTTTAGCTGTTCTATGACAGATTATTGACTCTAGACCTTCGCGAGCATCGTGGTGGTTGTGGTTTCGTAGGCCCTCATGAATTTTAAGTAAGGGGCCAGGATCATCTCACCTCTGCTGAGAACAAAGGGTGAATGATCCGGATCCAGTGAGTATACTTGTCATGTGTTATAAACTAGGAGGTGGATAGTCTCCAACTCTACAGCAAGGAGTGGGGGGCTTCCGAAGTTAGAGCTAGGAGTGACCTGTTGTATAGAATTATACTTCGGCTTCCTAGGGCCATGGTGCACGCTACATATCACCCAAATGGTTTGGTCTACCGCGGGTTATGGTTTATACAGCTAGGTACCGACGTAAGTCTTTTCACGCATATACCTTACCTATATAAGCGTATTACCGGGGGACTTCTTATGTGTGTTAAATGCTCATATTTTTCATCAGGAATCATAAAACATTAATTTTCAACCATTGAGCGCCTTTTTCTCACCAAGCATCACCAAAAGTTACAAAATATATTTATTTTACAAAAAGCTAATTATTTTCAGCCTGGCACCAAAAGTCATTAATTTTAAAAAGCCACTTTATGATGGTAGAAGGCATCTTTTCCTCGCAAACTGGTATTTGCTTTTTATAAAAGTCGCTCTTGCCACTGGAAGACACATTTACATAAATGATGATTCTTCTCAACTGCTTTTTAATTACTTTTTTCTTATCTGCTATTGAAAATTTTAGATGTCAGCATATAACTCTTTTAAAAAAAGGCCATATTCGTCAAATTCAGGGTTAGTATTGAAAAACGTTTTAAGTTTATTTATTATTTATATTTCCACGCTCTAGTTAATCTAAAGAGATCCAACTCGAAAATTTTTAATTTTCATTTTTTACAAAAAATCCATATAATTGGTCACATCAGTTCATAATGTTCTTACATAATGTTCCCAAGTCTTTCACAAAAAAAATACTGTTGAATTCCTCTTTTTACTTCTGCAGAAAATTTTTAGATTTTGCATAGGCTCCTTTTTGAGCAGACAGTGTGGTATGTTGACAGGTAACATATTTCTATATACTTTATGCAAATGTTATTATCTGCTTACAACGGTTTAAAAATTAAGGCCATAGACCATAGATAAACCCTTTTACATTTTAATTTTATTCTTAAATTCAATGCAATTTTATGGTACGTGAAAGTAACATCAATACTAAGATACCCTTTCATTCATGTTGTTATCGTTGTAATAGGCGTAGTTTTAGTATCAGAACATCATAGTTTAAAAACAACAACAATATTAGTATGAATATTTTGCCACTTTTGTAACACCCTTTAATTTTTAATATTTGTTATTGTGGCCAATGAAGTGGTACACCGACTATGAAAATTTCTTAAATTTACCTGTTACGTGTTTATAAATATGGATCTGCGTTAGACGAGCGCGTGCACAGACAAAACAACAGGGTAATGATTTTCTCCTTTTCGTAAGAATTATCTTATTATTAAAGAACACAAAATAATTAAACTTTTAAGCTGTTAGGCTGCAATAAAACTGCCAATTTCTTTAGAAACATTGATTCGTAGGAGATAACGCCTTTCGATCAGCTCAGCTGTTATCAAAAAACTGCAGTAAAAGGAAAACTATTGTTGAATTATTTAGTTGAATTTTCTGAAATTGTTCGAACTGAATAATAAATTATTTTGATCTTGTGTTTGGCTATTTTCGACATTAAGTTGCCAACACTTCTTAACCATTTTGTTAGTTATCAAATGATTTATGTTTAGCTTAGATTGGCATTTGAACATGAGCCTATTCATGCCTGAACAACACTTTGAACTAATACTAATTGGGTCCAAATTAAGGAGCCGTTGTCGTATTTTGAGTGATGATATTTTTCTAGATGTTATGGTGTCCCCACGCCGTCTCAAAGATGACCGTTTGGTGTGCTTTATGGGCTGGTGGAGTCATTGACTTTTTTAGTTCATTAATTGAACAAGCATGACGTGCAAAAGCTATGGTTTAAATAAGACTATTACACAGCTCATACCACAAATGATATATTGAAGGAAACCGCATAGTTTCATGTTTCGGACCAGGGAATTGGCCTCCAATATCGCGAGATTTAACACCCGTAGATTATTTTATGTGAGGATATGTGATAAACGCTGATAGACCTGAAAAAATTTATAACTTGGAGGATAACATTCGCCGTGTTATTGCCCATATACGTCCACAATTGTTTGAAAAAGTCATTGAAAATTGAACACTTAGATTACACTGCGTCCATACTAGCTGTGGCGCTCATATGTCAGGTCAGATTTAAGTTATAATGCCACAAAATTATCATCCGAATAAAGTAAGTCTTATGTAAAATAAAAAAAAAAAAATCATAACCGTTTTATTCCATTTTAAAGTTATATAACTCTATAAAAGCAATCGTTTATATCCATCGGTACTGTGCCTAGAGTAGTATTGACTGATCACTTTAACAACAACCAGGTTATACATTTTATAAATTAATTGCATGTGGCTTTGTTTAAACACAAATATTAAACAAATAATTTGCTTATCTTTAAAAGCATTTAAATTAAAAAATAGTCATTGTCAAACTCCAACCGGCGTATTGATTCACGAACATTAGCATAAAAAAAGTTAGCGCTCTTCAATTAAAGTTTAAAATCAAATTTAACACTTTGAGTAACAAATGGGTTTTGTTGTTGTTCAATTTAAAAAAGCGGAAAAATAAGTTAAGTCATTAATCAAGTAAATTGTTTAAATTATCAAAGTTGTATAAGAATGCCTACGTTATTGTTATAAATTTAGTTTGCGCTACACAATGCGACTTAATTTACTCAAATTGCTCCATTTACACTTCTTCGTAAATATTCAAACAATCACTGATTTACACAAACGAATATTTAATATCCTTATTGTAACACTATTTTTCGCTTTCCTACGCATTCAATCTAAATATAAAAAGTTACAAAGTACACAAAATAACGTCGATTAAAGTGGTACATCAATAGTACATCAATCTATGACTTGTTATGGTTTTGTATCTTCTTTGACATCCAATTCGATACTAAAAGGTTTTCCAACACTGATGCAAATTTCAAAAAAAAAATTAATAATAATTTAGGAAATTGGTTATGGCGAGGAGAAAAGAGGGAGTAGTGATCTTTTGTACTTTTTGTACTTTTGAAAGTAGCAGGAAAGACCTCTGGAGGGAGCTGATACCAGCTGTTGCGTAGTGTGTCTAGCGTACTAGACAAGCAATCACAAATGGATGCGGTCTCAAATAAAATCAGGTGAAACGCAAAAATATGCGAGTAATGCGAACAACTTCTTTAATTCCATTAGAGCACTTGCCATTATAGTAACGAAAGAATATTGAAATACATCCCACATTGTTACGATGCTCTAGAGCATCAATAGAGTTGGATACCCTATTGTCCCTCCTCTACGCGGTCGAGCAACTACAAAATAAACTGTGGCGCCGGCTCATACATGAGAGTTGTATTCCACGGGTATATCTAGTACAAATAGTATGAAGATCGGGGGCACATTTATATTCCTTGACGGAATCTCACCGTCATTACATATGTCACCGGGAATAGAGGAAGTCCAATTTCTCTAAGGCTAGCAGGAGCCAACTGGTCAACTCCACATTATTTCCACGGGAATCAGTAAGCCCCAGAGTTCAACCTTTTGGCTTTTTAGTCTTTTATCGGTTCTTTGAGGTTGGCCCTTCGGGAGCATCGTAGTGGTTGTGGTTTCGCGACTTGCGTTTGAGTTGTGTGGGTCGGATCATTCACAATGCACACAAGGTTCAGTAAGCATGCTTGCGGTTGTGTTGTGAAATTGTATTAAGCTTGCATGTGTTCTGGACCGGGAGTTGGATAGTCCCCAACTTTTCAGCAAGAAGTGAGGGCTTTGGCCTTCTCCGAGCTCTCGGAGTTGCGACCAGGAGTGACTGGAGGATAGATATATCCGAAGGCTCTCTGGGGCGTGGGTGACGCTAAAATCATCCACAGTGGTTTGATCATACACAGCTAGGTATTGACGTAAATTTTATTACGCATCTCTTACTATTTTACAAAACCGAGGCACTTGAAAGCTTCTTTAGAAACCTGAAAAATGTGCTTAGTTCATCGAATATCACACTGAATTTAATTTTCATGCCAAGAACATCAAGACCTTTCGATTCGAGAATATATCATCCATAGGAACAGATGAAGCATCATTTCCAAACACAGATCTATGCTTAAGCATGCAACATTGCATTTTGCGGACATTGCATTAAAATCAACTCGTATTTACTCGACCCTTACCGAGATCGTGATTGAGCGTATTATTTAGGTTCCGGTTTGTGGAATTCATCTCTAATTGATTCGGCAGATTACCAAATGAATATGAACGACATATGATGCTGTTATCTGCAAATCTTTGGTTGTTCCTTTAATGTAATCGAATGTACAAAATACACAAATTTTTAAGCTGACCCTCGTTTTAAATATATACAAAAAAAAAAATTCAGTTCTTTTGCATATTTTGTTAAGCCAAAGTGATATTTTGTTGGATAAAAATAAGAATCAGGATCCATAGACAAATGCCAGGAAGCGGATGGGTAGAAACAAGAGAGTCAGTTGTTTTTTTTTTTGCGTACGAAAATTTACAAAGCCATTATTTTAAGGTGTGATCTCACGTTTTAAATAATCAAACCTAAATTGTCAGCTCTCAAATTATTGTTAAGGTTTTTAAGATTTAACTAAATATTAGCTGGAAAAATAAATTCTTGCGTAAATTATATGACACCCTTCATTGCATTTCCCTGTGTTTCTATCTGTAAAACATTTATTAATGCCATCCATTTATAACTTTAAGTACCGACATGGTATTCAGCTTAAGAGTCTTCTACTTTTCACATTTATGCTGTCTGTTAAAATTTCCTTCTTTCTTTCAACTACTCAATCTATCATTTGTAATGCGGTTGTCGGTTAGGGTAAATGTAAAGGTACACAAAAAAAGAAGTTTAAATGTATTTTTGAGTTTTTTTTTTTTTTTCAAACTGATATTTGCATATTTATGAGATGTACCTTCAAATCAGATAGAAGAGTGAATAGTATGAATACAATGCAAAATTGGTTAGCTGCGAAATTGTAAAATTAAAAAAACAAAAAGTTAAAATGAAAATGTAATAAAAGTTACCACCAACAACAACAGCTAGAAGTATCTATAGCTGACATCTTCTACTCTAATTTCAACAATGCTTTACTTAACGCTAAAGCCACAGTCTATTCTATCTGTTTTTCTAGAATATATGCAAACAAAAATATAGAAGAATTTTATTTGTGTTATTGCTTTTGGCTTTTTATTCGATTTTTTAATTCTCCTGTTTTTTTTTCCAGACTTTTGAATATGATTCCTCCTCTATACTGACACAATGCTTGTCGGCTTTGAATTTAATGTTTTTTGTTTTTGTTGTGTACAACACAGCTTTGGCAAAGTAGTCTGCAGAAGACAGAAGTTATGACTGACAGCTTACAACAATGTGAATCATAACAATTTATGTAAAAATATGTTTTGACTTTTTTTCCGGGTATTTCTCAACAAAAGATGAGTGATAATATTTTGTGTTTATTTTGTGTTATCTATCTAACTAATCACATTGTAAATTATTTTAATGTATTGTTTATTATATTTCAATTGTTTTGTTAGTTTTGACAGCATTTTTTTCTGTTTTATTGTTTTCACGAATTTGTAATTTTACTCGTTTTAGATTTTAACTTTAACAGCAAACATATCTATAAGTGACTGATGTTCCATTTTCCATTAACAAAATTTTGTATGTTTATTTGAAAGCAGAAATATGTGGCATGCAACCATGCTCACAGCATTTTCAATAATTATTATGCTTCTTTTATGTATTATGGTCGTAGGTATTATGTTTTGGTTACAAAAATAGTTAACATTTTTTAAATAACAACTGTAACTAACTGACATTTTTAATATTTTTTAAATGATTACTCACCCTTATTCTGTTTGGCGACGGCAATAAGAGACTGCGGCGTTTTTATCGTTTATTGTAAATCCGTATTCTCGTTAACACTATTGCCATTTTTCAGTGACTGGCAAAACATGTTTGGTATTCTGTAAAAAAATTTGACGTTGATGTTGCCTTAAATTGCCGTTAATATTGTCGTCTGTGATTTTGGTGTCGTGCTGTTATAAAAAAATTTTTTAAATTTAAAGAACTAAAAAAAAAACAAAATAAAATATAAAAAAAGTACAAATAAAATAGAAAATGGAAAAAATTAAAGTTACTAACACCAACTAATATGAAAAATTAGTGGAAGAATTGGGCAAAAATTCATCACTTGCTAGGGGATTTCGAAGAGGTAGTGTTTCTACCAATTCTAAGGAACAATGGGAAAGTATTGCGACTGCTATAAACGTTCTTGGTCCAAGGCTGTGGCAAATCTGCTGAACATTTTGATTTAAATTTATTTTAGGTTCACTTTAATACAGATTTTATTTTTTTTCACACTTTTATATTTTTTTTTCACAACAATTTTAGCAAAAATAGTACACAAATGAATCAGCTGAATCAAATTTTAGATATGTGTCTCTTATATTTTATTAAAGTCATCGATAAACTGGCAACGTCGTCATAAGACTGTTGGGGAATAATAAATTAGTATTGGTGTTGTGTTAATATGATGTTGCCTCAAAATCGTCGACGATGTTGCCGTCGCCAAACAGAATAAGGGTGATTATAAGCACAGGTCTAATAAGAAAAATTCAAAAATTTAATTTATATTTTTAATAAATCGCCACACCATTCGGTGGTGTTCTTAGGAAAAAATATAAAACACAAAAAAAAATTTATTTGCCTTTATAAACCCTTGTTCTTAAAAAAAATTTGTTATTTATCATTTTAGGATTTTTGAATGATGATTATTTGCATTTAATCACAAT
Organism: Trichopoda pennipes; assembly: GCA_030448955.1. Lineage (NCBI taxonomy): Eukaryota > Metazoa > Arthropoda > Insecta > Diptera > Tachinidae > Trichopoda > Trichopoda pennipes. The sequence continues at coordinate 824,473 of JASKUP010000044.1, forward strand.
TTTTTAGGAAATTGTGACATTTTGTTAGGAACTGTGACATGGTGCTACAAGCAACTTTAGGTTATTCTCATTATTTACTATAATCATAAATTCGGAATTCGAAAAGAAAATTTTGCAATAAAATATGGAAACTTGTGTTTTGAAAACATGCATATTAAGTAAATTAGAGTTGACAAAGATGATAATTACGATAGCGTAAAGCTTTTAACGTTTGTTCATGGATCCCTAAAAGGTCATTTATTAAAGTACAAGCTAATTTAAGTTACATTAATTCTTTTACATATATAGCTTTTTGTTATTTAAGTTAAGTATTGTTAAGGTTAAAGGGAATTCAAAAATATTTTTCGCTTAAAATTTTTGTTGTTCTTTTCGTTATAAGAAAGATTACCAGGTAAAAAATGTTCTTGTATGCTTAAAATTTCCCTTATTTAAACAGGCAATAATGAAATCTTTTACTACTTATAAGTGTTACACGTGTACTATATTTGATAAAATATTAATATTTTGTTCGCAATTAGACTGAGTGAATTACCTTATTTTTTTTTTAAAGAAATTTATTCTATTCCTTATCATTTTGGCTGTCAATTTGACAGGTTATGAATTTATATTTATTAGCAGCATGCTGTTTTCTTCTTTTAAAAATTTATTGTTTTAACGTGTTAATATGTCTTTATTTATTTCGTATTATAGCAAATTTCTGGTTACCAACGAAAGAAAGAGAAAAAAATAATTTTGCTGATTAGGTTGACACATGACCAGCAATTTGTGCGTGCTTTCATTTAATTTATTGTTTTTTACTTAAATTGTGTTTTATTTTCTAAATTAAATATTTTTACACAAAAATCTGTAAATTAATAAAGGTTGGTTAAATCTTCGTTATTTAGGTTTTTCTAAACAAAATCCTACAGAGAGTTAAGTTTAAAGAAAACTGACACAAGAGCCACAGTTATAAAACGATACGTGCCGCAGGAGTTGTATCGACAAATATAGGCAATATTGCAGAAGATATATTTAACAATCACGTGCAAACCATGACATTTTCCTTTATAAATATACAAGTGATTTGCATTTCTCTCTCTCATTTTATAGGGTCGTACTTTACACTTGACTTGTAAGCGCTCGTTGTACATATTTTGTGATGTCATTTTTGCTAGTTAATGATACAAATTTTCTTCACTATCGGGGCAGATATAATTATTTTTTGAAGCGAATTCTTTAAATCTTTTAATAGAAGAAGGAAGTAACATATAAATAATTTTCAATTATTTTAAATTATTAGGGGCCGTTGAAATAAAAATCTTGAGATATTTAGCAGAAGGTCAGTCATAAATGGCTCTGCTTTTAACAATATTAATAATCCGAATTCAACTTAGCTTCTTCTAAGGCGAAAGCTTTAAGTCTACTAACAGACAGTCTACCAACAGGCAGTCTACTAACAGACAGTCTACTAACAGACAGTCTACTAACAAATAGTCTACAAACAGCCAGTCTACTAACAGACTTGTTTGCATCGCCCTTAAAGATAAAAATTACACTGTGTCTCATTCCTGGTCGACTGGTAATGAAAAATAGTGATCAGCGATATTTAATAACTTAGATTATAATAAATTTTGTAAGCAAACAGGTAAGAGAACTAAGTGAATAATTATTAGTCCGGCTTAAGTTAACGTAAATTCTAAATTTTTATTTTTTTTGCTATTTGTCTGTTTAATTATTTGGTTAAATACCCCGCTGCTGATGGATACAGCGATCTAGAAAACTCTGCTTTGTATGTTGTTAGTGACTAATTTATCTTGCTTTAAAAATTACTACGTGAACTATAGCTTGATTAGTGATTATGCTTCTGGCTATAATAACAAAACAGTTCGATTAATAGTAAATTTGGAATTTATAATATTAATAGAATTGATACGCTCAATCACGATCGCGCTGCGATCTTCGAATGGGGTCCTGCAAAGAGACTCGATTTTAATGCTCGAATATCCGTAAAATTATGGAATACAAATTTCATGTATGGGCCGGCGCCCCAAAGTCTATTTTAGAGTTGCTCAACCATGTACAAGTATCGAACGCTATTGATTCCTTAGAGCATCGACGCATTGTAGCTTGTATTTCACTGTTTTATCGTTATTACAATGGTAAGTGCTGCAACGAAATTAGGGAACTTGTTCCCGAAACACTTACATTTTTGAGTTTGATCCGATTTTCGTTGAGAGCGCATCCATTTGTGGTCGATAGGCCAGTGAATCGCACTACAGGAAAAATTTGTTTTTTAGCAGAACAGTCCGTATCTGGAATAAATTTTCTCCAGAGGTCTTTCCTGTCACTTTCAATGTGGGAAAATTGAAATCGAATATCCACAAATAATACTCCCTTTTTCCTCCTCCCCATAACCTATTTTCCTAGTTCTGGTACAATGCACTACATGAGTAGGGGTCAGGTAGGGGTAGAGCGAAAAAAAATTAACAGAATTTTATACATTTATAAAATTTGTTTTTGTCTAAAGAAAAACTTATTTCTCGTTGCAAGTTTTGATTTAAACATGTTTCAACAATCAATTGTCACAAAAAAAAAATTTAAAACCACTTGACGCTTATTGATATTTAGGCATTTATAAATAAAAAATAGATAAATTATATATATATATAAATATATAAAAAGGCAAAACGAATAAAACGTGACTTTGCGAATTATCGATGTGGGTTAAATGTTGAAAATATAATTGTTTGTTCTGTTGTTGTTCCTTTTTGATTGTTGTGCATGTTTTGAGCATCTGTCAAAATGTTACTTTTTGATGCTTCTTTTTATGTTGTGTTTATTACAGCAACAACAAAAATTTTATGTATATATATATATATATATATATATATATGATAGATGAAAAAAAATACAAAAAAGGAAATCAGAACTTAGTTTACTGCTCATGTGTTGAAGGGTAAAAACTTAAATAAAAGTTTTGCTCAAGAAAAGAAATTTCTGCACTGTAAAAAATTTTAACTATGAAAATATTAAAATATGTAGACAGTTAATCTTAATATTTTCTCAAAGATTTAAATATATTACCGTTGGGGAAAGCATATCCATATGAACAATTCACTACTGGTCGTATAACTCATCAGTGACTTTTACCCCCAATTTTGTTTATAGAAAAATCAAATCTTATATCTCAAGCCGAACTGATTTAATAAGAATTATATTCAAAACAACAAAACTAAAAAAATCTTTATACAAAAACACATTAACCATTAGGAAACTATTTCTTTATTTTTTTTGTTCTCAAATACTTTCCGAAGTGTATTAGGTTGAAGACTTTAAATCGTTGTTTCTAGGCGTCTCATATATAATACTAGTTTGCGTATGTAATTATGGGTGTATTTGATGCAATAGAATCAAAATAATGGTCTTTTAACCATTTAAGAAATCCGTTCAGAATATTGAAAATTTGTCCCTTAAACCTTCTGTTACAACGGTTGTATACATATAGTGACATTTTATTTTTTTACAAATACGATAGTAAAAATTTTACTGGATAAATTTTTCAAGCCGATATAAAATAATAAATCTTTTTTTTGATTGATTTAACTTTTCTTCTTTATAATCGCCACCTGTATCACGATTTGTAGCTTGGCTGCTCATGTGCACAGGCTATCATTGGATTGATATGTCTTGCTATAATCTCATCTAAATCTAAAGAGTTTCTTTATTGCCAATTAGTAAACCTTGACCTAAATTAAACACATTTTCTTTACCCTCCTCACGTACGCATAAAAGAATCTATGACAAATAACATAGATTAACTTAAAAATGATTCCAAATTATAAATTTTTTAATATGTATAAGGTAGTAAAAGGGGACAGAGGCTCTTGAGACGATAACTGTTCATTTCACTTTGTAGAATTTCATATCACCAATAAGCTTACAGTTATAAAAAGCTCTAAAAATGCCTAGTTTTCTGCCATATTTAAAGAATTGACATCTAAAAGATTTCATTGTAATAAGTTGCAGAAATGTGGATGTTTGCAACCAAACTAAATGAGCGCACCAAATGTAGCATGTATAGCAGCTGGGTTTAACGCTGAAATGTTATACCCAAATAAAGGCGTTCATCTTAGGTATAGAAACGTAATGTACACTTCTTTAAATAAAAGTAGAAAAATAGATCATTCTGAACAATAGACCATTATCCATTGTGCCATTGACCGCCAGCCCTAACTGCCTTCTACCTTAGTGTATTTTAGTGTATTTTAGTATATTTTAGTGTATATTAGTATAATTTTGAATATTTTAGTATATTTTAGTATATTTTACTATATTGATTCATTATAGTAGGAGGCGCTGGCTTTTTTTATTAACGATAACCCCGCTATTAATAGACCGCTCTTGCTGAAAACTTTCCCCGACAGAATGTTGGTCGTAAATTTTTGACTTGACAACGAATAGAGTGGATAGATTAATATCAATTAATCGATACTCTTTCCCCCCGGGGGCACATAAATATGGTCTTTATAGAATTCCACCATCTAGACACAGTGCAACTGGGGGAAAAGGGAGCCCAGTCCGCTGAAGTCAGACAGGGAGACAACTGGAAGCTCCACTTTATTTCTACGGGGATCAGTAAGCTCGCAGAGTTCATTATTTGTCTTTAGATATTTAATAGTTTTCTGGCTGATTATTGAGGTTGGCCCCTATATGGGAGTATTGTGGTGGTTGTGGTTTCGCGGCCCCATAACAGTTATAATAGTTCTTATGGTGGCCAGGATCATCTCACTGATAATGATACGCAAAGTGAATGGTCCAGTCCAATGAGCATGCTAAACATGTGTTCTGTACAGGAGTTGGAAAGTCTCCAACTCTTTAGCAAGGTGTGATGATTTGCAGCCCTGCTCTGGAATCATTAAAGTTGCAACTAGAAGGTTTCTGTTGCATAGAATTATGGCTTCGGCTTTCTAGGACGTGTATAACGTTCCAAACTATACATAGTGGCTTGACCACCATCTGATAAAGCCTACATAGCCAGGTGCGGATATAAATGAAATCATACAATCGATACTCTTATGTATACCGATACATACTACAGTATACTTGTGCATTTTATATAACCTTTCCAGCTGTAGGGAGGGAAATAAAACAAAAACGATATAAAAAACATAAAATTTTTCTTTTGAAATGTTATATGACAACTGGCATATCCCACTCAAAATAGCTTAAATATCAATCGTCACTGAGTTTTGTATGTTTCAATAAAGTCAAGACTCCTCCAAATATTTCTTCTTCTCATGAACAACATTAATCTGCGAGTTGATGAATGTAAACTTGTGTCAAACATTTTTTTTTATCAATTTTTATTTAACTAAAAAACAACAAAAATATGTAACGTTTTTTATTTTATGTAGAGAAATACATAAAAAACTAAAAAATAAATAAAAAAGATTTAAGAGAAATACACACATTTTAAAGAAAAAAACTTAATAAAAAAATGAATATTTTGAAAAAATCTCTAAGTTAGTAAAAGAAAATAATCATATAATGAGAGATAAAACCACCTTCAAACTGAATTTTTTAGTGAAGTATTACAAAAAAAAATCTTTTTAAGTAAATCTTTAGAAATCTTTACAGTAAAAATCTTCAAACAATTTTGACTACACTTACACATGTAAAAATTAGTCATTACATTTCTGCTTGTTGGTTGTGTGCAGCCTGTCTTTATTCAAAAGCCATAGATAGCATGCTCAGATTTAAATATGGCGTACAAATTTTTAAATAAACAGTTATAATTTAATGGCTCAAACAGTTGATAACACTGTGTGTTCTCATGCTATTTGCTTAATGTTACTTGCTTTTTAGGATACACAATTTTATAGAGGTTTGACCTTAAATATTTTTTCTATTATATTATTTTAAAATAAGACGTACAAGGACAAGTAGAAAAGAACACAAAAATGTTATAAATAAATGTTTTGAGTCAAAGGAATTTGGGATTATTTACTTTCCTAAATATGGTTAACGCTTAAGGGAATTTATTTATTACTTAAATTGGAGACTCAAAATCTTTATTTAAAATGAAATTTTGTGTTGTTGCTCTTGCAATATTGTTAACTTTTATTTGTTTTAATAATTTTATAATATGCCCACATAAACTTATTTTGAAGCTCTTTAAAGAAAGCAAAATGTTTTGGGTTGATTTTTTTTCTCTTTAGCAGCTTAACTTTAAGGCTTTCTGGAAGAATTATGAATTATTAAAACTGTTCAGGATTAAGACTAATTAAGATTAAAATGATTGATAGTGACCAGGATTCAAGTCATAATTCTGATATATAATTATAAATGAAAACAGCCTTTCGAACTCAAGTTTCAAAATTGTAGAGAAAAAATTACTCTTTGTTACCAATACTTTGCTACAGTAACTAACAATGACTTAGTATTTTAAATAAAACAAACACATGTACGACTTAGATTTGTGCGGTATCATATCGCAGAAACATTAAATGAAGTTCACCCTAATGCAAGAGTTACAATTGCAAAGGGATTTGAAGCCAAACTTTCATATTGAGATCTATTGATATTAAAATGGATTGGCATCAAAAATCAACAGCGTCAGGACGAATCATAAATTATTTTTTAAGGCATCTGAAGAATATGATTATAAATACTTTAAGTCCCTTTTTTGGGCGGGTAATAAGTATTAGTTATATGGAGTTTCAATATGATAACTTATGTATAATAAGCAAGGACTTGAGATCAAATAACTCTCCTGCGAATATCATTAAAAACCTGATTACAAAATTAAAAGATCAAGATACAAACTCGAATAACTTTTTTAAATATAATAAATATTTCTTATTCTTTTTTACGGTCTTTTTAAATTAAATTAACAATATATAAATTTTTCTTTACGATATTTCGCTTTCCTATGGAAAGCTTCTTCAGGAAAAAAAAAATTTTTATTTTCGAAAACAAAAATTATTAACATATTGAAAAAATTTTCAAAACATTTGACAAAAACAAATAAAATATTTTCATACATACATAAACATGCATACAAAAATTTAAATTTTCAAATATTTAAACAAACAAAAACAAGGAAACGGAAATAACAATTAAACAAGAAATAACAAAATCGCTCTTATGAAATGATTATAACAAATTATGTGTCTTTTTAATTAAGTACCTATAATTCTGAGCTAAATTGTCTGTGTCTGTCTTGAAATTTATTCTCCTTACATTTGGTACATTAACAATTTCTAACATTTCTAACATATAACGTCTCTTATAGTTTTTTTCTATATCTAATATTGATGCTTCATCACACTGAGGATAATGATTATATTTCTTACAATGTGAAGATAAGGATGTCTTCTGTGTTGAAATATAACTATATTTTTGGTCACACCTGTGACCAGCTAATCTCGTTTTAAGTTTATTTTTTGTTGTCCCAATATAAACTTTGTCACAGTTCACCTGGTCATTTCCTTCACATGGTATCCTGTATACTACATCAGATATTTCCACTTTTCCTATTTTATCCTGTTTGTCAAATATCAAATGTTTTGAAAATTTTTTCAATATGTTAAAAATTTTTGTTTTCAAAAATAAAAAATTTTTTTTTTATTTTTTTTTTCCTGAAGCAGCTTTCCATAGGAAAGTGAAATATCGAAAAAAACAAAAAAAGAAAAAAAAATAAATATATTCTTAATTTAATTTAAAAAGACCGTAAAAAAGAATAAGAGATATTTATTTAAAATAAAAAAAGGTCCATTAAAAAAAAAAAACTACAAAAATTTTTTAAATTTATTTTCTACATTTAGAACATATTAGAAATAATTTCAATTTCAAAGCATTTTGATTATAAAATAGCTCATAAAATTTAAGTAAATATTTGATTAGCTATTTTCGGGAAAATCTTTAGCAAAACCAGGATAAAATTGATAAATTTGATAAATCGATGGTGTGTATAAAATATTTATGATAAGGTTTACGTTGGTGCAACCAAAAATAAATTAAAAGCTAAAATATTTGGTTATACGCCTGATCAGCATTGTCGTAATAACAACAAGACACAAAAAACAGCATTAGCGACCCATTGTGCACTTGTTAAATGCTTACCCGATTTTAATAAAAACAATATTTTACTGACAGAGAATAATTACAAACGCTGCTACTAACTAGAGATGGTTAAAGGCATTAGCATTCAATTAAAGCAGACAATTAATTTTAAAGTTAATACAGATAACTGTGCTCTAATGTACCATATAAAAGATAAAAAAGACTATAAAAATACTCTACAATAATTATTATAGTAATAGACAACGCTAGAGAAAATACTCACTCTTTGTTTTTGAGTTTGTTTTAATTAAAACACTGAATTCTATAACACTAAGGATGTTGCTGTTTAGTGTAGCGAAATACTGGTAACGAAGAATTATTTTTAATTTTTATTTGAGTACGGTTTTACGTCGACCCTCGGTTTGTGAACAAACCGGTTTCGGCTATTTAATTATTTTTAACCTCGAGCTCGAAAAAAATTTTCCTTATTTAAAATGTTGTTACGGGTGTGTCTTGCTTAAGTTTTAAAATAAAATAATTAATTAATAAAGTAAAGAACTGGGTATGCTGTGCACGAAAGGTAACAACAACTTTCTAGTTACAATCAGCGTGGAAGTTTTATACACGAAAAACAACAATAATCGGGTATGCTGTTTACTAACTACGTAGTTTTCTAAGAAAACTTATGCACACGAGACAACAACACCTCTTAAATACATTATTAAAATAAATTCTACGAAGAAACTTTATCAGCATAAAAACAAAACCAAAAATACACACAGTCCTACAGACGCTTATACATTGAATGAAAAACATAACAACAACAAAATGTGATACAAAGGGAGTAAAAGATTCTTAATTTGTCTAGACCTCCAATGGACAAATGTAAAAGGCAGCCTCTTAGTAGGTAGTTAGTTAGTTGAAAATTAAACCTGGCTAAGTAAAGACGTGCATCTGAAGTAAATTGCTCTGTAGTGTCAACTTTGTGTGTAGTTAAAGTAAATCAACTTTTAATTAATTTAAAAACTCTAAAATCTAGTGTTATTTATTTGGCAATAAAGACATCAGTAACAACAAAATGTTTATAAAAGGTATAAACGTAACAATATAGACAAGTAGGTTGAACAATTATTTTCTTTACATCTTAAAAATTAATTGTTTAAGTAAGAAAATATTAATTGTTTTGTTGAAAATATTAAAGCTATTTAAGGTCACATTACCAAGTTTACACTTTCGATTTTTTTGATGGAAAAAAAATTTTTAAACAGAAAAACAACCACAAATTTTTATTTACAATAGCATGCAAATGAGTCACTATTTATATATTGGCTAAACCAAAAATTTCTCTGTTTGTGCAACGTTCAAAACCTCGCTGTAGTAAGAAGTACAAATTTGAATTTAGATGTTTTCTTAGAGTAACGTGATTGTAACGAATATTTTCTTTATTTTTTTAACCGCAGTAGACAGAAATTTAGAATTTACACAGAGTATGTAAAAATATGTCCGCTATAAAAATTACTAAGCAAAATAAATTTAAAATTGATACGGTGTTTTCCCATTGATGAGTATAGTTTCATTTTTGGTATCGTAGCAAATAGACGGTTTGACGTCAGCAACAAACAACAATAGCATAGAATTTAAAAGAAGTGACATATAATACAATTATTCATGTATAAATCTAGCTCATACCTAAACAAATGAGCGAACGTGCATTTACTTTTTGCTAATAAAAATGTATTTTGTCACTTCCCACTCACTCACATTCAAACTTTTAGACAAGTGGTTAGCAGTCATTACACATTCTTCCAATTAAAATCAATCTTTGTATAAAACATTTAATTTATTTAACGAAAATACGATCTAAGCTTGAGAAATTTCAAAAAATATATTATTCAATTGCCATGTTGGTCCATGATGTGAAAGTTGATTTGATAGTTGGCTTGACTACATTTTATACAACATTTTATACAACGCAAGGAGAAAGAGGCCAACAGATGTTTGTTAATGTTTTTTAAAAATTTTTATCTATTGTTTTGTATTTTTCTTACTTCTTCTTGTCTAATGTACACAATTATCTCTTGATATTTCATTAATAAAAAGAAAGTTTATAATTTTCCCTTAATGCCAGTATTTAGCATCTAATTTAACTTTCTTAAATGTTTAAGTCAATAAGTACGCGTGGCTTCTCTTAATACTTGTAATATTAAATTAAGTTTTAGAAACTCGAACAATAGCAACAAAGGAATAACATGAATAACAAACAAATTACCATATTTAATCATCTTCTATTGATCTCCCACTACAGTGGCAAACAGCAAACAAAGTTTATTTGTTCTTCGCATTACTTTTTAAAATATATTTGTATTACAGCTATTGTTGTTGTTGTTGTATTTATTACTGTAAAGAAATTAGAGTATATTTTTTGGCTGAAATATTAAATGCAAATTAGAGTATACTTTTTGACATGACCAGAACATCAGAGGATGTTATTCTATTATTTGAACAAAATAAAATTGAAAAACTTTCTAAACTTAAGTAAAGAAAAAAAGAAAAATAAAGAAACAAAAAATGTAGGCCGAAATGTTAATACTAAAATTGAACTTAAAGTTATAGCTAAAGAAAAAACAAAGAATACATAATTTTTGGGGAATATTAACATGTAGGTTTTCTAAATGTAATTGAAATAATCAAAGAAAGTTTTTAAATCTTTAAATATTAATGTAAAATTAAAAAGATAAATATTATTAATTATATATAATAGTTATAGTTTTTTCACCTTTTTAATATATTTTAGTAGTTAATTATAAAGCACTAAATAGTGACTATTTAATAAAAATTTTTTTAGAACTTTTTATAAACTTTTATTTTTTATTTTTTTTATTATTTTTTCAAAAATAATAAAAGATTTTTTTTTATTTTTAAAAACTTTTATTTTTTATTTTTTTTATTATTTTTTCAAAAATAATAAAAAATATTTTTATTTTTTCAAAAATAATAAAAAATAAAAGTTTTTAAAAATCTTTAATTAAATAGTGACCTTGCGTTTTATAATTAACTACTAAAAAATATTATTAATTATGGTAAGTTAGCTAATCAGTTTAATTAAAGTAAGAAAACTAAAAAAAAATTATTTTTTTATTTTAAAATTTAAGAAATTTAGTTTTAAATATATTTTAGGAAAATAAGTTCGTTTTGAAAACGAAATTTAACATAATAACATCGCTAGTCACAATAACATTCTTGCCTAACCCAGTTTAAATTCCTAACAAAAAGTTGTATTCATATTGTTGCGTATGTGTCTTGCTTAATAATTAAGTAATAAAGTAAACAACTGGGTATGCTGTTTACTAACTGCGTAGCTTGCATAAGAAAACCTATGCATGTAAGACAACAACAGCTTTCTAGTTACAAACTGCGTAGAAATTATATACATGCAAAACAATAAAAATTAGGTATGCTGTTTGCTAACTGGATAGTTTTCTAAGAAAACTTATGTACACAAGACAACATTAACTATCTTAAAAAAATTCCACGAAGAAATTTTATCAGCATAAAAACAAAAACAAAAATATTCACAGACCTACCGGCGCCTATACATTGAATGAATAACATAACAAAAAACAAAATGTGATACAAAGGGAGTAAAAGATTCTTAGTTTTTCTAGACCTCTAGTGGACAAATATAAAAGGCAGCGTCTCAGTGGATAGTTAGTTAGTTAGTTAGTTGAAAAATAAACCTCGTGATGTAAAGACGTGCATTTAAATTAAATTGTTCTGTAGTGTCAACTTTGTGTGTAGTTAAAGTAAATAAATTTGTAATTAATTTAAAAACTCTAAAATCTGGTGTTATTTATTTTGCTGGTAAAGCCTTAACCCTCTCCCATCCGTTAATTGGTTCCCGGATATGACGCTACCAAAAGAAGATCTTTAGAGCTATAAAAATATCAACTACCTTAACAGATGGCAACTTGACATATTTGAAGCATTTTGGCTAGAATGGGTTCGTGACTAATACTGAATTTACAGTTGAGATGTATAAGACTCAGTAATTGCGAAAACATGGACGAGGATACTCTAATTATTCTTCATGAGGACAACATTACTCCTCAGCATTGACTCTTAGCAAGATTACTTAAATCTATGCCAGATTATGATAGAAAGGTGGGAGTAGTTGATCTGAAAACAGCAATGGGGGTTCTTTAAAGATCCATTCGATACCAAATGAAATTTGGTATGGATGGGTGGAAATATCAGCTATTACGCCTGTATTATAAACTTTATATTTCTTTTGTTAACGATTTAAATCTTTGAAATTACTTTCTTTTTGTTAAAAGGCACACAAACATTTCTACTAATTTTAATAAAAAAATAAAACGTTATAGATGATGATTTGATCCACACTATTTGAAATGAATTTTGTCTGTAAATAAAAACGAATTTGTTTATGGGGCGTTTTTTTAATAGTAATAGCAAAATTATATTACTATATGCACAAATTCCATTTCGTTTCATGAATTTTTTCACTTATCCTTATAGTAGATATAGCAATATACACTCGATATTAAAACACCCTTTAATTTATATTTTATTGTTAAACCTTTGCACTTTTTACACTATATTAATAATTAAATTTTCTTTGTGTTTTTTATTATTGTAGATGTAGCCATACCCTTTCTTCTGATATTTCAAGGGTCTTTTTCTACTACTTTACCGTTATATAATACTGCTGTAATATATGAACAATATGTTGCGGTTTTTACCCTTTCGTTAAAGATCCTAAAAAGTAATAGGAAATATTCTTATAGAAGTGACTTTATGGGCTTTGAAAAATTACCTTCTGTAGGACTTAGATAAGTTAATGATGAAGAGAGCGCGGATATTTGTTAAGAACTTAAATTTAACTTGGCCTACCTCCACTAAAGGAACGTAAAAAAAATTATCGCAAGATAAGTCGCGGCTGCGGCGATATTGGTATTCAAGTTAATAATATCGATTTTAAGCCGATGGTCTTAGTTATAGTGCTTTAGTGCTTTAGTTCTTAAGATTTATTATAATTTTAATTATAATAGATGAAAAAATAAATAAATAAAATAAATAAAATAAATAAATATCAATCTGGACAACAATTTGCATAAATATCAAATATAGTTTGTAAATAATAACAATTATGGTATTTTGAATAGTGAAAATTTACTATCATTATAACATACCAAAGTGTAAACACAGTTTTTTCAATCGCTGTAATAATTTCGAATATCGAATGTTGGTGAGAGCTTATGGTATGCCCCAATTAAAAAATTTGTGAACGATAGTTTGCGCAATTCAAGAGGAGGTGAATTCGATACAGAACATAATAAGATAACCGATTAGCCGTAAAAGTTTGCAGAGTAGGAATTGGAAGTACTGCTCGAAGATTGAGGTCAAGTGCAAGAAGAACTCGCAATATCATTGGTAGTAAGATGACGGGCATTTCTCCTACATTTAAAAGCATTGATATTGGTTGAAAATTGGGTACCAATGAAATTCGAGTTACGTTGAAAGCGATTTACGTCAGATATGATGTTTGAACGCCACAGGAAGAAGTCAATTTTTCATTGTATTGTTACTGTGATAAAAAATGGATACATTACGATAAGCCCAAGTGCAAAAAGTAAAAGTTGAAATCGGTTACAGGAGACCTGCACTGAAATAATTGATTCCTTTGAAGAAGGCAAACAACGAAAATCAATCAGCATATTTGAGCAGATACGAGACCATATTCTTCTATCAGACAACCTTTGGCCAAATATTGCAAGAACGGTCAAAAATGCAGTAGATGGGAAATTTTGACTCACTCACCTCGCATCTTCTGAGCAGAATCTGTTTCTATCGATGCAGAATGCCTTTCTATAGTGAAACGATGCCAGGCTTCACTACATAAAAGAGTATCAAAAATTGGCTTCATTCATTTTTTGTATCAAAACCGGAGTAGTTCTTTTGGCGAGAAATCTATATGCTACCAGAAAGATTGGAAATATAGTGACTCATTTTCTAATTATAAAAAAAATATTTTTCAAACACTTTTCAAAGTTTTCTAGTCTGATGCATTAAACAACAAGCTACCGACTGCAATCTATAAAAGAAGGAATACACATGTTTATCAATTTAATTTGTATTTGCTGATGCGAATACAATAAAATATAACTATAAAGTTAAAAGAAGATTGTGCGTTAATTATTAAAAGCCTCAACTTTATTTTTTATAAGTCACATTAGTTTTTAAAAATTTTTGAAATTAAAAATTCTTTATATGTAATTTCAGTGTAATTATAAAAATATACGAGCAAGAACTTTGAAAATTTCTTATAAATATATTTGCCTGAATATTAAATTAATATTCCTTTTTGTTAAACACAATTCAATTTTTACTTTTGCTGTTAATACTTCTTGTTAAGTATCTGTACAACTAATGACTCAGCTAGCGGCATTGCAGTTGGTGAATATATTTAATGCATTACTTCCTAATTGTTTATCTCACAAAACCAAAAACTACCTAAAAAAAATTATGAAAAAAAAATTCTGCAAATATTTTTAAAATTCTGAAAACAAATTTTATGTTAAAATTAAAATTATTTGTAATTAAAAATTCGTTCGATATATATATGATTTTTATTATATATTGGAATTTTGTTTCGCCAATATTTAGTCATGCTTGCCAGCATTAACAAATTTCCTAATTGCATTTGCACTAACAAATGCATTTTAATCAAATGCTACTTAAACTTCTTTTCTTTTAAATTTAACTGCTGTTTTTAAATGTTCAAAATTTAAAAATCGTTTCTTTTTGCAGTGAAACTCTAGTCAAATAAACTCTTAAAACTTTCTAAATACACTATTTTATCTTGACTGTTCAAAGCCAGCCATACTTGACTTCAAGTTTTTGTTAATGTAAAATTTTGTTGTATATTTTCTAAAACTTAAACTAAATAATAAAATAAAATGAAATAAAAAAAAGGAAAGTTGACAAGATAAAAAAGAATTCATAATGTGTATAAAATTTATCATTCTCTTTAATACAGCGTGTGTAGAAGGATACTGAATTTGATGCTCAAGTAAAAATAAACATGAAAATATAAAACTAAAGTTATTAAGTTTTTGTTGTTGGCATTGTGTTAGCGATAAGGATATTTGTAGTTATAAAAATATAAAAATATTGTGAGAAATTATACTTTAGTAAGAGTTTGTCTCTAAATGTAAGTCTGCTTGTATTTGTATGAGTGTGTGTATATGTGTCTGTTAAGTGTATTAAAAATTTCCCCTTAACAGACATTTTTAAGTCCTTAAAGTTATGTTTTTATCCATAAGTAGGTCTTGTTATATGTTTTTGCTTTTATTTATTTTTTTTTTCTTTCCTTACAAAATAAATTAAAGTCACAGGAAATTACTTGATAACAAATTAAACCCTTTAATATGGGCCATATATTTCTGATGATATCTTTTATGAAGCAATGCAAGTTTAAGTGTTTGTTTGCTTAAAAGCATGAAACAAAAGTTAAATGAATTAAAAAAAAAAACTTACGAGCACTTTGAATGCATTTCATTTCAACCCCACCTAATAGAACAGATATAAATTAATTGAAAAATAGCATTTTATGTATGAAAAGTTTTTATAGCAAATATGAAGGAGTTGCAGCTTCAGGGCTGTAAAGTAGTAAACAACCTTTGGTAAATTTTATCATGCCAAGGTAAATAAATAAAGTTTTATGCCATTAACTTAAGCAGGAAATGTCCTTGACAAGGGAAATTTGTGTTCAATTTCAACTATAGAATTATTTTTTAATGGAAGTGTCACACTCAAGGAAATATAGAGCGATATAAATGTAAACACTAAAAAAAAAATTATTTGTTTTATTAATATTAAGTAAAATTTATTAAAGCTTTAGCAGTATATTACCGTAACTGAAACTCGAAATTTAATGTGCCATAATATTTTTAAAGGATGTCGAAATTTTGTAATTAAATTGTAAAGTTAAGGCTTTTTAATTTACTTTATTTTTAATAATTTTGCCCCTTATATGCTTAACGTTTAATTTTGGTAAGGAAAATGTAAAATGCATTCAAAATTGCAGAAAACAGTAATAATAATAATAATAATAATAGTTAGTTTCTATATAACAGTTATAGTTCTTTGACCTTTTTAATATTTTTTAGTAGTTAATTAGAAAGCACTAGGTCAATTTTAATATTATTTTTTCGAAATATCGAAATATCGAAAAAATAATAAAAAAATAAAAAATTTTTAAACAATTTTTTATTAAAATTAACCTAGTACTTTCTAATTAACTATTAAAAAATAGTTAGTTTCCATTAAATTTATTAATTTTAAGTAAATTAAATAAATATCTGTTATTTTTTTCAACGGTCTTTTTTAATTAACAATATATATTTTTTTCGATTTTTCGCTTTTCTGTGGAAAGCTTCTTCAGGAAGTAAATTATTAATATTTTATGAAGAAATTTTTCAAGCACAAATTAAATATATTTTATTTTCCTCTTCAGGAAAAGACGTGTATAAACAATTTAATAAATCAAGCAATAAATGAAAAGTTATTAACAAGAAATTCTAAATAATAAAAAATTTTAAAAAAAATAATATTAATTAATATCTTTAAATTATTAGTAATGAGAATGAGATGAGCAGTACATTTTTATTTTTTAATTGAAGGTTGTTTAGAAGTGTGTAATGAAAAATAAATTGCAGTATCAAAACCAATTTAGTTTGAATAGCAGTTGTACTGGTAATGCAAGGCAGGCATTACGGCGTATGCTTAATAAAAACCAATTAACATAACATGGCCAAGCAATAAATGCTAGAATCTAAGAATGCAAATGTAAATACTATTTTAATTGTTATATCGATATAATATCGACATTATTAATTAAGCTATTCTGCAAAGGATTTTTTAAAAATAGCATAAGTAAGGCTAGTAAGACTAGTAAAAATTTTGCTTCAAATTTTTTTGTATATCTTCCGCAAATATTTCGTTCAAACTATAGTTGTAATTTTTTTAATCTAATGAAAAAAGTAAACAAAAACTGCAAGCCTTAAAGTAGTATCACTATTCCTTTGGAAACCTTTGGGATGTTACAAAAACTTATGTTGATAAGCTTCTCTGCTGTTTGGATGTGAGGCATGGTATCAAATAGGTTAGATAGTCGAAAATTGCTTATATTGTTGTTTTTACAATTCCTTATTAATACACTGCTTAAAGCCATATTTAGCCAATACAAAATCGTGATATTAAAAAATTTATTTAACTTTAATTAATTGCTAGAACGTATTTAAGATAGTTTCAATTTAATTGGTTAATTTGACTGTGTTAATAAGAACTTAACTTACTGAAAAATGTAATGTAATAATCAAGCAGATAACATTTATATACAACTAACTAAATTGGCAGATATTTGGTGACCATTTCATAACATATTAAGAAAACTATTTTGTTATTAAATTACCATTGAATGGAGGTACTAGCGCGTATGAGTTATATTTTTCTTCTTTTAATCAAAAATTCTTCATACGTGGTGGAAGAAACTAAACTTTAAGTCACGTCCTTAGCTCCTGCAAGTGAAATCCTAACAGATTATTTGTTCATTAAAAATTTTTTAATTTTTTCACTCACTCTAAAATTGAAAAATATAAAAACAATCCTTTAGTTAATTTCTTAACATATTTTATTGTAAAATTTCTTTGTTTATTTCTTTATTAAATTAAATTGGAAAATCTACATGACAAACCCTTAGCGCCACATACTTGACATGCATAAGAGCCAATTTTTATTCAAATTTTTTGAATTTATTTAATTTACCCCTGATTCTAATGCACCACATTCAAGCAAATTATATATTCGTTTGCAATATAAAAATACTCTTAAGCAAACACATACACACACACATACACTTAAATATAAACAACATACAGAAATGGAAATAAAAATTAAGTGGAAGGTGTATAAATAAAGGTAGATCAGTGTTTGATTCAGGCAATTTATCTTTTATTCTGAATAATTTATGTACTTTTTTTGGTGCTTCAACGCGACTTACTTAACGTACGCCTCCGTTACATTCATTTTTATATACTCGTACACATTTGTAAATTCATACAAATATTTCGTTTATTCCTTTATTCTTTATTTCGTTTATTTTGTACAATAAGAAATATTAATGGAGAAATATCAACCCATATAGTTCTGTTTTTTTGTTGTTGTTTTTGTTTTAATAAAACCTATATGTGAATGTGCTTTGGTAAAGTGTATGGTGGTTTTAATAGACATGCACTTGCATTAAGTATGTATGTGTGATTTTAGTAGAAATTTTAGTGTGTATACACTTTTAACATTTATTTCGGTAGGTTATTACAGTGGGTAAAAGTATTTTAGCACTGAAGAATATTTTTACAAAAAACAGTGTACGCAGTATTTCTGTGAGTATTATAACAAAATTAAGACGTTTGAAAAAATCTATATATTTTAGTCCAATTCTCTCCATAGTTAGCTAGGCAGATTACTGATGTATACTGCAACGATTTATAACGCTGTGTTCATAATTATTAATTAAATTTATCTTTAATTGTTTCTGTCAAAAATACTGATTTTGCAGTCCTTTTTTTTAAACAAGCAACAGAAGGCAATAAAAATATGTAAGAATAAATTTAAAAAAATTTATAACAAAATCACACTATAAAAATTTATAACTTGACTTTAACTTTTCAAAAATTACTTTAGATTAGATTTTTTCTAAATTTTTCTCAAATATAAAAAAAAAATTCAAACCAAATAAATTTGGCAAGAAATAGACAAGAAATGCCATGCTAGAAGCAAAATTCAAAACATAAGTTAAGCAATAAATTTATTTTAAATACAGGGCAGTGATGGACGAAATTTTTGGATGGTGGCCCAATAAATTAAAAAAAAATCTTGCGGCGGGCCATTAAATTAAAAAAAAAAACATAGAAGGTCATTCATTAAAAAATAATGGGGTTGCTGTTCAATTAAAAGTTCGGTTTAAGCTATTTATTTATTAGTTATATTACGTAATATTTTAAAACAACATAAAAATTTTATAAGGGACGGGTTATTATGATTTTAAGATTTTCCAGATGTATGGGAAGCATGGATCTGTTTCTGACTTGACATAATTTCCTCAAAATCTGGTTCCAGCTGGGAGGATGCGACTTTTAATAAATTAAATAGACTCTCGTCTGACAATCGGTTTTTTATTAAATTTTTTCTGCATTTCATTACTGAAAAGGCCTGTTCACACAAATATATGAGGAAGCAAACATTTCCACAATTTTCTGCGCATGATTAATTAGGTTTGGAAATTCATCTTTTGGTAAGGATTTATAGAAATTAAGCTTATCTGTATTTAATAATAGCTGTTTTAAATTATTATTACATTGCAATTCTATAATTTCCAATTGTAGATCAGATGGAACATTCACAGGATTTACATTAAAAGGCATTGAAAAAATATCTAAACATGGTTGGATTTTTTTTAAAGTCAGCAAATCTGGCCTCAAATTCTGAATACAGTTTTAATAAAGATTGTGAAAAGACTTTTAACTTATCTTCACTCACAGGCCTCAAAGAATTAATTCTTGGAAAATAAGTCGAATATTTTTTCTCAAACATATAGAAAATATAAACAATTGTATTTTAAAAGACCCCAAACTGCCCCAAGTTTCATCTATAAATTGATTTCTTCCCTGTAACTTCTTGTTCAGTTTATTATAGTGCTCAAGTAAATCCGTGAAAAAAGCAAACTCGATGCACCAATTCTTATCCTCCAATATTCCCCACTTATCCCAAATTTCAGTTTTGGTTTTTAGAAAAACTTTAATTTCTGCGAGAAGACTTCAAACTCTCGAGAAGGCACGCCCACAACTCAGCCACCTGATCTTTGTCTAATAAAGTACATCTGAAAATTCTGCATCAACTTCCGATAAAAACTCTTGAAATTGTCGATGTAACAAACCACGGGCTCTAATGGTATTAATTAAATATTCAAGGCAGCCTTGCAAAGAACATCTTCGTGGATTATACAATGTAAAAAAATTGTTTCGTTTTCACGATTCTGACCTTTATAAACTCCTGCAAATCCTGTATTTTTCCCACCTTGTTAGGTGCTCCGTCAGTTGTTAAATTAATTAATTTGGAAATTGGGGCATTAAGAGATTCCATCCCCTCTCTAAATTCCTCAAAAATTATTTTTCCTGTCGTTTTTCCTTTCAAAGATCTCAAACAAACAAGTTCTTCGGTTATTACGAAGTTTTCATCGACTCCTCTGATAAAAATTAGAAGTCGGGCTGTATCACCCCTGTCAACACTCTCGTCCATAGTGACTGAAAAATACTTAAACTTTTTAAGACGTCCATCGCGTTGATTGGTTAAATTAGAAGAAATCGCTTCAATTCTTTTTGTGACTGTTCTACGTGACAGCCCTATAGATTCGAAATCTTTTACCTTTTCTGGGCATCATACTTTTCCAATGCTAATTAACACATCCTTAATAAATTCTCCTTCAAGAAACGGTTTGTTATTTTTTGCTATTTTATAGGCAACAATATGACCAGCTTACGTGGAGGATCGCTGGACACTTCTTTGATTTTTAAAAAACATTTGCTGACTAGATATTTTTCTTTTCAATTCCTCTAAATGAACTTTCTAGTACTTCAACCCAAGATGTTCTGTTTTGAATTAAAGTGCCTAGCGAGATTATAATCTTTTAGTACAGCTACCGGTTCTTGGCAGATAAGACAAATAGGTTTTTGGTTTTATTTCATAAAGAAGTACTTCCGTGTCCACTCTTCTTGAAATACTCGACATTCCGAATCAATTTTTTCTCTTTCTATTTTCGATTGGCATTTATGGGGTTAAAAAACTTAGACTATTTTACTATTGCACTTATATTTACAATACATTTTATTATTTTAATTACACAAATAAAACTGTACGTTGGCAACTTTATAATTTTACTTCACAATTTATTCTTTACATCACGAGATTTACACTTTTACTGATTGCTGATTAATCCATTTCTGGCCCTTTTATATTTCTTGCGCATGTTTTCTTGAATATTCAAGAATCTTCTAGATCTCACATATAATAGTTGTTTTAAGTTCCTGCTTGGAATATTGTATAAGAAAGTTGTTGTTGTCTTGTGTGTACAATATTTCTCGGAAAACTACGCAGTTTGTACACAATGTAATATGAAAACATCTAATTTTTTAGCTAAAATTTTCAATTTATATCTTTTTTAAAACATAATGTAAATTTATTTTTTGGGCATAATTTTTTAATAGGTGATTAATTTTTTTTTTTTCAAAGCACGGCGGGCCATAGTTCGCCCATCACTGATACAGGGTGTTCGCCGCCATTTTGGTAAACTTTAGACTTGACGGTTCATATTTGGCAGTTATGACACATGGCATATTTATTATGGAAAATTATTCGATAAACCAACATTTTTTAATCATTATAGCCTTTTCACAAAATCAATCATCGATTACTATGACGATGAGAAAGTTACCTGAAATTTTGGGAATATACAACGTACCAACAAAACGCACTATATATCGTGTAGTAAATGATTTTGAAAAAAGAGCGTCCGCAGGTAATAGATCTACGAATGCACCATAACGTACAGCAAGATTGGCTGAAAACATTACTGCTGCTGAAGAAAGTGTTCAAAACAATCCATCAGCCTCAATTCGACATCCATCAACCTCAATTTGGCCACAATTTTGCACAAGGATTTGCATTTGGTTCTATATTAATATTCAGTTGACACGAGAGCTTCTTCCACAAGATCTTTTACGCCGCCGTACATATGCCAATAGGATGTTACAGCTCGCCCCTGACAATCCCAATTTTTATGCAAAAATCCTAATGAGTAACGAGGCACATTTTCATTTGAATCGATATATGAATAAACAGAAGAGTCGGTTCTGGGGAAATGGGAAACCCTCAAATTATTCAATAGTCGCCTTTGAATCCATTAAAAGGGACAATTTGATCAGGAGGAATCTTTGGACCTTACTTCTTTGAAAATAAAAACGACGTAATGAAAACTGTGAATGAGAAGCGATTTTGTGATATGATTGAAAACTTTTTAACACCACAACTGCACGCATGTGATATCAACAATATGGTGCCAGATCGCATACAGCCAGGATTACAGTGGAATTACTGCGAGACCTCTTTCCATAACATGTTTTTTGGCCTCCACGGTCGCTTGATTTGACTGCTCCAAACTTCTTTTTGTGTGGATATCGTGCTAAAATTAATGAAATAATGTGTAAGAATGTAATGAAAAATGTACTCCAAGGGACTCGCATATGTGAGGTTAACAGAGGCGGACATTTCTCTAGTATTATTTTCCAAACATAACTGCCGACATTAAATAAAACATTTAATCCATTTTCTTTCATTTAATGCCGGGGTGTTCCCGACGAAAACCCAGTATAATCACTACATCGATTATTGCTGGTAAAATTAATTCCTCTGGTCATTTCACTGATTGCTCAACTCAAATACTCAGGGAACTTTTAACCAGTTTTTAGAAAAGCTAAAGGTGCTTATTATATCTAAAAATTTTGTTGACCCAGTACTGAACTTATTGTTTTTTTAAATAATTTATTACTATTCACAAAAAACTATTTTAAATAATATTTTTAATTTTCCAAAGCCGAAATATACGTCAAAATTAAAACGATAACACATCTGTTTGAGAATGCTTTTCAAAATAGTTCTCGCTTTAATTTTAAATCTTCAAAATACGAAGAAAATAAGAATTTGGTGACGGGTATAATTTTTCATACACCAGAGATGTGCTACCTAACAGCAACGTGGCTAAGAATAGCGAGTATTGCGTGGATAATTTTGACTTTTTAGATCCAGCTAAAAATTTTTCGGGATACAAGTTTTTGTGCTTACTGTACGTACTACTTTCATTGATTACGTTTACATTGCAGCGTTATGTAGTTGCATTCCTGGTCAAGCCTTTAAGTTATTTAAGATATTTTGTGCAGTTACACAAGTATGTGTATACACACAGACACTCGCTGGCGCATTAAAACTCCTTCGTAGAAACCAAAATAGAATCACGTACTGGTAAAAAAAACATGTTTCGATGTGCACTCAATGGCAACAGACATACATACATACATACATACGTACCTGTCGGTTTAATGGTCCCATAGAAGTTTCAGGTTTTGCAGTAACTACCGCACACCTGCAAATTCACACCCACGTGCACTCAGTGACTAACCCATTGCTGTTTAAAAATAGTATGAGTGAGAAGGAGGCTGGGTTAGTGGTAAATGCTAGTGGCACATGTGCTCGTGTAAAGGGCGGTGCGCAAGTTTTTTATCTTCATTTGAGTAAAATGAAAAAAGCGAAAAGAAAAAAAAAGCTGGTCTAATCCACTTTGCAATAAATTTTTCTTAACTTTAGAAAAGAGTTTTTAAAAGCTTTTATTTTAGTGTAAATCTCTTTGTATGTTTGTTTAACTATCTGCATATGTAGTCGTAAACTTACAACTTCTGAAGGTAGCAGCCTACAATTGCATAAAAAGCAACAACAAAAAAATAACTGGTGCAACAACATGCACAAATGACAGTGAAAAATTTGTTTAGTCGCTTTAAAGGAATGACACTTTGTTGGCAGGTTGAATTGAAAGGAATGAATGTACGAAATGCAGAAGCCAGCAGTAGCTATAAAACTAAATGTAGGGACGGAGGCATAAACGGCTAAATAAAATGAAAGAATTTGAAAATGTCACACAGTTGTTTCATTTAACTTTCATTGTCGTCATCAGGTCACAGTTGACAATAATACAGCTTTTATCCTGAAGTCATCTTTTTCATTCTTTGCCCTGGGCAAAGGGTCAACATTTGCGTACAATACTTTTTGATCTCCTTCATTTACAGTTGAAAAGTAAATTTTTATGAAAATTAATCAACGATTGTTGTCATTTGTTGTACTTTTTTCTGAGCAAAAAAAAAATCCTGTCAGTCGCACAATAAAATTGGAAATGAAATTTCAAAATCAATTCGGTTATCGAATGCACTTTGGTGCACAAACATATCACACTTATATTGTGATAGTGTGGATTAGTAAATATGCGAATGGATGGGTGTGTGTGTGTGTCATGAGTCTATAAGCACTTTTATGGCTTTTAGCCAAAATTTACATGCAGTCAGGAAGAGCTGAAACTCATTTAGCAAGTAAAACTGTAAGAGTGCTGAGAAATTCTGTCAGATATTATTGTCCTTTTTGAATCAGCTTGTATTTGCAAAGTATAGACTTTAGTTACAGTTACCGTTAAATAACTTTTTAGGCTTTAAACAAATTTAGTACGACCTTAACATTTTTCCTTTTGTTGTTTTTTTGATATCAATATCCTGTAATGAAACTGCTAGTTTAGATGGAAGTATAAACGCAATATATTTCCACCTAAAATATGAATTTTTTTTCTGTTCAATTGAATTTAGCTTTTGTACGAGTCACAATACATGTTCTCGTTGATATGATACCAAGGTTGACGAAAATAGAAAACCATTTACTTTACAATTTTTTAGTTCTTTTTTTTTTGAATCACTGAAAATACATTTGAGAATCCTTGATTTGCTTAAATTATATTTATCTATTGTGGTGCCGTTTAATTGAAAGTTAACAGAAAATACAGCAGTTAAATAACAAAACCCATAATTTGTTAAAAAAAGTATTAAACGTTATTAGACGAATAAAATACAAACCAACAAAAAAGTTTTTAAGGTAAAAATAACTTACGGTGCGCTTGATGGAACTCTAAAGGTTTCAAGGAAAAGAAATTAAAATATTAAAAAAATGGTACCAGAACTTTTACAATAAAAAAAATTACATTTTGAAAACATCGTTGTGAAATATTAAATTTCAGCCAAGGTAAGACAAGGTCGAAATACAAGAGAACAGTAAGAATAGCGATCAAACTGAATGCTACTTGGGCCAAACGAGTATATATATTTTAAGCTCTCCTTGCTCTATTGGAAAGACTATAAAGCCGAAATAATGTAGACATTTAGTAAGGATGCCATTCCATTTAGTAGCAATGACTCATAGCAGCACATATTTGAGGCCCAAGCCAAAAGGGTCGGACTCCCTTAAAATAAAGAGAAGGAGGATAAAAGGACCACTTACATTACTAGTTTCTCCTGCGTTGGGCAGCTAACGCATACATGAATCATTATTTCTTTTAACTACCTTTTTCGAAAAGAGTTCCGAGAGGAAGTAGATTAGATTCCTAATTTTCTTCTTATGGGAAGTCCTCAGACTACGGAATATTTCTTATTTCGCCTTGACATGCTACATGATACACTAGTTAATAATATCGATTTGCACAGCTTATGGCATAACTATCACATTCCTCTACGGAAGGCACTTTGATATGTCTTAATGGAATCTTACCCTAAAGACATGTATCACCGGGGGTAATAGGCATTGCAGTTCCCCAAAAGACTAGCATGAGCCAACTGGATAGCTGCCCCAGAGTTCATCTTTTGTTGTTCTCTGTCTGATATTTGAGATTGGCCCCTTGGGGGGTGTCGTAGTGGCTGTGGTTTCGTAGGCACTCACAAAATGATTAAAAGGACAGGATCATCTCACTTTTCACCAAGAACGCAGGATGAATGATCCGAATTCAGTAAGAATGCTATGTAATGTGTTCTGGACTAGGAGTTGTTTAGAATTATGCTTCGATTTCTTCATATCACCCAAGTGGTTTGATTTACCATCGTGTTATGGGCTCATGATTAGGTAACGATGTAAATCTTATTACGTAATAACTATCAAATATGGTTTATGCTACTATAAC
This sequence comes from Trichopoda pennipes, assembly GCA_030448955.1. Taxonomy (NCBI): domain Eukaryota; kingdom Metazoa; phylum Arthropoda; class Insecta; order Diptera; family Tachinidae; genus Trichopoda; species Trichopoda pennipes. The sequence continues at coordinate 850,406 of JASKUP010000044.1, forward strand.
TCAGTATTTGATAGACGCGAACATGTAAATACATATTTTTCCAACCGCTATAAGAATGTCGAATTTTGTGCCTAAAAAATATGTTTGCAGGAAAGTCTATCAGACTTCTTTTATTTGAAGAAAACGGCTGTTGAAAATTTTAGATTACTGATAAAACCTTACGGTCAACTGGTACTAACTAAAAAACCTGTGAATAATGGTTTACGCGATTGAATAGTGGTAATTTCGACACAAAAGGCAAGGAAATTCCTGGTGAGCTGAAAAATTTTAAAGATGAGTAATTGCCACTGCAACCAGCTCAATCAACGCCGAAGCCGAATAGCTATGACGCCAAGGTAATGAATGCTTTGTATTTGATGGTATCAGAAGAATATTTCGTTGATATGTGCGTAAATTGTCCGACGGGGTTTAATTTATTTGGGTATGATTTTACGCCAACCCGCTCAAATTTGGTTGGTTAACAGACCAGTGTTCTCCCTACATAGTAGAGAATATTTTGTATTATAAGCTGTTGGCGATCACAGGGAACTGCTTCGAAGGCAGTTGATTCATTTAAAGAAAGCAATAAACGAAACACGACCAAAGTATTCGACCAGACACACACGTCATAATCTTCCGCCATGGCAAAACTTGGATATGTGTTACAAGACCATTCAAAAACTGTTTAAAAAACTGTGGGTGGAAGGTTTTGGCTCATCCGCCTTGAATCTCAGATCTCGCCACCTCTAACTGCCACTTGTTTCGATCGGCGTAGGATGCTTTTACTGGAACAGGGTATCAGAAATTGGCTTGATTCATTTTGTGGGGTATCCATACGCTACCAGAAAAACGAAAAAAGGTAGTGGCTAATGACAAACAGTATCAACTCATTTTGTTATGCATTTTTTAAGCAAAAAAAAAAAGAAAAAATTCGGCATTATTATCTTATCTTTGCGCTGCTGTCTGTAAAGTTTTATATAATCAAATCTACTGTCACTTTCTTTCATTTCCTCACATTCTTTTCCTGCTATACACATTTACAGATGAATAAAGTGACAGTCGTCTACTTGGTTGCCTAATTTTATCATCTTAGGAAATTTTATTCTAGGTATAACAAATTAAGTAAAAATAACTTTTATCTAAAACGGGAAAACAATAATTAACTTTCAATTTTCATCAACTCGTTTTTTATTAAAATAAGTCAAGGATATTTTTAGTATAAATGTATGTGTTACTTATTATTTACATTTTAAGATATTACATACAACTTAAACAAATATTTGTCTTTACTTTAAATAAATTTAAATTTTAATTACACATTCACACACTTACACATATGAAAAAAACTTTTATGTATTCAGCGTATACAGATGGCTACAGTTGTATGGGGGAAATTACTTTGCATCAGTGATAGAGTAAATAAATATATGAAAAATTTTTTTTAATTTCTGGGCTATATGCCCTAGATATAGAGGTATATAAAAAAAATTTTTAAGGTCAAATAAAATAGCCAAGAAACGTTACAGATCTTTTCGACTACAATTACACTGAATGTAATTAACGTCAGAGTGTTAATAAAATTGTAAAATTGAAGAAAATTCGCTGTCTCTGAAAAAAACAGATGTGGTTTTGTATTAACTTCCTATAAATTATGGTGGCGTATAATGTTAACAAAACAAAAAATTAACTGTAAGCGAGGTCTATTTTTAAAAAGTATAAATGTTTAGTTCGTTGTTAAATTTAGTTTATAGAGAAATAAAATTTATACCCGAAGTAAAAATTTTGGAAAATATAATATAACTGAAATATTACCTGTAATCAGTTAATATTTTTTCATCTTTATTGCCATAAACAACATCTATCTAAAGTTTAGTTCAATTTATGTGTTAAAATTCATATGTATATACAAGTATATGGAGCAAACTTAACTTAAGTCAGATTTTGACAGTATATTAGGTAGTAACGTAAGCCGTGTTTTTTAAATTTTCTTTGTTATTGTTATCATTTCTATTTAGTACATTTAAGAAACAATTAGCTATTTTGGCTTTTCAAGACACAACATAGTGCTCGATGCTAAATAGCATTTCTCTTAAAGCGCTTAAGGCATGTAGGTGAGCAAAATAAAACGACAAAACATATTAACTTAAATAACTGAATATATTTGAAGTAAAAGAGTATTACTTTGTTAACGGAATCCATAAAAGGAACAGGTTATCGAATCTTTTTTATTTTTTTTTTTTTGTTTTGACAGTACTCACATATATATTTTTATATCATCTTTGCTGCTCTCGATATTTTCGATTGTTCCCAGCTTACAAAAATCATAATTTAAAAACACACTGTGTTTTTAATTGTTTATTGAAACTTAATCGAGACTCGTATAAAATAACACACAATAATATAAATTGATACAGAAATAAACTTACATATTAAAAAGTGTCTCGTCGGACAATATACGAACATATCAAAAAGTGTCCTATATTTAACTTAATTTGACTTTTATGACCCTTTCTCTTGAAACGTTATTATCCAACACTTGAAAATATACAGAATGTACATTTCCATAACCTGTAACACACTAAAGGTGCCCCTGTAGTTTAGTAAGTAGTGTACTAGCTTGTCAGTATGGGGGTTGTGGGTTCGATTCCCAACGAAGACCTTGGTTTTCTGTATTCAGTGTATACAGATGGCTACTAACTGTCGGTGGAGCTGCTCAGCGATGAAGGCAGAGTCACTAGTCGCTTTGCTGTCTTATATACGGCAGTTAATTTCCGACTATCCTTCTACTTTCACCACCTGTTTCATCTATTCTCTATCCCTTTTCTAAAGAATGTAGCACGGTACTTGACTAAATAGGGATTGTTGCCTGAAGTGCTACTTCTCTTTAATAAAAAAAAAAAAAGGTGGTGTGCTACTATAGATGATGTTATTTGGTTAAATCGACTACTCTTTAAATAGTTAATTTTGAAATAATCTTTTTTTGACAATTAAAAACAGTTGTATATTTTTGTTTAGTTTTCATTTGTGTCAAATGTTCTAAATTTAAACACAAATGCAAGTAGGAAAAGAACTTCAAAAAATGTATAAAGTTGCTACCGATAATCGTAAATAAAATCATATTTTTCATTAATTTAAATAGAAAATATATATATATATATAAAAATGGTTTATTTTATGTGATTTTACAATTAGTATCCCTAACATTGCCTCATCATTCACTGCAGAATAGTTTGACCTAATTTCTCAAACTAACTATCACAAATGTAATGAATAATTTTACAAAATTTTATTAAATGAAATGAAAATGTAATAAAGATTGTTAAAAACTTATTGAAGGAAATGCCATTAAAATCTACCTACGGCAGTCGAAATTCAATATGTTTTTCTAAAAAATTAATCTAATTTAAGACTAGAGGCCATTTAAGCATTTCTTTTAACTACCGTTTAGTCAAAGCAGGCACAATAAATGTGTTTTTCTGGAATCAAAATAAAACGAATTTGTTCAATTTCATTGTAGTTAAAGCAATCACACACACACACACACACACACACACATTAATGTAGCCTGCAGCATTAAAACAAAGAACGAAAGCAACAAAAAAAACAAACAAACAAACAGAAACTTTTTCTATTTGGGAAGTTGAGTAGGAAATTATTGTTACAGTAAAGTTATTTAAAACAAAAAGGTTTAAAAATAGATTGCAACTTAAATGCACACATAGTCTTGCACACGCAAACACACACAATTAAATATTCATATTTGTACAAAACTTTACACACACACACACACACACACACATATATTTGCTGTCTCTTGCAGTTCCATTCTCCCTCTCCCTATATCTATTTGCTTCTCGCTATATTTTACATTTTACATATCCAAATTTACAAAGCATTTAAAATTCTTACATTATGCAGCATTCCCAATTAACACTTCGAGATTTTGTCGAATTTTGAAACCAATTAATATAGAGAAATTCACAGAAATTTATTTATTTACACCGATTTTAGTAAGGCATTTGATAGCCACAAACTTCAAATAAGGAAACTTGATCTTATGGGATTCATAAGCCAGTTACTTGTGTGGATTAATTTATATATTTCAACCAGGACACAAGAAGTTCGTTTTAATGCGCTTAATTCCAAAGAAAGTATTGTTTTATCTGGTACGCCGCAGTGTAGCCATATGGATCCTTTATTATTTACCTTGTTTATTTATCACCTACCCAAAGCCATTCCATACTCATACGTTCTATTGTATGCAACCGCCGCACACTGGGGATTTTTCTATGGAGGTGAGGAAAAAATATATCTGTCAAAAAATGTAGTGATTTCATCACAAATCTAGTTTTATTTATATAGTAATACACAAAAGTAATCAAAATAAAGAAAGTTAGAGAAATGTCGATCGTTACCTGCAATGTAAAAAGCTATAACTAACAAAAAATTTAAATGATTTTTTTTAATTTATTATTTATTTTAAATCTATTTTTAATTTACTATTGTAAAAGAGCCTTAACTTCGTCGCTTATAACACTATGCTTTTTCTGGCTAAACGAAGGCGTCAAATGTGAAATCATGGAATCTGATGTTACCATCATTCGGTGCATAATATTTTCTTCGTTCGTGGCAATTCGACTGCATTTTCTGGAGTGTCTAAGGCGATATTTTTTATAGTCTTTGTTACGACATTCCTGAGCCTCTTCGCATAGTAGGCCTACAGGAAAAATACACTTTTCAATCATATCCTTGCCATGAATCAGAATTTTGTGAAGTGTAGGTGGGGGTTATTGTACCACTCGTACAGTTCAACAAACTTTTTTGCCGTCTCCAAACAAAAATCACCAAATTGTTTTGGATCTACTACCTCGGCGATTGCTATAGTTTAAAGAATTATTGAAAACCTCTTGATTATGTTTTCATCTAGACCCGTGATTTCGGAAATCAATGCAATATTCCTTAAGAATCTTCATGACGTATTTCCTGAATTTGTCGTACTAGAGCCCTACTTAACAGGTTGATAACCTGCATTTCAATTTTCTCTCTAAGTTTACGCTTTTTCAAACATTTTTGGGCTTCTTTTGAGTGGACTGTCTCACGTTTAAATTCAATATTATAAGCCACATGCAAAAGATACTCCATCAGCTCCATCATACGCGCACGAAGTGGTAACATACCAAACTGCTTGTTCATTTACGGGAATAGCTTGAACTATTTCGATTTTATTCATCTTGGATGTTGTGGCTCCACAAGTGAGACAAGAAGATGCAGCTGGTGTTTCTGTTAGTGATTGTGCTATCTTGTCGTCAATCATTGTAAAATTCATAATTCATGTTTTACTCTAAAATCGCAATTATTCACTGTTAACTCAAATTCTTTTAGTTGAGATATCTCATCGAATCTTCTGTTTCCTTCTGGTATAGCTTGAGATGTCTCTTTAACGTATGCAAACTGCAGTGTTCTACAATACTGTATGGAAGAAGGTTAATTGTTGTTCCACACTAATTTGTTTATGTAATCATGTAACGATAATTTAAGTGGTACAGCTGATGTCATATATAAATGAGAGTTAGAAATGTGATCATCTGAAAACCTCTGTTGGTATTTGCTTTGACTAGATGCCCCATCACATCCCCATTTATAGAACATTATTAGATTTCCGCTTTCAATTTTATTTATTTCCTTTGCTGACTAGGTTTCTAGGATTCTTTAAGCTGTATGATTCAACAGATTTTGCAGAGGTACACTGCCTGAACTTTCAGTAATAGCAATTCCTTGCGGATAACTGTTAGTTTTTTCTTTCGTAAGTTCTTTGTATGGTACGAGAAACACGGTTTTTTGTGCATATCTCGAGCAAATTTTTTAAATTCATACCTTTACTTACTTGTTCATAAAAGCGAAACGCATTCGTCGATTTTCATGAGATATGTCTCATTTTGTTCATAGGTTACAAGACTTTACGTGAAAGTAATAGGACTTGACACTTTTTTTACTGTTTTGGATTTTTTATGAATTAAAAAAAAACTTAACTTTTTAGGCAAAAAAAATATTTTTTTTCATACATTTATTTATAACTTCGAAACTGTTGCTATGTAGCAAAACAGATTTGTTTGAGTAAAATCCGACTAGTGGTTCTTGAGTTATGTTAAACAAAATGGCCTTATTAGAATTGAGTCGCGAATCAATCAGCTGAAAAATGTTGTACTGTGTAATGCAACAAATTAAGAAGTGGCACCTGGTGGCACTTGAAATTGATTAAAAATGTAAAAAGAGATATGAGGCAATATATTAGCGGTGGTTTCCAACTGCAGGAAAGTAAAGTTAAAATTCCAGGTCCAAATGTTTGGAGAAAAAAAGGATTTTTTTTATATGTTCATAAAAAAAGGGAAAAAAAAAAACTTAAGTCTCTGCTGAGTTTATTTTTTCAATTTTAGTGTACTGAAATATCCCACTTTAAATAGAAAATAAAAAGAAAAACTTTAGCTCACTTTTTGATTTGATTGTACCATTTAGTCTAAAATTTCAAAATATCATTGTATATTGCATAGAGAGTATGTTGAAAATTTAACTTTTTTCCGAGAAATCCCCAGTGTGCGACGTGAAAATATTTCAAACATATAATCCTCACGCTGATCACATTCAAGATGAATTTAATTCCTGGTGTAATATTTAACTTACAGAGTTAAATCTATGCAGTGCAAACATATGTGTTTCTTCCGAAGATAAAGAGCTACGAACCAGAAAAAATGAACAAAGTTTCAGGTCTTGGTATTTTACAGGATGCTAAATTAAATTTTATACAGCACATTTCGTTAGCCGCCAATAAAGCTCGCGCACTTCTTGGATTTATTAAATGCTGGGCGAAGAAGTTTAGTGATGCTCAAAAGTATTACAGATATAAGCGGTTTAGCCTCTGCTGTTTGGTTTTCGTCCAGCCGTTAAGAATTTGTATATTTATTGTCAAAATATTATGTTTTTGACCCACTCGGCGCAGATTGCCATTAGTGCCAAATTCGATTTAACGATTTAACTTTTTCCTTTATTTTTTCAATTATTTAAAGATTACAAAAAAAAAATGCTTTTGGCAAAGTCTAGGGTGGAAGCATGTTATATTATTTAATAACTTTGGCTTACAAACTTTAAAAATTTTTACAATTTCTAAGTTGAATTAAACGCGCAAAAGATTACTGAGTAGTGGACCTAAAATAATTTTATTGAAATTTAATAATATTATTGCCGAGTGCATAAATTCAAGTCATTTTTTTAAACAAAAATTGAAATACTTAAGGTTTTCATAATTTTCTTAAGTAGTTGATGTGGCTCCAAAAATTGGAAGACATTTTATAACAATATCTAATAAAATAGAAAACGTTACATAAAAATTTCGATTTAATTTTAATTGTTTTATTAAAACTTTAATAATTTTATGCCAATATCTGTGGAAAGTGTTTACAAATTTTTAAAACTAAAAACTCTAATACAAAAATAGTTCTCCATAAAATGGTTAAAATTTCGTAGTATTCTGTCAAGTATTGTAGAAAATATTTTAATTATGATGCCAGCTATGCTAGCATTAAAATGTTTACTGGGATAAGATATAAATATATTCGCTCTCAATTGTAAAAATATACATTTATGCATTTGTAGTTCATAAGTTTAATGAGTCGAAAACGTATCATTCGGTTTTAATTGAATATTATATTTACGTTAAAGGATTAAATTTATTATTTTTACACAGTCTAATGAATAAGTAAATGAGAAATCATGCACAAGCCTACATACTACATTACCAGCAATGAAGAATCATTAAAAAACAAATTTTTTTGTTAATTATTTTCTTTTTTTGTATGAAAACAAGAATTTCAGTGAAAAACTCTACTGTTATTAAAGTCTACATTTTTATATAAATAAATTTATGTGAAAATCAGATACTTTGTAAGTTTACTTCCTTAGTTTTAAAATAAGAAATGATACAAAGTTTCAAGTATCAAACCATTAAATATTAAACTCAAATTTCTTAGGGTTGAAATTAATTTAGTGATTTATTTTTGGGCGAAAATATCAAATTCACATGCAAATACAGTTTTAATTATATTTAAAAAATTTATTAAAAATACAATGGAACAATTAACATTTCAATAAATGAATTAACCAAAATATACTTTATTTTACAAACATATAAATTAATTTTTTCGTACATATTTGCATCACACTTGTGAAGCTAATGTTCAAACACACAACATGCAATATGAATAAATAAAATTTTTAGTTTTTAAATGATATTAAGGCGCAGAAAATATTTAAAATGGAAATTTAATTCCATAAAAGTGAATAGTTTTAATTTTAATAATATTTAATTGTTTAATGTTTTTTTTTTTCTTAGCCGTTATTTTTGTATATATTTATGTTATTTAAAAAAAGTATACTTTTAAAAATTTTTACTTATTTAAATTTTCTTCATAACCTTACATTGATGTGGTTATACATTGATTTTATTTAAATTCTTACAAACTTATTTTTTATGTTTATATTTTATAGAAAAATTGCATTTAAAAAATTTGAAAAGAACATTTGATTTATTTGTTACTTATAAAGTTTTAAAGAAATTTAATTTCTAATTTTGCTTTGTCAACTAAATTTTGAAATACACATTCTTTCAAATGAAAAGACTCGCATTTAAATGCATTGGCAAGTGAAAACTTAAATATAGAATTTCATTTTGCTTTTAATTAAATTCTTGGAAATTATTTTTGAACTAAAATGTATTTAAATTTATTAAAAAGTTTTTAAATTATTTTTTATTACTTCCATTCGACCTTTTTCCTTTAATAAATAAATATATTTCTTTACCTAGGTCTTATTAATTATATATTTTCGCTTTCCTTTTAGAAGCTTCTTCAAAAAATTTATTTTTAATATTATTAATTATAAAAATTTTTTAATTATAAAAATAAATGTCCTGAAAAAGTCCAAATATCTAAAGGAAAGTATTTCAATTTTACTATTTTTTAAGTATAATTGCAACTGCATAAAAGGTTTTAGTTACAATCGTTAAGAAAATTCTAAAAACTTTCAAATAGAGTAATCCAAAGTTAACCCTGAAGTTGCTTGTCTATTCGAGCCCACTTAATTTTAATGCAGCTTTGAAGCTCCATATAAAGCGATTAAAATTTTATTTCTTTTTATCAAAATATAGATCTTTTAATCACTAACTCTTTTTATAAAGCAATAAATTAAAACTATATGTACGTATAGTTTTTAGATGTTTTTATGCTAAAATTTAAAATAGTTTTTACAAAATGGCCAACCACTAAATGCCGATAAGAGTATAACATAATTTCACTAATTAATTACACACACTATTACTGATATACCAGTGCACACAAATGGCATTTTATTTCGGAAACCACTATTTCATTTGAGTGTCATTTGATATGTAATTATTTTTTGTAGCATTTATATTATATTTAAAATTATGTGTATGTGTGTATATATATAAGTATATATTTTCATTTTATTTTAGTTTTTAAGTATATTAAGTTTCAGTGTACTTTCAAACATTATATTTTAATTGTTATTAGTAAATTGAAGTCGTTATCAAACTCTATACGCTCATGCGCTCATGCATTTTAATTCTAAACTTTCACATATTTGTAAATAAATATTATATTATATAAATAATTGTAAATGTATGAGTTTTTGATAAAATTAAAATAATTTAAAAACATATGAAACTAAAATCGAATATTTAGATAATTCAAATTGTTAAGTTTGAGCTGAGAGTATTGTCGATAACAATAGTTTTGAAAGCAAAACTAAATTTTTAAAGAAAACAGGAAAACAGTGCAATGTAACATAGTATTTTCTCGAACTGTTATGAATTAATATCACTTTTATACATTTCTCGTACTGTAAACTTTTTGGTGTGGCTACCCTCTCGTTTATCGGTACCAAATATTCTGAGCGATAATCGCTTGAGTTCAAACGTGATTACCAATATGCCACTGAACAGAGTAAGTTTATTTTGGATTTCAATTTTGTAACGACACGTTATGCTTGGATAGAACTCGCGGGGTCCAGGCTTCGTTACAAAAAAAAATTTGCTTCACTAATAACACAAGAGACACTTGTTTTACTAATAGTTTTTTTATTATAATCCGCTTTTAAACTAAGTTAAAATTATACTACAGCACTACTGAGCACGCCAATGATGATCCACCGCTTCGTGGCCTTCAAGAGTTCTCTCCACCGGCTAGCCTACTGCTTCTCACACTGGAGCGAATAAGATTCTGGTCCAGTCTGAGCAGAACAGTTTGCCTGTCAAGCAATTTTTGGTTTGTTGCGGTTGTCACGAATAATATTCTGAGACAACCTTTCCTCGTCTAAATTGATGTTAGCTTCTTTTTCGCTCTTGTCCGTCTGTTCAGCTAGGGCGAATAAAATTCTGGCCTGGCGAATAAAATTCTAGCCAGGTGAAGCAGCGACTGAACTTCTTGGCCGGAAACCTTAGCTATTCTCAATTAATTCAAAGTCGAATAAAATTCTGGCTTTGACTAAGTGAGCTGAACCTATTCGCAAGACTATTTTAATTAAGTTGAATAAAATTCTAACTCACTTAAAGAAGTCTTGCCCGGTTACTAAATTATATCGCTTTTATATGTCTTTGCCAGGCACACATACCCACCCATACCACAAAACGCCAGCTGCTTGCGACTGTTTACGGTTGTGTTTAATGGTATGTGTTTCTTACGGATGTATCTTCATGTTAATAGGTGGCGCTTCTTAACGGCTATTATAATTCAAGTATTTTATTCACTAATAAGATTAAACAAAATAAACAATATATGCAATTATAAAATATGACAAGCATGTAATAGAATTCATTTAATAATAATTAAAAAATCTTTAAAAAATTTTTAAAAATATATAGAGTTTAATTGCTTGTGATTTAATTGCTATGTGATCCAAAAACAAGCCTGTCGACTTTTGGTCATCACAATTTTTATTATATTGTCACGGATGCATCTTCCATAAGTTTTAAAAGAGAATAATTAAGTAATAAAGCAAATATTTAAGTGCGTAGTTTGCTAAGAAAAGTTATGCACGCAAGACAACAGCAACTTTCTAGTTACAAACTACGTAGAAACTTTAAGCACGCAAAACAACAACAATTGGAAAGCATACAAACAATAACAAACGAAAAATACACACAGATCAACAGGCGTCTATACATTGAATGAATAACATAACAACAACAATATGTGATATGAGGGGAGTAGACGATTCTTAATTTTTCTAAACCTCTAGTGGACAAATATAAAAGGCAGTGTCTGAGTAGATAGTTCGTTAGTTAGTTAAAACTTAAACCTCGTGAAGTAAAGACTTGCATCTTTGTGTGTCAAAGTAAATAAACTTGTAATAAATTTGAAAACTCTAAAATCTGGTATTATTTATTTATTTTTCAATAAAGAACTCAGCAGCAACAAAACGTTTATAAAAGGTATTAACGTAACAATATTAAAATCAAGCAGATGCTTATATTTACATTTAACTTCTAAGACAAGTATTGTCTGATTTAACTAAGGCAAATAAAAAATACACTTAATACTTCATCGGCGTCTTTATTATTATACATGACACGATAGCTAACATGTCCTTATATTTCGTATTAAAACTTAATTCTAATATGGCGATATAAATTAAATCACTGAAGGAAATAGCACTTTCGAAATGATAGCTTTATTGCAAGCTATTTTCTATTACCTGTGAATTTTTTAAGTAAAATGTAAATATGCGGAATTAAATTATGTGTTATAGGCAAACATTTCAACGCCCATCTGCCAACAAGTACAAAAGATAAAACTTTAATATCAAGGATAACAGTAGTGGCGTGACATTCATATACGTGGTTTTGCTTGTGGACCGTACTAAGCGCACAATTTAAGTTTAAGTGTTTTAATGTCAGCCATTGGAGCAAGAACAACAAATTAAAACTAAAATTAATATATAAAGGGAGTTCCTATGGTGAGGTGTACTGGTCGTAGCCAGATATTAAGAAATTGTATAGGGTATACTGCGCTATAAAAATAAATATTTAATGTGTATAAATTTAAAAACTAAAGGGTGTTTCCATACAGGCCCTGAATTTGCACATGGTTTATATAACTATGTCTATAATAAAGAATTGAAAAAAAATTAAATTTAAAAGACAGTAAATTACAGACGTGATTTTAATTAACGCCCTTTGCTTAATCTGTTAAACATTTTTATAAAAATTTGAGTTTATCGCACAATGTACCGTCCATAAAAGCAAACACAAAAAAATTAATAAAATATGAAAGGTTATTTCTATAGAGGTATTAAGCCATTATAAGCAAACGGTTAAAATTTTCAACACAAAATTATAATACTGATAAAATATAAAATTAGCTCCCTAGACGTTGCGCGGGATCTAACGTGTATCAGTGTTTTTTTTTTCTTTTTCTTTTCTTTAGCAGCAAGCAAAAGTGGCAACAATTAGTTAATAGTTTTATCAAAATTAATTGCAAAATAATAATAAAAATAATAATAATAACAAATAAATAAAAAACAGGCAGGAAAACTCTTAACACCCAATTAACAACATGTTTATTCAATTCATATTGCTAACATATTAAATTATTGCAAGATAATATAGTAGTTATTTTAATGATTTATTAATAATTTAAATATATTTCTTATAATAAGCATAGGAAATTTGAGGTTAGGAAGTAAAATTATATAAAAAATACACATATTTTTTAAAACTTAAGTTTTGTTAATACCAAGTAAAGTAGAAATATGGAAATTAATAATGTAATTTGTAAGGTTGGGCAAATGTCAGCTTCTAACAGTTCGGCTGACATTCGCTTTTTTGTACAAAATTTTTAAGTACAGTTTGCAACAAAGCTTCACTTATCGTGTCAATTCAGTGCTGAACTTCAGTTTTTAGAGCATTATTTTTTTATGGATTGTTTATGTAAAGTCGGTCTTTCAAATGGACCCAGAGCAAATAATCCAGCAGTGTTAAATAACAAAATTTAGACTAACAATTGGATTCACCAAATTGATAAATTATGCAACCGAAAAAATTCTTATGTAATAACTGGAATTTTTGGGTGACTTTTTGGATTGTGGCATTCTCTTGCTGAAACCAAAGGTCACTGATGTCAATATTAACAAAGTATGAACACAAAAAATTGGTTGTCATGGTTTGGTAGTCCAGAGAATTGACGGTGACGGCATTTCCTGGCTCATTGGCCAGACCACAAAGCGTACAATACGGCCAGTTTCTTTAAATTCAATGGTATCCGGGGAACTGTTTGTGGATTTTGTGAGTTCCATATGCGTGTTTATTAACAAGAAAATGAGTCTCACTACTAAAGTCAATGCGTTGTTTTCGTAAACTTTATGCAAAATGTTGCACAAAGTGCCTCCACTGATGTGCAAATATTTCGAACGACGACGGCTTGATATACCATGCTCATTATCAACACTTTACTGTATACAGGCTACGTTTGCATTATTACTGCTCCTACGACCATACGCATTTGGTCTGTTGTCAGCAACAATACCGTGAATCTCGAATTTTGCAACTAAATTATGAATAGCTATCTCAGAAGGAGCCTGAGGTAGCTATTCATAGTATAGTATAGTATAGTAAAATTTTCACCATTTTGATAATAAATTTAAATTTATAGATTAAAATTCTTTGCTTAACAGCATTACGTTCCATGCTTAAAATGTTTCAAATTTTTCGTAAATAAATGTCAAAGGATGACAGCTCAGTTTTTGGCATTTAATCATTTCACAGGCAATTTATTTCCTTCAAATTTCCCCACCTGTTACTTGTATAGTCTCTTCTTTTTCCAGAAAAATAGCACCTCAAAATTTGGTTAAAAAATAATAAAATAAATAAAAAATTAGCAAAACTCATTGGAATGACAATAAATGAAGAGGAATTTAATATAACGATTTATCCAATACAATTTCATTCATATTTCATAATTTTGAATGTTTGTATATCAGATAACACATTACAACTACATGAATCTAAAATTAAATTAACATACAAACTAAATAAATATTAGAGCTTATACATTTATATCTACAGTTTATAAATAACAACAACTTTTCGCAAATAATAAAAAAAAACACAAATATAAATTTATAATCAACTTGTTTTCCAAAAAGAAAAACAGAAAAATGTTACAAAAAACAAAAAATTTTAAAAAATAAACACAAAAATTTAATAAATGAATTTTACTTAATTTTAATAAAGAACGCAAATAAACAAGAAAATTCTCTGGTATAACTAACGCTGTTAAACACAAGTAAAGATACATACAGACACATATGCATGCATAAAATGGATTAAAACATTTAAAACAAACGTACCTACACACACGCGGACAAACACACACCCACACATGTACTAACAATTGTAGAGTACTGTATTTGTTTTGTCCTTGTCACATGGAAATTTATTATCCTTTGTATTTACAACACAAGCTTTTATCGGATTAAACTAGACTAGAGTGGGAACAAAAGTATAAATATGACAAGAACAACAACTTCCACTGTGAAGGTAAATTTGAATACCAAGCAAAAATACACAAAGTATAAATGTGAGTAAAAAATTATACGTTCCAAACAACTGTGTAAAACAAATAGATGGCAACACACAAAAAAAAATTATTCTTTCATTCCTTGGGTCCAAATAAAGGAATAAAGAAAAAGCAATTTTTACTTTTCAGCAACACATTGTTGTTGCTCATAACCAGCCAAATATTTTCAAAAAGAAAAAAATACCATCTACCATCGATTCACCAACATCCTTGTGTTATCCTTTGTTAACTGAATGAATGTGGCAGCAACGATTATTCTCTATAGTGACTTTAAAATTAAGTACATCCCATCAAAGGATCATTAAAACTGGGAGCCTTTTCTACCTGGAATTTTAAACTGGAAACTATGGTAAGAGTTAACAAATATTTATTAGTTGCTTAGTTATTTAAAATTGAATTGGTAGGATTAAAAGTTTATTTGATATAAAATGAAAAGGATTTCGTTAATATATAAGTGTTATCTTTAAATATATTTATATGGTGTTTAAATACTTAACAATTCAAAGGCAAATAACGACATAGTGCAACATAAAGTATGAGTATTTTTTTATTTTAAATATAAATTCACAAAGCTATTTGTCATTAAGTTTGCGAGATCGATAAAAAATATAAATTTATTTTTCTTAACTATGACGTTATCGGATAAACTATTGTAAAGATCATGATATAAGACATAAGCTAAGAATACAGGAAATATTCATACACTATTAATAATAAATTGATTAAACGAAGCCCTAACACAATCTAAGCTATTGGACTGTGTTCCCTCTTTTAGTCACCACACAGTCCTTCTTGCGTTCTGCTAACCATTCGTTTTTATTTTTATTGTTTTCTCTGCGTTAATGCTCTTATTTTAAATGGCCAAATAACTTTGTCGACTACTCAATGTTAAGTTGTTAAGAAAGGGTATAGAATACAAGTATTAATGATCCTATGCTCTTTTGTAAATTAACTGCATGCACTACTAAAAGCTTGTCTAGCCTCTTCTGAGCCTAGTACTGAGTAATTTCCAGCTGCAAAACAAATCAGTCAAATGGTAATGTCATTTAATATCTCAAGCTAAATTGATTAAATAGGAATTATATTCAACCAATACAACAAAAAGGCAAGAAAACTCTAACCAATTTTATACGAAAAAGACAACAAGCCATTACAAAAAATTTATCCATAATTTTTGCCTTTAGAGACGGTTTAATATATAAGATTATATTATTTTTAATTTCATTTAATTTAAAATATAAGATATTATGACGCCTAATTTTTAACTCAATTTTTTTTGTCCTGACTACAACATTTAAATTTTTATTCAATTTTCATGTTATAGTTGTAGCAGCCGTAATATAGAATTTCAAAAATCTAGTTATTTCGCCTTAGCCTCTTCCCTTTATTACGGATACAAAAACTTGTATGATAATAATGTTTTGAAGATGTTTTGTTCAAGTTTTAAAAGAAAATAATTATCAGTAAAAAAGTAAACGAAATTACTTATTGTGCCTTTTACATATAACCAACAATAGCATTTAACAATATAAATTCTGCTTATTATAAATTCTAGGAAAAATAGCTGAATAACAGAAAACAAGAGCAACAACAACTGACAAAGAACAAAAATAAAACACACAGCCAAACTGGTGCCTACACTAAATGATGATGCGAGAACCGCTTAAAACAGTTGACAATAGAATTGAATTTAAGTTGAAACGTCATTGAGTAAAGACATACAAATAAAGTACCTGTTAATTTTCAGTGGCAAGGTTACCAATGTGTGTATTAAAAGTAAATATATCATTTAATTTAAAACGATAAAGTGTTGTGTTATTTTGTTTTAAGAAAAGAACTCTATATAACAAAACGTTTATTAAAAGGAATAAACTTAATAATATAGTTTGAAAAGAATTAACCTGCAAACGGCAACATTTTATAGCATCAGTGCATAACCATTATAAAAAATTCAGACAAGATAATTGCTAAACACTTTGCTATGATGATAAGAAAATTCCTAAAATAAAATAATATTGACTCAATTGCAGCAAAACAATATTTTTAATCGTTCTTATGATCGCTGTTTAGAAATTATTATGTCACATGCAGCTGAAGTGGAGAAAATTACTTAGATCACTTTCTTTAGATCCCTTGCTTAAGTAAATATGTAAACAGTGTGAATAGCTAACAAAATTCATAATATAACTTAAAAGTGAATAAACTAATAGTAAAATATTTAAAAAATTGCTAACAAACATTCCAGAACTGTTGTCTTTGCTGAGTGTTTGTTCAGCATGGACGGCGAGGCGCTTTTGATGTGAATACATTACTCTCAAGCCGTGTTCTAAACTGTATTAGAGAGTTAGTATTCGGTTTTAGGTAGTTCTTTGATTAAGGTCGTATCTACTCATGTATGCTCGCCACCTGCCACTTTGTTAGGAGCTAATTTTTAATGTTTCAGTCTGTTATTACTATCTAGACACTCGTAGTCTGATACAGGTACAGGTGTCCGTTGGTTCAAGTGTTTGAGAAGTTTTAGTGGTGTGAAAATTGTGTCCAAGGCCGTGTTTACCTGTTCGTTTATAATGCCATTATTTTGTAGAATTCCTTGTGTTCAAGAATGTCTAGTCATCGTCCTTTCTTGCTAGCATATAGTAATGTCATACATTCTTCTATTTCCGTTGGTGGGTGTCCGTGAGTTTCAAGGTGTAATGCGTATGTGTTCTCTAAATCATGTTTTTAGTGTTCGTTCAGTTTGTCCTATATAAAAATTTTTTTAGGTGCAAGTAAGTGTGTACATTCCGCTGGAATTTAAGTTGTTATCAGTTGTTAGATCTCCTGAGATTATGTTACAGAGTGTGGCCGATTTTAAATTAAATAAATAAGCCTTCATATTCTTATTTGTTAAATTAATTGTTAGCG
Source organism: Trichopoda pennipes (assembly GCA_030448955.1). Lineage (NCBI taxonomy): Eukaryota > Metazoa > Arthropoda > Insecta > Diptera > Tachinidae > Trichopoda > Trichopoda pennipes. The sequence goes on from JASKUP010000044.1 coordinate 867,934, forward strand.
CTCAGAAAAATGAGAAGAATGCAGACGACGGATATAGTGATCTTAAAAAATACTGCACTACTGCTTTGTACATAATAATTTCTTTCTTAATAGAATTAAAATAGAAATCAACGTAAGCGGAATGAAATAAATCATTTCTTAAAACATACGCAGTTTCTAATAGTTAAAAAAAAATCTATCTTTAGGTTATGTTATTGATTATTGATTGTAATAAACTATAGTTTAATTTTAATTATTAATTTTTAAATGTGCTGATTCTAAAATACGTATTTCCACTTAATTATTAATTAATTTTTTTATTAATTTTGCTGAGATTTCCTAGACAATTTAATGACTTAAACCGCTAGTTTTAAATAATGTTGTTAAATATCTATTTGTACTAAAGAATTATATTATTAAATAAATGCCTGTAATGGCATATAAGAAAATCCTAACATGTTTTCATTATAAAAAAAGATTTTTTTTTTTAAGAGCTTGTTATGCAAAAGACTAGCGAATAACAAAGAACACTTAAAATCTATTTCAAACTCATTAAGTATTACAATCGCTAAAATTAGAAATTAAATTAATCCAGTTCGGTAGAAAAAATAACAAGCAATTCAATTAACACAGAAACCAGCGATGACAACAAATCTAATAAAATAATTATATTTTATTCAATGTCTTGTTTTAAATAAAAAAAGAGTTCAATGTCTAGTCGAAATTTTAGCAATATATTATCTTAAGTAAAATACATGTATCTAACAAGAAGAAACTGAAACGCCTCATTAACTTGAAAAACAAAAGCTGCATAAATTTCAACTAGCAACAAAACAAATTTAATATGAGGCTGTTGGCCAGACCGATAGACTCCATTCTGTCTATTGTCGCACTAGAGCTTAAAACAGTCTAAAGTGAAATGGCTGGGCTTTTAACCTAACCAAACCACACTGTCTTTAAGTTATTAAAACAAATTTAAAACTGTCAGTTTTTTTAGGTTTCTCTTTTATTTAAGCCCTTTTCTACTTTTAGTGCTTTCTTTTTGCAATAAATTTTTAATTTATTTTCCAACGAAAAGTTAACAAAATTTTAATCCCTTGAAATTTAATGTTTTACACATTTCTTCCCATTTTGTGTTATTTTCTAAAAAGATTTTTTTTTCTCAAATCAACTCCTTGAACTGTCGACATGGTAAATTTTAAAAAAAGATGATGTGAGTTATTCAACAGCAAATGTTTGCAGACATTAAAAATAGAACAGTCATCAATATACGCAAAGTTTTACATAAAAGCAGAATGGAACTACGAAGCACACGGAATAGCCAAAGCATCTAAGAAAAATCTAACCATTTATAATAATATGACATGCAAGAATAAAATGGAAATTAACATTTCATTTTTTTATATTTCTTTTATAAGAAATACGAGGGCAGAACATTGTGGCAGCCTTTTAAAAAATTTATTCGTTGGAAAAGTTATTGTAGTACTTTTATTACTAATTCCCCACTATCTATTTTAATATATAATAAATAACTTCTTAACTAGCTGGGGTATAGATATATGTGTAGTAGCAACTAGTTACTAAATATTTCAATAAAATATCCTTAAGGTTGTTGTAGAGTAACTATATGATAGACCATTTTAATTTTTGTTTAACTTTCCACGCGCACAATCAGCTCATATGTCTGCTGTTCTACTGACTTAGAGGACTGATGTCGATGTAAATAGTCTTCTGACTGTATCTTCTATGGAATAAAACGAAGCAATACTTTAAAATATTCTCTGAAATTTTCTCTCATTATCGCTGAAACTATATTAGCTGTTACTCCTAATGTAATGTATAATTCAATCGAACGAGGTTGTCTGTCTGCCATAGTGTTTTCTAATACTTTTCGTTTCCATCATATCTACTTTTTAGAATATGCTTATCACAAATGCACCAAATGGTTAACCTATGATATCTGTTCTTGCTCTATGCCTACTTATACTTCATGCTTTTCCACCTCAGCCTTTTCAAGAATCCAGCAAGGAGCCCCCTCATTAGTGCTTTCTTTGTAATCTAGTTTATTAGGACATTCTAAAGTTTACCTGCATATTAAATCATATGACCTAAATGTTCTAATAGCAGTTTAACTGCTCAAGATTATATATTTCCTTACTTTCGTAGATATATTTTTGTTCATTTGAAAACATTTCTCAATCGCCTAAATTTTCGATTAAAAGATTTTAGTTTTTCTCCACTAAACGCAGCTATTTTTACTTTCAGATCTTCCAGAATTCCAAAAACGTTCTTATACCATTTAAGGCTACTATTTCTAAAAGTGTCTGTTACTTAAATCACAAACAAACTTCTAATTGAAGTTCTAAATTTTGTCTATTAATCAGAGAGTTGTAAAAGGTGTATTTTATAGAGGTATAGAAATTAGAAATGAAATGAAACACAGATGGAATTTTTAGATGGACATGAGCTTTTTATTATTCGCAAGATAACCCTCTGCCATTATAATTTAAATATGACTGCTGACAAATGTCATCTGGAGATAAAATTTTTGGACTTTTTCCATTTGCGGCGAGTATTGTCTTGGAGCTTATCGGCTATTTTACACACATAGTATCTCTACAAAAAATATTCAAACGGATTTAATCGTTCTGTCTTCGAGATGATCCCCCCCCCCCTCACCAGGGTCACATTGATATGTTTTGATGGATAATCCACCATTTTTACATGTCCCCCAGTTCCCTGAAGGCTGGCAGGGAGTCACCAGGAAGCTTCACGTTATCTCTACACATAGTATCTCTACAAAAAATATTCAAACGGATTTAATCGTTCTGTCTTCGAGATGATCCCCCCCCCCCCTCACCAGGGTCACATTGATATGTTTTGATGGATAATCCACCATTTTTACATGTCCCCCAGTTCCCTGAAGGCTGGCAGGGAGTCACCAGGAAGCTTCACGTTATTTCCACGGGAATCAGTAAACCCCAGATTTCAGCTAATTGGTGCTTTAGCTTTTTAGCTGTTCTCTGTCTGATTATTTAGGTAGGTCTTTCGAGAGTATCGTGGTGGTTGTGGTTTCGCGGCCGTCAAAAATTATGATTAAGGGGCCAGGATAATCTCACCTTTACTGAGAACAATGGGTGTATGATCCAGTTAGCAAGCTTGTCATGTGTTCTGGACCAGGAGTTGGATAGTGTCCAGCTCTTCAGCAAGGAATGGTGGTTAGCGACCCTGCTTTAAGACCTCCGAAATTGTAACTTGGAATAATCTGTTGCTAGAAATTAGTCCTCGGTTTCCCAGGGCGCGGCGCACACATCATATCGCCAAGTGGCATACACACGCTAGGTACCTATGTAAATCATATCACGTATTGTCTTCGAGAGGAATTTACGGTATCTCAACATAGGCTGGAGGATTATTATCACACCAAATATGGCAGTTTTGTTTATTGACGTATTCATTCAAACAAAACTAAGCTTCGTCGCTAAACAAAAGGTGCATGCATGCAGCAGTCTATCCATGTTAAAATGCCAAACTTATTATATTTATATGTGTGTTTATGCAAAGATAAAACTCACATGTTTACATACGTAAAATATTTTTAAGTATTTACGTATGTATGTAAATAGATTTGTTTAAAATCATAAATCTTTTTGAACCACAAAAGTTCACATAAAATTTTTGTTATCGTGCAAAATACAAAAATGGAGCTTATTTTTACTTAGTTTTGCCTTCAAGCTCTTTTCAACTTATTTACTTCACTCATAAGCTAGTTTTGCTTGTGTAGTTGGGTATGTAAAGTGAAATAAAAAAAGCTAATAAACGCAAAAATAAAAAAAAATAATTTTAACTTAGCTGAACTGGTTTAACCTTCCCTTTATGGTGTTGAAGCCATACGTTAATATTATAAACAGTGAACTTAAAAAATATAGGGAAGAAGAAGAAGATGAAGATTGTTTTCCTTTTTTTACTTTATTGATGAATCAATAGTTCTCAAAGCAATGTAATGACAAGAGCGCATGATTGATATATAAGACATACTGTTTATACTTTTAATTTTAATGGTAATAATAATAATAGCTTTTAAATTACAAAACATAATATTCATTAACTTTTAAATCAATATATTCAACCTTTCAAGAATAAATAAATTATAACACTAATTAATGTAATTTGGGAAGGAAACGTTACTGAGGAATCAGTATTTTTCTTTTGCTTACTGTAACTAACATGCATTTTGGAAGCTAAATTATTTCAGCTAAAATTCCACAGATCTTAACATATTTATATGGTGTTTATTAGTTTAGGGAAATAATTATACAAAAAAATTATAACAAATATTCTATATTTGACCTTTTTTATATTTTTTAGTAGTTAATTGTTAAGCACTAGGTCATTATTTAATAAAAAATTTTTAAAAATTTTTTTTTTTGAATTTGTTAATCAAAAAATTTTTTCAATTTCGATTAATTATTTATATATTCTTCTTTTTTGTTTATCCTGATGATGCCAACCAATGGTTTTGCGAAATATTGAAAAAATAATAAAAAATAAGGTTTTTAAAAAATATAAAAAATATTTTTTTAATTTAATAATTTTAAAAATTTTCTCTAATAAAAATCTCATGCTATTTTTTTCAGAATTTGACATATTTGAAAATTAAGCGGTTGAAATATAAAAATCTGTAGGTTGGAGTTACTCCATATTCGACAAATTTTGTTTGTTAACATTGCCGTTTAAATGTGCCTCGTCAGACATAAAAAAGCAGATCAATACGTTTTTGTACTCTGACGCCATTCGACTGATCTTCTCACAAAATTCCAAGTGAATCGGAAAGTCTCTTGGGTTCAGTTTGTTTGTTAATTGAATCTTATATAGAAATAAGTTTAAATCTTGGTGCAAAATTGTCTGCAGTGACTGTCTGCTGACATCCATTTGAGCAGATAAGCTCCTTGTTGAAACTCGAAGATTGGATTGTATGGCAGCAGCTACAGTAGCGTCCGAACTGAGGGACTTCAAAGACAAGGCCTTCTTTTTTTTTTTTTTTTTTTTTTTTTTTTTTTAAAGAGAAGTAGCACTTCAGGCAACAATGCCTATTTAGTCAAGTACCGTGCTACCTTCTTTAGGAAAGGGATAGAGAAGAGATGAAATAGGTGGTGAAAGTAGAAGGATAGTCGGAAATTAACTGCCGTATAAAGACAGCAACAGCGACCAGTGACTATGCCTTCATCGCTGAGCAGCTCCACCGACAGTCAATTTTTATCTTTTGTAGTGAAAAAAACCAAGGTCTTCGTTGGGAATCGAACCCACAACCCCCATATTTACAAGCTAGTACACTACCTACTAGCCTACAGGGGCATCTTGCGATTGTGCCACGCTCGGCAAAATTCTTCACGTCCATCTGCTAGGAGGATCCCCCGGGGGCACATTTATATGTTTTGACGGAAATCCACCGTTATTACATGTGTCTTCGGGGGTAAAAGGAAGTCCAGTCCCCTAGTAGGCTAGCAGGAGCCAACTGGACAATCCACTATATTTCTACGGGAATCAGTAAAGCACCAAACTTCAGCTATTTGCCTTTTTGGCCTTTTAACGGTTCTCTGGCTGATTATTGAGGTCGGCCCTTCGGGAGTATCGTGGTGGTTGTGTGTTTCGAGGCCCTCGTTTGAGTTTGTGGGTCGGATCATTCACAACGAACACAATGAATGATTCAGGTACAATGAGCATGAATGCCGGCGTGTTCTTAAACTATATTAAGCTTCATGCGTGTGAGCATGCTAGACATGTGTTCTGTACAGGAGTTGGAAAGTCTTCAACTCTTAAGCAAAGAGTGATGATTTGCAGCCCTGCTCTAGAATCATCGAAGTTGCAACTAGAAAGTTCTGTTGCATAGAATTATAGCTTCAGCTTCCTAGGACGAGCATGGCGTTCCAAATTATGCAGTAGTTTAGTGCACCATATGATTAAGGCTTCATGGCCAGGCGGGGATGTAAATCTAATCACACAGGAGTGACTGGAGGATATACGTATCTGAAGGTCTTCTAGGGCGAGGATGACATTTCATCCACTGTGGTATGATCCACCATCTGGTTATGGCTTACACATGTAGATACAGATGTAAATCTTATTATATATCTGCTAGAAGGAGTGCCACCAAACGTGCGCCTATATACTCTTTGGACGCAAACTATAGACTCTAAAACATAAAATCGTTGCACTATCCAAATTCTTGTTTCATTGTCTCAGTTCTCCATTTTAGTTAAATTTAAAGATCAATCTATAAAGTAAAATAAAAATGGAACAGGTTGGTTACACAGAAAATAAGTTATTACGTTTTCCTTTTTAAGTAGCAGCTTTCATCAGCCACCCTGTATGAGAGTTTATTTTTATAAAAGTTTTTTGGAAATATAATTAAATTCATGCTTCTTTTAGGAAAGTACATTTTGAAAGTTTATTTGTCAAAAAATTTTTGTAATTTAAAAAAAATATGCAAAAAATCTATTATTTAAAATCTTTACCCAAAATAATTTTTCCTTTTCGAAAATATTAGACGAACTATTTTATTACTTAAAAACAATAGACATATTTTTTATATAGCTTAAATTTATTTATATTTTTATTTCTGAATTTTAAAGCAAGAAAACTTATTTAAAAAATTTTATAGTTTGCAATGCAACATTTTTTCCAAAGTTACATTCGTCATGCTAAAATCAAATCATAAATACACAAATCAGCAGATAAACGTACGGCTTTTTAAAATTCAACGGTCCGTATAATTATATAAATTTAGCTGGTCTTCAATACTTTTTCATAAGGCCAATATTTATTTATATTAATGTTTATTGATAGTGATCTCTAAACTTAAAAGCCCCACTCCTCGCCTATAACAACAGTTCTTGCTGTTGTGTATGTAATTTTTCTATTTTAACCATTTAATATGAGAAAACAAAGTGGTATTAAGTTCAATTGAAATATGGCTAAAATAACCATATTAAACATACGCCTCATAAAATATTCCATAAACTAACAAAAATACTGAGGAGCAAAAACAAAAGTAGAGAATTTTGGATACAACCTACACGAACTAATAAAACAACCTTTTACACAAAAAAAAAAAAAACATGACAACGACAACGATGAATCTTTTAAGAAATTTTGTGTGCCATTACATACACTGACTGCAACAACATGTGTTCTGTGTTCTGTTAGACTTCGACATAATTTTGTGTATACTCGTATGTATGTTGTGTACGTGCATATGTTATAAGTATGCGTGTTCAAGAACCATTCAAAAATAGCTACGCTACATCTGCAACCAATGAATAAAAGTTCATTGTGAACACAATTTCACACACAACTGGATTTAAAAAGAAGAATATTTTAAAATTCTGTTTTTTTTTTATTTTATTTTTTATACTGTTCTTTATTTGGCATCTAAACGAAAATGCAAATTTACCCCCAAAAAATAAAATATAATAAAGTATAGTAAAAAAGGAGAATAGAAAATAGAAATTGCCTAAAATAAAATAATGTTTTTGTTCACAATGTTTAAAATATGGCATTTCAGTGCTGAAATAAATGAATAAAGCAGCAACAACGACAAAAACATTTTGAGTAGAGGAAAAAAAAAATAAAACAAACAACAAAATACAGACGTAAAACAACAAAAAAAATTTATTATAGTTTTCAGAAAATTCCATAAATTTCTTCACAAGCACAACAATTTTAAATGCATAAACAAACTTATTGCTACGGGTCGGATATCCTTTATTAATAAAAATCCAAAACATTTATTTAAACCCAAACATATTTTCACATGCAGAAGCTCCATCATTTATATTTTCAAAAGCAAAAAAATGGGAAAACTAAAATACTAATGCACAACTATCATCAAAATCATTACGAAATGCGAATGTGTGAGTATAATTCAACTCAAATCAGCTCATTCGCATGTCCAACTATTCAAGTTGGCTTAACAATTTTTTTTTATATTTTAGTTTAATACCAGGAATGATTTGTTCGTATAATCATGTAGGAATGTGGATAGTTACAAATTACCGAGAGCCAATTGATTAGGAATAAAGTTAAGTTGCTTCTGCCAAAAAAAGTTTAAATTTATTTAAAAAATTAAAGACCAAAATATACATGGTTAATTTTTTCATGCAGAATTTTTAAAAAGTGCCATGTTCCGAAAGTAGTTAAAGTATGCTTTAAGTGTAATTTTTTCTTAAATAATATATTTTTATTATTATTTATTTAAAAAGATTTTTAGGCCCTTCGTTATTGTCCTTTTCATAAAGCTAAATTTAGATTTACCTAAATAGAACATTCTTAAAAGAATTTTCATAAATATATATTTTAACTATACTAAGCACATTAACATGCTTTCTCAGAGATGTTCTTCCGAGGAACTTTCTAAAGTAATTTTTAAAGGTACTTTTTTAGGGTACCTTTTAAAGTACTTTTCTAAAAAACTTTTTTTAACGTTATTTTTTTTATTATACTTATATTGTTAAATATATGGCTCATTGTTTTTTTTTTTTAATTTATTTATTTTAAGTACTAACATACTGTTTCATAGGTAACTTGTCAAGGGACTTTTAAAAGGTTTTTGAAAGGTTTTTTAAAAGTATTTTTAAAGGTACTTTTTAAGCATTTTCTTAAAGTAGCTGTGTCAGGTATTTTTCTAAGGATTTTTAGGGCGTACTTTTTAAAGTCTTATTTAAGGCACTCTTTAGGGTGCTTTTTAAGGTACTTTTCTAAATAAACTTCTTAAAGGTAGTTTTTAGGTTTCAAAATGGTCCTTTTGTAAAGTTTATTTAATAAAAAAAGCTTTTTTAAAAGTGGTTTTTAAGGCAATTTATTTTGTAACACAACCTTCTCTAAAAGTCTTTGTGTGGAACTTTAATCATTTTTTAAGAAAAATATTTTTATAAAGCACTTTTTTAATATTATACTCATGCCAGAGGTCTTTCCTGTCACTTTCAATGTAGGAAAAGTCATATCGACTCTCTCTTCGTGTCCTCCCCATAACCTAATTTCCAGGTTCTGATGCAATGCATTACATGAGTAGGTGTCATCCCCTGAATGCAAGTTCGAAAAATAAGTCCTATTCTAATTGTTTGTGTATGGCAATAGTAGATTCCAATTCAAGCGCATTAACTTGAATCGGTACTATTTTGTTTTGCCTAAATTTCCTTCAAGCACTTGGAACTTGAAAGAAGCCGTTAATAATAAAACACGATATGCTTACTAAAAACGACTGATTAAACTTTATTTTTACATTCTTTTATATACAAATAATTAAGAATAAAATGCTTAGCTTATACATAATATTAATTGACTAACTACGGAAGTAAAGATGTTTAGGTTAGCACAAATAAATGACATAATTTTTAAACAGTGTAAATGAACTGAGCCAACTATTTAATAAACAAAATTTAATTGCAATGGTTAATCTACCTTAAAGCAAATGAACTTTAAATATGTTAAGAAATTGATTAATAAACAAAAATGGTATTACAAATTAAATGCATGCATATGTATGTATGTTTGCTATAAGTAAAAGAAATTAAAATGACTAATTTGATTTATGTCGTAAACAAACAAAATAGAAAAATAATTAAAGGTATAAAAAACAAATAAGTAAAAGATGTATGAATGTATGTTCCTAACATTCTCCGCCGCGTTGAACACGGTTCAATGAAGTAAACATCAGGCTGGTCACTGTAGGTTTAAATCTTTTGATTGATCCCATTGTTTCCATTTCATTAAAGGTGGACTGTGACATCTGAGGTTGATTGCTGGGTTGTTTGACGAGGGGTTGGAATTGGACTTGAAGGCTTCCTTGATCTTCGTTTAAGAATTATATACAGAACGATACCCATAGTGATTATCAATGATGTGTAGCCTACTGCTATATGATGGTTATTGTGAGCGTCAATTTTATTTGGAAGCTCGAGTATTTTTTGTTCCGCCAATGACGTTTGCAGAGTTGTCAAGTTTTTGAGTTGTGAAATGTAACTGCTCGTGTGTAGTTCATTTAGTACAGGGTCCAAACGTTTTTTATGAATCCGTTCGGTAAGTTCCCAAAGCCTGGTGTATGATGTTCTAGTAGAACTAGATGCAATTTGCTGTCCTTGTATTGTCATGAATTTGTGTTTTAGTGTGCATTCTGGTTCCAGCACCAACAGGCCAGACCCTTCGAGAGTAAGTTGTGTTATTTCTTGTTTGCATACTGCTGTTGCTATAGAAGGAACTGAGAGCGCATATATCCATTCGTTTCGATGGTGAAGAGGAATCCATAGTGATTTTTCATTCGTTTGCTGGACTGGGCAGTCTGATTGACTGTTGTTGTGAAATAAATTTATTTCGCAAGCACATCTTGATGCCCCTTGTTCATATCTAATTTGACTTTTTGAACAGAGATACAGATCCTTTGTGAAGAGTGTGCACGTGTTGAATTCAGAGTCACGCAAGGCAACATATAGATGGCGATCCTTGTTAATGAGCAAAAATGATGAACACGGTTTAATCGAAACAAATGTATTATTGATCCAATTTGGTATTGGAACGATGTTGAATATTTCGAAACGATGACGTTCAATTAATGGTAAAGTAATGCGAAAAATTGCTGTATTATTGGTTAGTCCTCCATTTACCTTCATAAGTTTATACAATTGTAACGTATTTTCCGGCCTTACCGGTAAGTCCAGTGATTCAGGTAGATGGAATCTTATCCTTTTAACTTCATTTTGCAATTGTTGTGGCGTCAAGAGCAATGGACTAATGACGCCATGGTGAGTATTTGTAAGAACATCAAATACTGAGGATTGTACGCGCTGCAAATTTGCTGCCGAAATTGTCAGTTGAATGCATAGAGATGAAAAAATACGATAAAGTTTAGCTTGATGATTTTCTTCTTTACCGGCGATAATCATGTTGTGTACTTCCGAGATCTGGGCATCTATCTGATCAAATTTTTTCTTCACTTCGATTTGGTCTGATTTCATGATGTTTATGGTCGAGTCAATTATTGAAGACTGATTTTTTAAGAGGTTAAGTAGATGCGCTTCATTTTCTTTGACTTGTGAAATTGTAAGGTCCATGTCCTTGGCGTATTCGGAATCTAAGACACCAAACAGTGAGTGTGCGATATTCCCCACTAGATCTATCGCTGCTCTCTTCTGCCTCCGTCCAGAAATCAGCGTGCTGTCCATAGTCAATTCTGCATCAGTGTACTCAAAGTATTTAACCAAATTTTTGCATGTCGCCTGATCCTGCATTTCTTTACATAAATAGTTAAGTGTTTTTGTACCTTGTGAGAAAATTATTGATTCGGACCAGAATTCTGTTAAGTCGTAATAGACCAAGAGTTGCCATTCTGCAGGTGATACAGCTGCTGATCCCATCCCTTCGAAATGTATACCTAATCGCTTTCCAAAGTGCCTATTGTGTACTTGCGTTCCCAATACAAGTGGTAATACGATAAGAGCCATCATGACTGTGAATACGTTGTGATTGATAGATGTACGTCTTTTCTTTTTCGGGGTTTCATTGTCAACATTTTGATTTGGATTGAGACCTTCGGAGTTCTCTTGGCATGAGGTCGCACCTTTCTCCTTGTTTTTGACTGCTATTGATTCAAAAGATTCTTCTTCATTTTCTTGCAACAATGGAGCTAATCTGTGAATAGGCCGCTTGAATACTCCCGTTGCTGTTTTTACTTCGACCACTCTAACAACACCGTCGTCACCTGTGAACACGTTGATGACTCTACCCAGGGGCCACTTCATAGTAGGTAAGTTATCTTCTTTGATGATAACCATATCTCCTATTTTTAAATTGTTGGACTTGTATTTCCATTTGTAACGTTGTTGTAGTTCATTGAGGTATTCTGTAGACCATCTCCTCCAGAATTGATGTTTTATGTGTGAGACCAATTTCCAATGAGAGATGCACGATGTCTTTAGAGCCTCTGCTCTACTGTCTACTTGTGAAGTCAGCGCCTCCCCGATGAGAAAATGACCAGGTGTCAATGCTTCAAGACTGTCTGGGTCGTTCGAGAGTGGTGTAAGTGGACGCGAGTTCAAAATTGCTTCAACCTCTATAACTACTGTTTCCAGTTCTTCATGGGTTAGTGATTCAGTTGATACACTGCGTGTCAACAGATGTTTTGCAGACTTAACTGCAGCCTCCCATAAACCCCCGAAATGAGGTGCTCTTGGGGGTATGAAACGAAAATGTATTCCCCTAGAACTGGACGCAGCAGTGATTTCTTCCTGTGCCTTGTCTGAGTAAACAGTTTCATATAATTCCGCTAAGTTATTTTTGGCTCCGACGAAATTTGTAGCATTGTCACAAAATATATTCTGACAATGGCCACGACGAGCAATAAATCGCTTAAGAGCTCCTATGAACGCGTCCGTTGATAAGTCGGTTATAAGCTCTAGATGAACTGCCTTTGTTGCAAAACAGCAAAACACTGCTATGTAAACCTTGGTAGGTTTTTTACCCCTGACCTTGTAGTGTACCCAAAACGGACCACAATAATCTACACCGGAGTTTATAAATGGTCTAGCAGGAACTACTCTTTGCTCCGGTAAATTGCCCATTACCTGCAGATATAGCTGTGGTCTCGCTCTAGTGCACTTAACGCATTTTTGGGTAACTGAGCGTGCTGTTACCTTTCCTTTTATTGGCCAAAATTTTTGTCTAATTATGCTTAGAAGTGCTTGAGGTCCACAGTGTTTGTATTCATTATGAGTCTGTATAAACAATAGTTTTACCAAAGGATCATTATATGGCAATATTATTGGGTGCTTTGCATCTGGGTGTAGGTTCGAATGTTTTAAACGTCCTCCTACGCGGATGATACCTCCTTCATCTAAGAATGGTGTTAGACTGCTTATCGGGCTGCGGTTATTAATTCCTTTGCCTTCTTTCAGTTGTTTTATTTCTGCTGCGAATTCAGATACTTGTATAGCCTTTACGATAAGAAGAAGTGCCTCATCTAGCTCTTTAGGAGTGAGGGCTAAATACCTTGGTCGATGCACGTTTGTCACCTTAGAGTTTCTTGTAAATCTAAGTACATATGCCAACGTCCTTTGCAAAGTTTTAAACGAATTTTTGTGTTGGATTTTATATATGAACTCGGTATCAGCTACCACTGCTGCTATACTAACAGCCTTTTTCATCTCTAGGTTATTGAGAACAGACAGTTGAGGTGAGCATTTTGGCGGCCACAGCTCTTCCTTTCCATGCAGAAATATTGGCCCATGAAACCATAACCCACATGTAGTCATATCTGTTGGTTGAAGTCCGCGGGATAGTAGGTCTGCAGGGTTATCCTTTGATTGCACATGTCTCCATTGTTCAGGCAAAGTTAAAGATTGGATGGTTGATATTCTGTTAGCCACAAATGTTTTATATGATGTGGATTGAGACCTTATCCAGGATAGCACAATTTCAGAGTCGGACCATAGAAACATAGGTTGATGTTGAAGCTTTAAGTCAACCCTTACTCTATAAGCCAGCTGGGCTGCGGTAACTGCGGCACATAGTTCTAGTCGAGGAAGCGTTAGTTGTTTCAAGGGAGCCACTCTTGATTTTGCACAGAGCAATCGTACTGCCATCCGTCCGTCCTTTGTTGTTGAACGAATATACGCTGCAGCACCAAACGCCTTTTCAGATGCATCTGCAAATACGTGTAGTTCCGTTTTTTCTGCAATTTCATTATAGAATATATGTCGCGTTATTTTGAAATTGTTAAGGCCTTCTAAGTCGGTTCGAAAACGTTCCCAAGTATCCTGTAGGTTCCGAGGTAATGGTTCATCCCAATCGAGTGTCTGCAACCACAGTTGCTGAATAAATATCTTAGCCTTCACCACCACAGGAGCAAGAAGACCAAGAGGATCAAATATTTTTGCGAGCTCAGATGTAACGGATCGTTTTGACACCACTGGAAAGAGACTGGTTTTTACCTTAATGCAAAAATGATCGGTTTGGGGCATCCAATATAATCCCAATGTTTTTATTGTTTTCCCAACAGTATCATTGAAATCCAAATCTACTTCCCGATCACTATGAGGTATGTCATTCAATAATTTTGGACTATTTGAACACCATTTTCTCAGATTAAAACCATGCTTTGACAAAATAGTTATTAGTTCTTTCTGAGTTTCAACTGCCATATTGAGATTATCTGAACCACCAAGACCGTCATCCATGTAAAAGTTTTCCTTCAGCATTTGAGATCCAAGCGGGTAGCGAGCCATGTTTTCTTCTGCAATTCGTTGTAAGCATTTTGTAGCCAAGTATGGAGCTGCTCGTGTACCATACGTAACTGTGTTGAGCTTGTAGTAATTAATTGGTAATGATGGATTTTCTCTCCATATGATTAGCTGGTATTGATGGTTGTCTGGACTAATAAGTATCTGTCTATACATTTTTTCGATGTCTGTTGTGAATACGAATTTCGGCATACGAAAACGCAGTAAAATAGAGAATAACTCACTCTGTATAATAGGCCCTGTATGCATTAAGTCATTTAGAGAATGTCCCGTTGAGGTTTTAGCAGAGGCATCGAATACTACTCTGAGTTTTGTTGAAGTGCTGTCAGGTTTTAGAACACAGTGGTGTGGAATAAAATATTTTGGATTCGATATGTTATCCATGTTCACCTTTTCCATGTGTCCTAAGTTTTCATATTCCCTCATGAATTGAATATACTGACTTCGAATATCTGGATTCCTTTGAAGACGTTGTTCCAGACTAATGAATCTGTTATATGCTATTTGATGAGAATGACCCAATGCTGTTGGGTTTTCTCTAAATGGGAGGTTTACAATGAAACGACCGCTTAAACCCATTTTCACATGTTGATTAAAATGTGATTCACATAGATTCTCCGCTGGAGACATTATCTTATTTTCTGACTCTACTCCGTCCAGTTTCCAGAGCTGTTCTATAGTTTTCTCTAGGGATGTTTCACTATCAAAAACTGCACATATCGCAGAGTTGTTATCTGTTTCCTTTATCTCTCCGCTAACAATCCAGCCCAGTTTTGTGTTTTTCAAAATTGGTAATTCTGGCGAGAGTTGAATTTTGCCGGTGGTTAACAACTCGAAATAATATTCGGCACCTAATAACACGTCAATATTTGCGGTGTTGTTGAAATCAGGATCGGCCAATTGAATATTTTCAGGAATTGACCAGGAGCTACAGCTGAATTCTATTGACGGCTGTGCCGGAAGTATGTTAGGTAGCACAAAGGCTTCTAGTCTTGTAGTGTAGTTACTGATTGTAGAATGGAGACTAACGTTAACGCGTTGATTGGTATTTCTGGACTGACTGCCGATGCCTTCGATGCATAATGATGTCTGCGATGGCTTGAGAGATAACCGATTTAATAGCCGGTTGGTCACAATGTTAATTTGTGAGCCTGAGTCTAATATTGCCTTGAAAACTCCAGATCGTCCATTACTGCCTGTAATTTTTACCCGAGCTGTGGCTAGCAATACGTAACCCTTCCGCGTTCCAGGACAGTGAGCTGAAGCTACCGTTGATGTTGAAGCATTATTTTCAGTACAAGAATTTTTTGTTGCTATGGTTATGGGTTTTGTATTCTGTGGGTGTCTCTCCAAATGTACCAGTGAGTTATGTTGCTTCTTACATTTTCTACAGGAACTTGCTGTACAATCTTTTGATATGTGGCCACTTTTTAAGCAGTTAACACATAGTTTTTGTTGCTGAATCCACCTCAGTCGATTAGGTACTGTCATTGCTAAAAACTTGTTGCAGTAATATAATTGATGATTTCCATTGTTGCATAGTTTGCAATAGTTGTTTTCCTGTTTTGTGGTTGCTGCAACTAAAGTTCTTTTTGAATTTGTTTGGATGCGTCCAACTGCTTCTAATGACTGAAATCTGCCTTCTAGGAACCCCAACAGTTCTCCTAATGTTGGCAATGATTTTGGTAGTTGTATTGACTGTTCATATAATATGTGCGTGCCTTGATCTAATTTTTTTATCAATATATTGACTAACATAGGGTCCCATGTTGTTGTGTTGATGTTCAAATTGTTTAGTGCTGAAATGCACTCGCAGGTTGTATCATGTAACCCCTTTATGGCTGCAGCTGAAGGATTGTCAGGTATTTTCGGTTGACCCAGCAGTCTGTTTATGATGCTATTGGACAATATTCGAGGATTACTGAAGCGGTCTTGAAGTGTTTTCCAGGCCGTTTCATAGTTGCCTTCTGTTAATGACAGATTTTGTATTAACCTTGCGGCCTCACCTGTTAAATTTGTTTTCAAAAACCACATTTTTTGAATAGAGGGAATTGCCTTTTTGTGAATCATTTCATTGAACATGTCATAAAATGGTTGCCAACTCAGATAATCCCCATTGAATTTCGGAATTGTTACCTTTGGAAGAGGTAATGAGCTGTGTTCGCCTAGGTTTCTTCCCAACTCTAATCCACCATCTACATGCTGCTGGTTGTGTTGGTCTGATAGTACTGCCAGTTCTATCAAATATGCTGAACTGAGTCACCAAGATTATGGACTTCATTTGGATCAATTTCCAATATTGTCGGATCTTCTACTTCATGCCACAATTCATCATAGAATTCTTGAATCTGATCCCACATTTTTTTTATGGTTTCAATCTTAATTCGATAAAATTGTGGCGGATGGCCCTCTTCCTCTAACAATAACCCATCTAATAAATGTGTTAAGGCCGTCATTCGAGCCTTTAGTCTTCTAGCTAGTCCTTTACCTTGAGGTGGCAATACCTGATCAGATGGATTAGTTGAGGGGAGTTCTAATGTCTCTTTTCTGATTGCCGGTAATGGTTTGGCGCTGAGTTTATCAATCTGAGACGTAAGATACTCAATTGTCCCATTGTACATTTCACCCACAGATCTGTACAAGTCCCGGACAATATATGGGTCGCTGGCTGTTAGCGTGTTATCTCTTCTAATCGCATTTTCCGTTTTCTCAAAGTCCTGCCATTGTGCAACCAATTCTTTGTTTTTACTTCTGTAAAATTCTAGCGTTCGCCGATCTTGGGGGGCCTTCTTGATGTTGGAAATAGTCCTTTCTATCTCAGTTGCTCTCGTTTGCTGCTGAGACATAAGACTCTCCAAATTTGCCATGGTTGGTTGCCTTCTTTTAAGTTAAGTACAAGGTGTATCCCAATACTAGACGTCCCGCGATACAAAATTTGTTGTTTGATGAAGGAAGTTCAGTAGCCCTGTGCTACTGTTTTTTTTTTTAAAGCGTTTTCAGAGGAAGTCAATGTAATGTTGATGTAGCCCTGTGCTACTTTGTGTGGCCTGATGCCCCTTTGTGAACTGATGTTCACACGTTTGTGTTGTGGTTTATGGACTGTTGTCCTGACGACTGGATGCGTATTTTTCACAATATTTTCAAGTCCCTTACCGCTGGTGGGGGAAACTTTTTCACAATTATGAAATTAGGAGTAACCAAATTGTTTGTTTTTGGTGGATGCCGCTGTGTGGCCCTTCTTGCGTCTCCAGGATCAGAAGGATGCGTTGTTTTTTCTTCTTTTTGGATATTTGGTGTTCCTTACCACTGGTGGGGGGAAACTCCAATATCGAAAAAATCTAGGGGTCACCAAATGTTTGTGTTTGGCAATAGTAGATTCCAATTCAAGCGCATTAACTTGAATCGGTACTATTTTGTTTTGCCTAAATTTCCTTCAAGCACTTGGAACTTGAAAGAAGCCGTTAATAATAAAACACGATATGCTTACTAAAAACGACTGATTAAACTTTATTTTTACATTCTTTTATATACAAATAATTAAGAATAAAATGCTTAGCTTATACATAATATTAATTGACTAACTACGGAAGTAAAGATGTTTAGGTTAGCACAAATAAATGACATAATTTTTAAACAGTGTAAATGAACTGAGCCAACTATTTAATAAACAAAATTTAATTGCAATGGTTAATCTACCTTAAAGCAAATGAACTTTAAATATGTTAAGAAATTGATTAATAAACAAAAATGGTATTACAAATTAAATGCATGCATATGTATGTATGTTTGCTATAAGTAAAAGAAATTAAAATGACTAATTTGATTTATGTCGTAAACAAACAAAATAGAAAAATAATTAAAGGTATAAAAAACAAATAAGTAAAAGATGTATGAATGTATGTTCCTAACACTAATATTTCAAAATATTTTTTGTCTTATAAAATATTTCTCATAAGGTACTTTTTAGTTTTGTAATATATTTAAAAAGTACTTTTCCAATATATTTTCTGTTTAAAGATAATGAATTTTTTTCAAGGCTGTTTGTTATATTCAAAAATACTTTTTATAAAATTTTCTTCTCTTTTTCCTTGAAAATAACATCCTGAAAGGTTTTTAAAAAGGTACATTTTGTTCCTATTTTTGCTATCATTTTTATCAATCCCTACCGACTGGCATGGTGTAAGGTTATTAATAATAAAAAGTTTTTTTTGTAAATTAAATACAAAAAATAGTAAATCTTCCGTCCATGGCATAAATAACTTCATGCAGGCGTGAAGATATGCAAAAATGTTGAATAAAATTTGAAACTAAAGTAAGCGCAAAATGAAAACAAACTTTAGTTGTATGAACATATTTGGACATTTATAAATCATAGGAGGAATTTATAGCTTTACACACACAAATACACAAGCTTCAGTGACAAGACACTTACAGGATATTTAGATAGAATTAAAATTTATATAGTGTTTTTATGACCCAAATTATCTGACAAAACAAATTTTTTATTTTTATTCGTACCATTTATTTTCATGTTTATTTGTATGTGTATGTGTAATAGTTAGTGGTATTGTTTGGTTGTATTAAACAAGTCATTAGTAGAGTTATTAAATGACTATAAATGGGAGTAAGTCTACATTTATACATACACTTTGTATGATAAAAAGTGAAATAAAATTTTATTACCAAATTGTCTCTTGCATATTTGTATGAATATTAAGACATTCCCCATACAAAACAATAAAACAATAAAACTGGTTAAAAAATAGGATCTAATGGCTGCTTGTCATGATAGCTGAACGTGCATGAAGTCAACCGTAAAACTTAAACAAACAATTAATCATGTCGTGAACCGTAACTTATGTTTTTTGCTTGGAATATGATTGTATCAATTTGCAGAGTTAAATGTCACCGTATGTTATTTAATCAACAAACAAATAAAAAACATAATAAAACGATCAGTTAAAACAAACAATAATAAAGTATCGTAAATAAAAATATTTGAAGGTATTACCGTAAATTTATAACATTCATTTGGGCTGTGGATTACAGAACAAAAATAAGAATAGTAAATTTTTTAAGGGTTATAAAAGTGTTACTTTGTGAAGAAATAGTTTTAAACTTATTATTCTAAGTTAGAATTTTAGATAAATTCATTTTCGTTTTAGCTTTAAGTTATAGGCTAAATTTCATATACAAGTCTAACTATGTCTAACCCAAAGTTGATAGCAAATTCGACAAAATTTCAACTTTAATTATTTTTAAATTATAATAACCGGACTTAAGCCTTTCTAAGTGAAAAATACTTTTCCATACTTTCCCTACATAAAGTGATAGAGGGCATAAGAATTTTTAGAACTCCATTTAGGAACACAGGTATATGTATAACTTTATAAGCCTGAAATAATATTAAGTCTGAATCATAAATTTTCTTATTTAAAAGATGCTTGAAATTCCCCAAAACAAAAAAAAATTATTTGCTTTTCTTAAAAAACTCTTTCTATTGGAGTTCTAAAAGCGATCTATATACTTTAATTAATTTTTACTAAAAAGCTATTATATAATAGATTTTTTCTAAACAAACTTTCACTCGGCCTCACCTCATCCAATCAAGCCCTCACTGGCTATATTTTCCTTTAAGAAAATTTTAGTTAAAAAAAACAATATTTTAAACTTTTACAATTATTTATTCAAATGACTGCTCTACTAGAGATTATTTAAAGTTCAAATAAAATAGTTTTTCTAATATTTAAATATGCCCCCCGGTGAGTTCATTTCAAATCTACAATATAATTTCTCTCTGCTCATTTAAATAAATAGTTTTTCATTTACAGAAAAATTTTTGTTTATAAAATTTTCTATTTTAATGAATTTTATAATTTATTTAAAGAACAACAAAATTTTCTAAAAGCTTTTGTTAGTTTATCTAATCTAGATTTAACAGTGTTTAATGATTGAAAAAAAGGATTCGTTTAAATTTGTTTAAACAAAAAAAATCTTTATAATTTTGTTTTGTTTTCTAACTACTCCCCATATAATTTGAGAAAAGTTTCTAACAATTTTCCTGAAATATTGTTGTTGATGGTGAGCATTGTTCACAATAACTTTTACATATGGAGCCATCAATTAAAAAGTTATTTTATTCATATTTTAACAAAATCATTTGGATTAAATGTTTGATTGTTACAACTGTAGATAAAATGTTTTAAACTAAAATATTTTTATTTAATTAATGTCTCACACAGTATTACAGATTTCATACGATGGTTGGCACATAAAAAATTTGTAAATTTATCAAAAAAATTTTTTTTATAAAAAATCATTATAAAATGGCTTGAATTTTGAGTTTATTTTATAAGAAATGTAAAGTTTTTCCAGAATATGATCATATAATCCTTCTTTTTTCTTTTCCCCAGATTGAATAGTATTTACCGCTCTTCTTTTTTATGAACCATTAATTAAGTACTTTTTGTGAATATAAAGAAAAGCGTGTATTTTTATCACAACCAAAATTAAAATTTTGCAGCCTGAATCGTTAATTTATCTTCTTAATACAATTTCTAATGAAAACTCTACAATTACAATCTTCTTCTTTTTCGCTTAACAAATTAACGGCCTTTATAAAATTTTACTTTTCTATTTTATACTCTTTTAATTCAAACCAACTCCTTTAGGTTTTTATATACTTCACTATTTCCTTCTTTTCTATCTTCAGCTAGCAGACAGTTTTCTTTTTTCGTTTAAAAAAGTAACAATTATTTGAACAGCCCTGAATATCCTTTTCTAGGTCCTAGGTATAGCTTTATATGAATTTATTTTTTCGAACACATACCTTCTATGAAGATGTTGATGGTTGAGAAATAAAAATGTGTTATGGCATAAGAACAGCAAATGTTTATAACAGTCTTTTATCCTTTGAAAGAAACTGAGAGTGACTACAATCTTTGTAATCAGTTTGCTTTTATTTGGTTAAACAAAATAACTTAATATTAAAACGTAGGTATATGGAACTGAATCTACTCGGGTCAGAAGTTTTTGTGACAGAGTTGTAAGTGAGCAAATGTTTTCATATTTAAAGTCATTCGAATAATCTAAATAAATATAGCCTGTGATAAAAAAATATTATCCATTGTAATTAATAAACGACACCACAAAACATGTTTATTATTATTCTTTTTCTTGTTAAGTTTATATTTTGGTTTCAAGTAAAATAAAAGAATTAAAAACAATATGCACGATATTGAAGAAACAAAATACACACAACACCTTCAAATAAATTGATGCCGGTTAAAAGGAGCAAGAATGCCTTAAATAAGGCCTTTTTTACAAACAGACAAAAATATTTCTTGTTTTTATTGCCGATTGTTTACAAACTTAATCCTAATTGTTACAATAAAAGTTTTAAGCCTAAAAAGGATATTCTACTCTGTTTAAAAAAAATAAACGGAAAAAATTTAGATTAAGATGATTCAAAGAAGAGAAAATTTCTACAATTATGAATGAAAAATAATATCTGCCAAGTATCCATCACGACCACGCTGGCAGATGTCGATTGCTTCATCAAAGCTTTTAATCACTTTTCCTGAAATCGATTCAATTGGTTCCGTAGAGACCCTATCTTAACATAGCCCCACAATAAATAATCCAGTGGTGTTAAATCACATGATCTCACTGACCACTTAACTGCTCATTTTCGTGAAATTATGCGATCGGAAAAATTGATTTGCAATAAATTGATTCGTTCGTTGGCTGTGTGATATGTGACAACGTCCTGTGCAAACCAAATGTCAGTGATATACACGTCATCCATAATAGGTACAAAATTGAGTTGGTAGCATCTTTGATCCTTTGACCGTTACCGCATTTCTAACCTCGTCTCCAAAAACAAAAAAAAATGGTCCAATCAGGCCTCTAGACCACATGGCGCACACAGTGATACTTTAAGCATGCGCAGGCTTCTTAATCTCAATAATCGCGTTAGTATTTTCATAAACCCAAATGCGATAATTTTGCTTGTTGATATACCTTGACAAGTGAAAATAGGCTTCATCTGAAAAAATTATTTTTTCAGAAAAACCGGCCTGAATAAATTGATCGAATCTACGGCGATGTGAATGGTCGGTGGTCGGTTTCAATTCCTGTATCAGTAAAACCTTGTAAAGCTTCAATGTTAAATCCTTATACAAAACTCGTCATGTAGTGATTTTGGTTAACCTTACATTGCTGAGAACGTCGAGAAATTGACAAATTTGATCTGTTTCATCACTTTGGCTCCGGCTGCGGTTTATGTACAGAACATCATGATTTTAAGTCTCTTAAGTAAAATAACTGTTTATTATTTGTATTTTAAGGGCTTTGTATTTCATCGGTTTTCGACTAAAAAGCATCTGTTGTTTAGCCGAAGCAGATGAGTTCTTTAAGGCGCCTGTATAATAAGACGGCAGATGGAATGTTTATAACCTGCATAAAAGTTAAATTGCCTGTTAAGTGACACAATAAAATGAGTAGAGATTTGTGGTTGATTCTTTCAACGTGTTTAATTGCAGACAGAATTTTAAGGCATAGAGTATAGAGTTTGTGGCTTTTCTAGTTGAAATTACATTAAAGAAAAAAGAGAAAATTAGTTTAAATCTCGCCAGTTGTTATTTAAAAAAAAAAAAACAAATATTTCTTCCTTTTGAGAGCGATATATCTTCTGCATTTTTAAAGCAACCATCAAGGACCTTTAGAAGGCCTCCACCAGACCATATATTTGTTAATTTTTACAACTTAAAACTTTGGTTTTGTTTGGATATGTATATGAATTTGACACCTTGATTGCATTAAAAGTATAATTTGTTTTATAACCAATTTGTGTTGTTAAGCTATTGTTATAATTTTGCAATGTTGAAATATTTTTCAAACTCACTTTTAGTTAACAAACAAATTTTATTTAGAAAAAATAATTCCTTCGATCACGCTATATCGGAAAATAACTGTAAATATTTATACACATATACACACTAAATTATACATTTTTAACAGGCGGCAGAAAAATTATCTTTAGTGTTCCACGTATGTAAAGTATTGTCACCCTTTTTCAATGCCTTAGACTTAGTGGCTGTATTAAACTGACTGACCGTTAATAGTTAACATTACTAAAAAAATGTTAATACTTTAAAAAATGTTTATTTTTTATTAATTTTAACACAATACAATGCATTAAAATGCATTTCAGAGAAGTAGTAGTTTCTCAGTAAGCCAAACCTATATATTTTATACAACTTCTTTTCCATACTAAACAATACCTTTTTCTACAACAATAAAAGTGTTTCGTGTTTAATTTAGTTTTATTGCATAATAAGAAAACATAATAAAAAGCAAAGAAAAAAAATAATAAACAAAAGAAACAAAAGCAAAGCACAACAAAAGGGCTTTTCGAATAACCGCATCAGATAAGAAGACGTCATTATAGGTTAAATATGCAGAACTAAAAAAATATGCAATTTAAAAAATATGAAAAATGCAAAAAAAAAAATCACAACAGCAAGTTTATTTAAGACTTTAAAACTGAAACTATTTATTTTTATTTATTTTATATATTTGGCATCCTTAAGAATTTATTTTTTATTGTTAGAGGTTATTGCTCCTTTTGCTCTACAAATTTTTAGCAGCAAGTTATGAAGTTGGCTCACTTGGAATTAAGCATATCTTTGTATTAAGAAACTTTTTCAAAAATCCTTTGATATATAAGGAAGCATGGTGTGACTAATAAAGACTAAAGGGTCCGCTAAATAAATTTTTTTTTGTTTTTTTCTCAAATTTCTTTTTTTATTTGAAAGTACAATTCTTCCGATTAATAATGGAAAATAATTTCATTAAAATGGGTGCCTCGGCTGGCCATGCAGAAGCCTACACGATCGGTCCAATTTTTAAGCACATTATCGATAGTGTGCAGCTGCATTTCACCAATGGCTTCACGAATATTGTCCTTTAAAGCGTCAATTGTCTCTCGTTTTTCGGCGTAACACTTATCTTTGACGGCACCCCACAAATAATAGTCCAACTATGTCAAATCGCAGCTGCGAGGTGGCCAAAACATCGAGTGTAGCTTCGGCTGTGTGGCATGTAGCGCCTTCCTGTTGAAACCAAATGGAGCCATTATACTCCTCTTTAATTTTTGTGAACAAAAATTCGCTCAAAATCGCCCGATAACGATCGCCATTGCCTGTAACGGCCACTCCTTGCTCATTTTCAAAGAAAAATGGCCCAATTATGCCTCTGAACTAAAATCCGCACCGAACAGTGACTCGTTTTGGGCGCGTCGGCTTTTCAATGTATGCGGGTTTTCTATGCACCAAATGCAAAAAGTTTGCTTGTTCACATATCCGCCAAGATCGAAATGAGTTTCATCTGAAAAAATGATTTTTTTTTTCAAAATCGACATCTTTTGTAAGCCGATCGCAGGCCCACTTAGCGAAGCGAAAACGCATTGGATGGTCACTTGGCTTCAGCTGCTGAACCAATTGTACTTTGTATGGTGTCGTATCAAGGTCTTTATGCAAAATTCGTCTCAATGATGTCTCTGAAATGTTCAATTGTTGGGAACGACGGTGAATTGATGTTGATGGCGCTTCACGCACACTTTCTGCCACAGCAGCAATATTCTCGGGTGTACGCACTATTTTTGGCTTTTCACGCTTTGGTTTATCGATGAGGATGCCAGTTTCTTTCACTTTTTTCACAAGATAACGAACATACGGAGCTGACGGTGCTTCTCTTCTTCCAAAATCCGTACGCAATTTTGGCACACATTCTGCAACATTACCATGATTTACAAAGTAATATCGCAATATTTCCCAGCGTTATTCAAGCGTATACACAACCATATTCGTTCAGCGGAAGGATAAAACTAATTATCGGTCAAATTAAACACGAGCTAAGTGTTACCATTCACGAAATAAGCACTAGTTGAAAAAACACGTTAGATGGCGGACGCTTTATTTTTAAAATCTACTGATTTGACCGCATATGTTCGTATCAGCTATCAAAAAAGTCCTAAACTCGCTTTGGCAATTTGAAGACATTATTTTTATTTATTAAAAAAGTTTTTAAAATAATATTACCTAAAAAAGAGGCTTCAACAGCTTTGGTCTAAATACTGCTTGAGATGTTGTGTTATCGTTTGAAAAATCTTTTCATGACTATAAACGGTACAAGGTTTTAGCGTACTTCTGTAGTCAAATTAAGGCTTTACCGTCATGTGCCTTTATTTATTTTAACAGTTTCAAAATGTAATATAAGTAAAATTCATAGGGTAGGGATCACGTTCTAATTTTATTCCACTCTGACATTGCAAAAATCACATTTATTTAAAAATAAAATTAAATTTTTAAAAACTTTAAGAGTGAGTCTTATATATCCTTAAGGATATAAGTCCCTGTACAAATGAGGAGTTCTAAAGAAGGTATTATCATTATTAATCATTTAGTAATTCCCTACAGGACTCAAGATAGAAGATGTTTACACACAGCAATTAAGAACAGATTTAAAGTGAGTTTGTTATCAAATCTTTCAATTTTAAAAAGGTCTTGTAGTATTTACATGTTATGTTATGGTATATACCTTAACAAATGTGTGTTGTTATAGTGCCATTTGTTATATTCTATATGCAATAAAAAATGCTAGTTTTGCTCTTTATAATTAAGCGAAAAAGGGTTGGGAACAGCCTTCTAACTTAAAGCAATCATTTCCGGTTCTTTGAATTTCTAAAATTTAGTATTATTTACTTGGTTTTTTAAGCAATATCTTCAAATCAATTTACCAAATTAGCATAAATCTCTAAAAACAAAAAAAAATTGAATAATATGCAAGGGAAGAGGTGTAAAAAAAGATATCATGCGATATACACTAGTAACTCTGGAATAAATCCTTTGAATATTACACACAAATAAAGGAAACAAAATATCTAATTTGTTTTATAACGTGAAGCTTTTTCCATTATAATTTTTCTTTGACCTCTTTACATAAATATTGCTAAAAATATTTGCATGCTATTTCGTATTCTCGCTAATTTTGAATGCGTTTCTTTTCTGTTGTTATTTTGCGCAAAACTATACAATGAAAACATTTTGCCGCTAATGTCGCAGCAGCAAAAAATTTATTTGTAATTAAGTTAGTCTAGCAGAATTTTACCTCAGGGCAGATAAGATACTTTCTTTCTATACCATGCAAATTTATTCGCCATATTTTGTTCTACAAAATATTTTCCTTTAAATCTTTTGCGAAACAAATTTTATAAAAATTTATACGAAAAAAAAGATTAACAGCAGTTAAAGTAGAAAATGTATACTTTATTTGACTTTATACTTCCTTTTTATTTATTTATATATTTGTATATTTTTACAATAAATTTATACATTTTACCTTAAGGATAAATGACTTTAGACCTACACTTATACACACACACACACACACAAAAACAAAAACAAATATTCATTGTTAAACACACATAAAAATTTATAGAAAATATTATATGTTTCATGGTTCAAGTATTTGTATTTATGTTTAATAGGATTTATGTTTATGGCGTCAGCATGGCGTACTGTTGTTTGTCTTTTTCCAACATTTTTATCTCCAGTTTAGTTTTTTTAATCTTTTTTGTTGGTTTTTCTCTGTTTTAATGTTTATTTAAGTGATATGATTTATATGATATTTAAATTGAAACTGGCTCATTTCTACTTCTCACTTTTTATTACTTACCTTTCATTAAAACTTTATTACATATGATGATAAAAGAGAATATAAAGCAACCGTATTTAATAACAATAACACTTTTGATAAATCAAACATTTTTTATTTTCTTATTTCTCAATAATATTAAAGAAAGAAAATATTTATTTACTCTGTACATACGTGCAGGTTAGCAGAGCTTAAATCAATATTAAAAACTTTAAACAAAAAGTAAAATAAATCACAAAAAGTGAAAATTCATCAGAACAACAGTCTGAAATAAAATAATTTACTTGTCAGTGTGACATTGTGTTGTGCGAAAAAAGTTCAAAAGTTAATAAAAATTTTAAATTATAATATTGTTTGCTAAGCTGACAGTTAGCAGAAAGCAAAAACATATAAAGGGTGCTTTTATAAAGATATAGAACTTGAAATAGGATAAAACACAAATGATTTTTTTTAAACTGACCGAAATATATATTTCAGCATTATTATTTATATATGACTCCTGACATAAGAACATCATGGCTGGCTCGGTTGACTTTTTTTACATGTGTGGCCATATATAGGCTTATCGCCGTGGCCTAGCGACTTCATATGTCCCCGCAAAAAATATTCTAGCAAACTTAATCACAAGATCTGGGCCAATATATAGGTCCAAAATGAAATTATGTGGTTACCAAACGTTTCAATAAATCAATTCTTATAAGAGCTGAGTGACATGTTACGCATTTCAGCTGCTGAATAAAAAAGTCAATAATCATGACTCTATAGCTGTCACTATTAAATGTGATATTCTGACCAGTCGTAGTATAGATCAATGATTCTGGCAATCCATAAAGCACATCAAACACTCCGCTTGTCCTAGTTGTAACGATGTCACAACACATAGTTAAGGATTATCATCACTTCAAATACCGTTTTAGTTTTTTTTATTCATTCCAACCAACTTGAGCTTCATTGCAAAAAAAAAATCTTTTAAAAATCGGAATTAACAGGTCTTTTTGTAAACCTATTTTTCACACCTTGAAAGCGTTTTTCAGGCGTCAGTCTATTCTTTTTTTTCTGGGAGCAGCATAAAGGGGATGACCCCTACAGATGCAACGCATTGTCCCAGAACTACTAAATTATGTTATGGGGCGGAGAAAATGTGTAGTTCGATTAACTTGCCAATCAACCAGAAATGGAGCCGCTCTCAAATAAAATCGAGTTAATGGCGAAAACGTAAGAGTAAAAGGAACATTTCCCTAATTTTGCTAGAGCACTTACTATTGCAGTAACGATAAAACAGTGAAATACGTCCCACATTCCGTCGATGCTGTACAGAATCAATAGAGTTGGATATCCTTCTGTACCATATGAGCAAGTTTATTTAAGAATTTAAAACTAAAACTATTTTTTTTTCTTTATTGTATATATTTGGCATTCTTAAGAATTTATATTGTATTGTTAGAGGTTATTGCTCCTTTTGCTCTGCAAATTTTTAGCAACAAGTTATAAAGTTGACTCGCTTTGAATTAAGCATACCTTTTTATTAAGAAACTTGAAATCCTTTGAGAATCCTTCGATATATAAGGAAGCATAGTGCGACCAATAAAAACTATTTTCAAAATCTATTGATTTGACTGCATATATTCGAATCAGCTATGAAAAAGGTTTGGCAATTTGAAGACACATTTTTATTTATTAAAAAAAGATTTTAAAATAATATTACCTAAAAAAGAGGCGTCAACAGCTTTGGTCTAAAAACTGCTTGAGATATTGTGTTATCATTTGAAAAATATTTTCATGACTATAAACTAAAATTGATCACCAATTTCGATAAACACAGTACAAGGTTTGAGTATACTTCTGTAGTCAAATTAAAGCTTTACCGTCATGAGCCTTTATTTATTTGAACAGCTTCAAAATGTAATATAAGTAAATTTGACCCGGTAAGGATCACGTTCTTATTTTATTCCACTCTGAAAAATCACACTGAATTTTCATGCGAGGAACATCAAGAGCTTCTGATTTCGTAATACCTATATCACCCATAGTAACAGATGCAGCACCATTTTCGAGCACAGATCTATGAGTAAGCATGCAGAATTGCGTCTTACGGATATTATAATCAACTCTATTTATACGACCCCATTCCCAGATTTTTGCGAGATCGTGATTGAGCGTATCATTCATATTGAAATGCCCAACCAAACTAAACATAAATCAGTTAAGAACTGACAAAATATCTGCCAGTTATAAAAGTGCTACTTTATATGTGACGAAGAAGACTTGGGGCTTATGCATAGTTTTTCTCTAATCAAATTAATATTTATGAATATTCTTTTTATTCTTATTTATCAAATAAGTTGGTTAAAACGATAAAAATTCAAAAATAATTCTAAAGGTAGGGCAAGAATACCACAATGACTTTAGGTAAAATACGTTAATGTGCATTCTAAGCATTATTTATTATACCAACTATCCGCCAAATGAATAATAATATTTAATTTTTATTTTTTTATGAAATAATAAAATATTTTATAAAATTAAAATTAACACGATATTAAAACACAAACAAAACTAAAAACTCCCAAAAATTCACAAATTATTAAAACAATAGCACAAGAAATAAGAGTCCAAAAATACGAACTAGTTGAAGTTCTTCTGCGTTAAGGAAAATTTTCGCTGAACCCTGTAACCACTAGAAATTGGAACAAACGACAGCAGGCAGATTTTACAGTTAAAGAGGTCACTATTTCTTTATGCAATCGATGGGTTAATATATTAATTTTGCCATTATATATTTTTGTATTTCATTGGCTACGTGGCTAAATTAAAACTAATAATGGAGAATAGCACCCACTGTTATCAGGTCAATTATGTGCGCTTTTATTTCGAAAATGGCTGTGCTGATTAAAATACCAAAAAAACCTCATGAGTTGATATTCGAATGCAATTTTTTAGATGGAAACCTAGATGTTTTCCTAAATTTGAAAAAATGAAAAGGGGGGTCATATTACATTATGTTAACCATGTCCAATAGTTCTTTCTTTGTTTCATTCAATATTCAATTTTATTTTATTTATAAATTATTTTATTTTTTCTGAGAAGTTTTTTGAAAAAAGTTCATTTTAAATTAAACAAATTTATTGTAAATTCAACGTGAAATTGTTTTTGTTATTTTATAATTTCATGTATAACTTAAAGATAATATGAAACGTATGACTTTAAATTGACCAGAATATTTAGTTTTATATATTTTTTCTTATAAATTAAATTTATTATTTGTTTTTCTTTCAAATCTATTTTATTGCACAGCCAGCATTGCTGGTTCGTATTGACAATTTTCAATTATAATTGTTTAAAATTTTTTTTTATTTTTTCTGCAATTCAAATAGTTTTAAAATAATTAATTATTTTTATTTTATTTTATTTTTTCATTTTTGCTGAAAATTTTTAATTTTCTTTCTATATTTCTATATTTGCCACAAGTTTTTTCTATTTTAATTGGTTTTATTTATTAGAAATTTTAACATTTAACAAATACGTATGTTAAATGTAAATAGTAAACGAAACTAATATTTTCATATTTTTTGAGTCCGCAACTAAACTTTTATACCTTGTACCAGACAACCCACAAACACGTGTATGTAGATGTATGCAGAAATTGGAACATGTGTGTGTGTGTATACTTTTATTTTTATTTTAACAAATAATTAAATAAATAAACCAAGTAACTCAGTTGAGGTTGACTTTATTTAAACTCACCTTTATAAAAATCTCATGAATTTGTTGAATTAACCGATTTAAAAAAAATTTATGAGTGAGTCCACATAACTTGGTTGTTTTTGAATCGATTTTAAAAACTAGCAGTTTGCTTGTAAAGCGATTCTTATAGATTTTATAAAATAAGGTAGCAATTTTAAAAATTAACGTATAACTTCATAGAAGACATTTAACTTCCACTTAAAATATTAACAAAGTTGGTATCTCTTAATTGAAGAAAGTAATAAAACAACTCTCTTAAATCTACTTCCCACAATTAACGTAGGCAGACCGATATCTTTTGAAAAATTATACTCAACTTTTTTCACAATTTCACAAAATATGAATTTCTATGCTGTTTATTTATCACATATAAAAATTTATAATTAGAAATTAGAGCATGTCCTCCTAGGTAAAGCAATTTGATGTTTATGGCCTTATCTTTTGCTACATCAAATGTTGTTTCACTTCGATGACCACTTGTTTGCTTTCAAGTTTGGCAAGTTTTTTTTTGTGAAGTACCTCGCTGTATGTAGTTAGCATATAATCCTTTTTATTGTAAAACCTTTTACTTATCATCTATTTATTAAAAAATTTTTTAAAATAAAAAAAAATAATAGTTTATATTTCAAATTAGAAAAACGATGGAAAATTCCTGTAACTGCTATTTCGTCTCGCTTGACTTTAGAAACAGAGTTACAGAGTTCATAAATAAGGAAGGGCAAATCATATTCTAATTTAGAATTGAGTCGATTATATAATGAAATAGGTTGTCAATGCTTTAGGTATATTTTCGAAAATCCTCACTCTTTTTAGAATTAAAACAAAAGAACTATGGCTGTTGATCTTCTTTAAAACTTTATCTGGAAGATCCTAGCAGCAATAGTATGACTGCTAAATGCATAAAATTTGTGATGTCAAAAGGATGTTGTTTTCCTTTTTTGTCCTCTGATTTATAGCTTACACAGTTCCAATAGCTGCTTAAAAATTATTTCTTGATTCTCCTATGACTCTCTAACTTTGTGAATTCTAGCCACAACAAGAGTTTTACCCATGATGACCACGATGATGGGGTTTTAGCTCTTAAGATTTAAGAGTATATTACTCTCGTGTTGTATGCGTACGTAAGCTTAAAAATTAGTTTTTCTAAATATTTTGATATGGCTGAACTTTGTGTCGTCGACACTTCCGGCTGTTTTATGATCCTCACATTTCCGGAGTTACTATGCATAGTTTAATTCAGCTATTTCTGGGATTTGCCAAATTCGCTTTTTGCTCGTCTAAAACTTTAAAGATTTGGAATCCTTTAAAACTGCAAAATACCATAAATATTAAACGTAAAATTCGATAAAACTGATCATTTTAGACTGTGAGCTGTATTATAATACACAAGATCTCTTTTAATTAAAATTATAAAATTTCCAAAAAATTTCCCTTGGAAATCGATTTTGCTAAATGACGTTTAATACTTTTTACATTTTATAAATCATTATTTACAGCAGGTACTTATGCAATGATAAACCTATAATATCTAGTCATTATTACTGCCATTCAAAGTAGAAAAAAGATATTTTACAAAAAAAAGGAATAAAAAAAAAACAAAAAAAAGTAATAAAAATATTTTTCAGCAGCAAAACAGAAAGAAAACCAAAAACCTCTGCACAAAAACCATAAATTGCTTAAATTGCTAAGTATTCAGTTATTTTTATGTTTTTGCTTTGCTCTGTTGATGTTTGTTAGTATTTTATCCAACACAGCATAATAGAAGCGGTCGTCAGTCTTACAGTGAGATGAATTAAAAATAAAATAAAATAAAATATTTTTAAAGAATTTAATTGGGACAAGACATCCGATAAGAATTAAAAATAATAGAAGAAAGAAAAACCAGCATATATCCTGCGGATTTTTCATATTAAGGTAAAATAGATTGCCGCTAGTTATCCTGTAGCCTGCATATTATAAATCTACTCAGTAAATGACCTCTTTTTTTGGACATATCAGTAAACTGGATAAATTACTATAGCTTTACTTCCATAGTCTTGGCTTAATGTATCTTTTAAATTGATGCTTAAAATTGATATCTTAACTTTGAGAATCCATAGTGATAACACCGATTTGATATACCCAGCATAATTGAGCATAATTGAGTGTGACATCTTGCATTATTATACAAGTTCTTAATATATTAAAATGTATTTTGCAGAATGTGGCTGCCGTAATAGAAAATATACAATGTGACACTGGCAGAGATTTCAGCAATTTGTATATCATACACCAGCCTCAATCAACGAATTAAATATTTAGTAATTGAATCCAAACAAGCAGCAACTTGCGCTTTACACGAATTACATCGAATATGGCCAAAAAAGTTTCTAATGAGATGAATTTTTATCTGTCATCATCTGCGTATTGGAAAACAGAAGTTAAGAAGGAATGACAGTTTGGAGTGGATTTTGGCTGTACTACTGAAAGTTTCCCACCGGAAGCACGTGATGAAGACTTTCTCAACTTGACATGTAATTTCTAGGGATTGAAAGGCGGCACCAGTCGACTGAACTAGCAGGAGCCCGAAACTGGAAAAAGACTCTCGAAGTCCGACCAGTGACATTGTACACATACTGGTACCAAGGGAATCAGTAAAGCCCCAGAGTTCAGCTATTTGTCTTTTTAGCCTTTTAGCTGTTCTCTGACTGATTACTGAGGTTGGCCCTTCGGAAGTATCGTGGTGGTTGTGGTTTCGAGGCCCTTGTTTAAGTTGTGCGGGTCGGATCATTCACAATGAACACAATAAACGGTCTAGGTTCAGTGAGCATGATTACGGTTGTATTCTTAAATTTTATTAAACTGCGTTCCGGACCAAGATTTGGATAGTCTCCAACTCTTCAGCTAGGAGGAAGGTTGCGGCTTTCTCTCAGTTCTTGAAGTTGCAACTAGGAGTGACTGGAGGGCATACATATCTGAAGGCTTCCTAGGGCGAGGATGACGTTACATTTCATACACAGTAGTACGATCAATCGTCTGGTTATGGCTTACACAGCTAGGTACAGACGTAAATTTTATCACGCATTAAACGAACTAGTTGCCCGCCGGGCTACGGCCCTGTTCTAGTTATTAGTTAGGCCCCTCGAGGTGTAGCGTGGTGGCTGTGGTTTAATTGGTTTTAAAAAAAATTCCGAATAGATGTTAATAAAAAAAATTTTGCACTCTAAATTCTAGCTTGCGCGTACAACAGGACTAGGAATTGGATAATCTCCAACTGTTCAGTAAGAGGTGGGCGAATGGCCCTGCTATCACGCATTTAAAAATTGCTACTAAGGCGTGTATGCATTTATTGCGTACGCATCTTATGGCGTGGGTGGACGCTTTTATCTACATCCTCTGGCAAGAACATCGACAGGCAGGTGCTAATGTTAATCCTATAACGTTCTGTACTACTGGAAACTTCCTACCTTCTCTCTTTGAGATGTACCTTCTGGCAATAAAAAGCGGCATCAGTCGCCTAGGCTAGTAGGAGCCCAGAACTAGAAGTATTGAAACCTCGAAATACGACCACTGACTTACCAACTGGTAACGGGGGAGCCGGTAACACACAGAGCTACGACGCTGTACCGGTTATTAGTAAGGCCATAACGGTTGTTTAAAATGTGTGCTTCTGGAAACGGCACTTCTTTCAGCGGTGAGTATGGCGAATAATGCAACGCATCAAAGATGTCAATTTTTTATTCATACAGTTTGCAGACAATTTCTAACGACTTTAAGAAAGCAAATGCGTCTGCATTATTTTACTGAATAGGTATATCATAGACAAGTTGAACGAATACTTAAGGCAGTAAATTTTACTGCAGTAGATAAAAGGAGGCTTTATTAACTTTTTATCAATCTGCCACTATTGCACAATTTGCAAACAAACAAATTTAAATAAAACGAATTTAGTGAAACAATTTTTATGGTTTTCATAAAATAGTCTTCATTCCTTTATTCGTTAACTGGCTCAAATTTGCTGTGGCGGTATTTTTCAGAATTGTGGGTTGTAAAATAGTACTCTAATCTACAATAAAATAAAAGTTTATTCGTATCAATGAACTGTCACAATTTTATTTTGTTTTTCCTAACATTTTATTATGACATATTTCTCGTGGATTTTTTTAAGTGCTTTAATATGAATTTTGGGATTTTTCCATTAGGTTGTACAATAACGTTATTTAAACCTTTTGTAACATTGCTAAAATATATTCTGCTAAAATATTCCCAAAAAACTTTTTTTAAACCTTTTATACTTTTAACACTATTTACCTAAATTGTGGTTGATGTCTTAAGAAATTTGAAACCCATCTAAATATATTTTGTGTTAGTCTGTTAATAGAAGTAATATAAAGGGACTAAGCAGGAAGCCAATAAACAAATTGTACATCAAGACAAATTTTTTTTACTTATTTAAATGGAAAACTTTGGAAATGACAAATAGTTTAAAAAAACAACTTAGCTAAATAAATACAACAAAAAAAAAATATATTAAAGATAAATTAAGAGAATGTTATATTTGCTAAATTGTACTACAAGTGCATTATCCGAGCACTTATATTCTGCAAATTGTGTTACAAATTTTTCACATCACATCTATTATTAATTCTGAACTTTAAGAATTTCTTTAAACGTTTGCAGTATGGAAGGAGTGTTACAAGTGGTAAATTATTGAAAAACTTTCATCGAAACTCAAAATATTTTTCGCTATATTATTTTTGTGCCCTGAAGCAGAACGATTCTTCTTCATTGCATTTTTCTAAACCCTTGTCAATTTCGTATTTAATTTAACAACATCGCTCATTTCTCAAAATAATTACTGAAACGTTGTTTAATAACCTTCTATGTTATTAATTACCCACAAAACTAACACAAAACTACATGTAACATGTGCTGTCATCCCAGCATTAAGCAATTGTCTCTTTTTATCCAAATTTATCCAAGGTATGAAAATAAACAAAAAGAGTTGGAAACGCGTAATGCAAAGATAAAATCTTTTTAAAACATTTTATAAAACGAGAATAAATGCTTTCTGAATGGCAAAGAACGCAAGCGAAACAATTGGCTTTCACTACTTTACTAGCTTCTGCATAGCGATACTAGCAAGCAATTGGAAATAAATGTTTATTTTTAAGCACTAATTCATTCTATACTAAAAGGGGCATACCTAAGCGAAATGTTCTTAAAGCGCTTACAATTTTTTTCACTTTGTACTGCGTATGTTTAATTTAATGAGAGTTGCCGCTGACGAATAGAAATTACGAAAAAGAAAACCAAAAACCAGAAGAGTCTATTGTTTTGTATTGTATTGTATTGTATTTTATTTTATTGTATTGTATTGTATTGTATTTTATTGTATTGTATTGTATTGTATTGTATTGTAGTGTATTGTATTGAATTGTATTGTATTGTATTGTATTGTATTGTATTGTATTGTATTGTATTGTATTGTATTGTATTGTATTGAATTGAATTGTATTGTATTGTATTGTATTGCATTGTATTGTATTGTATTGTATTGTATTGTATTGTATTGTATTGTATTGTATTGTATTGTATTGTATTGTATTATATTATATTGTATTGTATTGTATTCTATTTATTGTATTGTATTGTATTGTATTGTATTGTATTGTATTGTATTGAATTGTATTGTATTGTATTGTATTGTATTGTATTGTATTGTAGTGTATTGTATTGTATTGTATTGTATTGTAATGTATTGTATTGTATTGTATTGTATTGTATTGTATTGTAGTGTATTGTAT
The DNA here is from genome assembly GCA_030448955.1 of Trichopoda pennipes. Classification (NCBI taxonomy): domain Eukaryota; kingdom Metazoa; phylum Arthropoda; class Insecta; order Diptera; family Tachinidae; genus Trichopoda; species Trichopoda pennipes. The sequence goes on from JASKUP010000044.1 coordinate 904,448, forward strand.
TGAATTGTATTGTATTGTATTGTATTGTATTGTATTGAGTTGTATTGTATTGTATTGTATTGCATTGAATTGTATTGTATTGTATTGTATTATATTGTATTGTATTGTATTCTATTTATTGTATTGTATTGTATTGTATTGTATTGAATTGTATGGTATTGTATTGTATTGTATTGTATTGTATTCTATTGTATTGTATTGAATTGCATTGCATTATACCGTATTATGTTATATTCTCGCTTTGGACTGCGTATGTTTAATTTAATAACAGTTTTCGCTCGCGATCAACAATTACGAAAAAAAAACCATATATCACAAGAGTCTCGAAATTTTTTTTTTTTTTTAAAGAAAATTAGCACTTTAGGCAACAATGCCTATTTAGTCAAGTACCGTGCTACATTCTTTAGGTAAGGGATAGAGAATAGATGAAACAGGTGGTGAAAGTAGAAGGATAGTCGGAAATTAACTGCCGTATATAAGACAGCACAGCGACCAGTGACTATGCCTTCATCGCTGAGCAGCCCCACCGACAGTCAATTTTTATTTTTGTAGTAAAAAAACCAAGGTCTTCGTTGGGAATCGAACCCACAACCCCCATATTTACAAGCTAGCACTACCTACTAGCCTCGAAATTTTTACTTTTGAAACCTGATTGAATACTGTTACACGAAGATTGTTGCCACATTTTCTTTGGAAGCCCTTAGCTTTAGCTTCAACTCTAAGTTTGTCCCTTGTAATGTCCTGAATTCAAATATCTTTGCACATTGCCGGCACCGAAAATAGAAATCATCCTGCGCAAAGAGGGCAACAAGGATCACCCAGTATCATTGTTTTCTTATATAAGTGGATGAGATCTGCGTGGAATTGCTGAATCTTAATACTAAAAAAAATTCCTAAAATCGCAAAGTCTGGGAAATGAACTTGTCACTATCCTCAGCTCATCAATGGCGTATTAATTTCTATATGAAAATGATTTACTTATTAAAGGACCTTCTGTTCTATTACATTTTTTTCATAAATACGATCTTTTGGAAATTTTAAAAAAATGTTACATAAAGTATGTACAACTCGTTGTTGTCGAGTGTACAAAAGTCGGAGTAAGCTCCAGCAGTGAACAGCAAGCAGCTTGCCTAACATATTTTACTTTTGCTTTATTTTATATCGTTTCACTTGATGTTTTTTTATTTGTTTATTTTTAAAATTTTAACAAATATCCCTTAAGGATATTTTATAAACATTTGTAAAGGTAAAATGACATTTACAATTGAGGAGGTTGGAATTGTTTCTTTTTTGTTGTTTTGTGTTTTTTGTGCTTCAATAATTTTTGTTACTTTCCAACACCAACGGCATTACTTAACCAGAGAAAAAATACATACAAAATTTGAATACAATAATTTTTATAGAATTTTTTTATGTGAAAATACTTTAAAATAATACCTTAAAGAAGCTAAACAAAAAAGGATTCTAAGAAGTAAAAATAATTTAAATGTTGATTTTTATTTGCTATTCAATTTCCTTTTAAAAGAAGCGTCATTTTCATGATAAAAGATATTAAAAGGAATGACTATCAACACATAAGCAGGACGTGAAACAAGATACAAATAAAATGGCATTTTTAACTTGTCGTCTTTCCGTATTAATGCTTTCAAATCAAAAAAACATCATCCGCATATGAAAATTGTCGATCTTTGCAATGCTTCTTTCGAGGAAACCTTTCTTTTTTCTTTATTTTATTGCTGTTGCTAAATGACAAAAATCTTAACTGAATGAGAAAGCAGACAACAAGAAATAAATAAAATAAAAATAAAAATCTAACAAGAAATTAAATTCAAGATGATGTTCAGGTTTTCGTTGAACTGCTGTGATGTGCAACAATAAGAACTAAATAGAAGAGATGTATCGAAGAAGGAAAAACGACATCGTCATGTTTAAATTTTGTTTTTTTTTTGTTTTTTTTTTTTCATCATCTGCCAGTGGAGAAGATGCTCGTATTTTACGACATGTTACAGTTTTTAACTTTAACTACGTGATTCAGTTATTTATTTTATATGGACTCGGAGAAGGTTTTAAAGGTAATAAAAAGGAATCGTTTTTGCTTTTGGAACTTTAGCTACACATTTATCCCATATTTATTTGTCATTTGTACAAGCATGTTTAAGTTTTGGTGTTTTAAACGTTCATTTTATACAATTTTTATTTGCTTGTACAATTTTTCTAGATGGGTATGTGTGAGTGCGTTTTAAAATCTATAAAAATTCAGTGAATGAACGTGTTTCCCGAAAACTTCTGCTGAAAAGCTGTTCATACATTTGTTTTCAATTTATTTAAGTACCCTACATAAGGCAACACAAGCGAGATAGTACAATTTTAAAATGTTTCTCAAAAAAGCAGGCACCACTTGGGGATCAGTAAGCAGTCCTACCTAACTTTCAAATTTAAAATTATACAGCCACGTTTACAAAGAAATTTTACTGTGCAGAAGAGAATACAAAATTTTTCTTCTTCTTTTTTTCTGTTGTTTTTTTTTTTTCAAAAACAACAAAACAAAAATAAATCAGTATAGAAATGTATTAGGGACAACCCATCGCTTTAATAATAAAAATATAATTTTGTTTTAAAAAATGTGATTAAAAATATTTTTTGTTAGCAGAATTTATCATTTAGTTTAACATCGGGATTTTCAACCAGAAGGTTGTTTTTCAACATTGGCAAAACTAACAAAATGATAGTTTTGACATTTAGTTTTTTGACGTATTTGTAGTAGTTCTCAACAATTGGCGTTATCAAAAATCACCAAGAACTTGTCTTTGAAGCCTTACAAGGTTCAACTGATGAGAAAATTGAAGACGACAAACCATTCACATCGTCGTAGATTCGCTCAATTCAATCAGGAACAACCTGCTAGTTTTTCTAAAAAAGTCATTTTTTCAGACGAAGTCCAGTTAGACTTGTCAGGGTATGTCAACAAGCAAAATGTCGCATTTGGGCTTTTAAAAATCCTAGAGCGATTACGGTGTCACTGCATGGTCCGCTATGTGGTCTGCAGGCGTGATTCAGACTTTTTTTCGAAGATGAGCCTGGCAATGCAGTAACGATCAACGGATAATGCTATCGCGAGATACTAACAACTCAGTTTTAGCATATTATTGACGACGTTGTTTCAACAGGACGGTGCCACATATCACATAATTTCACGTCAATCAGCATTTGAGTAGCCAGCAGCCAAATCGTGTGATTTAACACCACTAATTTATTTTTTGTGGGACTATGTTAAGGTCAGAGTCTATACGGAAAAATAATGAATAGATTTTAGCCTTAAAATTCAAAACCGTGATTTGATTAATGAAATAGAAACGCCATTTTGATAAAAAGTTATTAAATACTTTGATGAAAGAATCAACATCTGTCAGCGAGGTCATGGTGGACATTTGCCAGATGTCATTTTTCATCCATAATTTCCGAGTTTTTCTCTTCGTAATACAATAAAACTTTGAATGATCTTAAAACATACCCTAGACCTGTGCAACTGGGGGAAAAGGGAGCCCAGTACCCTGAAGTCAGCAGGGGTACAACTGAAAACTCCACGTTATTTCTAGGGGAATCAGTAGGCTCGCAGAGTTCCGTTATTTGTCTCTTTAGACATTTAACTGTTTTCTGGCTGATTATTGAGGTTGGCCCCTATATGGGAGTATCGTGGTGGTTGTGGTTTCGCGGCCCCACACATAAATGATTATGGTGGCCAGGATCATCTCGCCAATAATAACACACACAGGTGAATGATCTAGTCCAGTGAGCATGCTAGACATGTGTTCTGGACAGGAGTTGGAAAGTCTCTAGCTCTTCAGCATGGAGTGGTGGTTTGCAGCCCTGCTCTGGAATCATCAAAGTTGCAACTAGGAAGGACCTGTTGCTAGAATTAGTCTTCGGCTTCCTAGGGCGCGAATGACGTTTGCTTTTCATTCCCAGTGGTTTGACCACCATCTGATTAAGGCTCCATAGCCAGGTACAGATGTAAATCTTATCAAATAATGATCTTAAAACAAACTTCCTATTGGAAAAACCCTTTAAAGGTTCCTTAGCAGCTATCAAAATTTTGTGTTTTAAACTAGATTTGTAAGTCCTTAAGTATGAGATAGAATTTGAGTGGCGCATGCTGTAGGGTGTTTTGCCTGAATGTTTATTTTTTTTCTTGTAATTTTTTAATATCAACTCAAACAAATAGTTAGTGAGGGGCATTCTAGGCATGAGTTCATATTGAAATGATGTTAAGAATTGTAATGTAGACATATGCTATTCGTGCAGGTTTTCGTCTGTATGTATGCAAGTATACATATGTATGCATAAATGTGGCAAAGAAGCATATAACATTTGCAATAAAGGTCAACATCGCTGAAAGCATGAATATTTAGTTGGGTATTTCTGTGTGCCATAATATATATATATATGTGTGTGTGTGTGTGTGTGTGTGTGTGTGTGTATACATGTATACAGTTGTAAGTGTATAAGTGAAAATATAATTTTTAGATTTTCCGAACATTTCATACCTTAATATACAACCGAATTGCTGCTATATATATTTACATGTATGAGTGTATAGCGTATATAATATTTTTTTTTTTAATATTTTCTATTTACACATGGTTATAGTCTATAAAAAATATTACATACACTTGACGACATTTGTCGGCCATAAAAGTAGTCCAGACCAGTGACTGCGAGAACAATGTATTAAAATGTTGTAATGCTAGAAGTCCGCAAACGTACTTAACCTTATGAACTCATACGCACTACGTATCCATGTAACACTGTATGTCAAATTACATTATATTTCCACTTTGAACATTTTAGAAAAGCAAAATTGGCAGTAAAAGCAATTAGAGTAGAAATTGTTGCCTTTCGAGGCCGTAATCGATATGCGGCAGCTGTAATAACTGTAATTTTTATGTTGTTTAAGCCAAACATTTAGAGTTCGGTTATAGTTAAAAATATTTTTTTTTCTTTCACTTTAACTATTTCTAGATTTGATGTATAATTATTGCTATAACAGTTACTACATTAAACACCTCAAAGTGTTTGTTGGCACAAATTTTAGAAAAGTGAAATATATTTATTAATACTTCTACTTTTTTAAAAAGGATAAAAAGTACCATTATTGACGTTACTTTTAGAAAAGGGGTAATAAAAGACTTTATTTCCAAAAAAGATTTCAATAAAAGTCCTCTAGAATTAATTAGAACTGTAAAATCAAAAAAACTTAATATTTTGAGGTTCAAATTAAGACTATTTTGTTTTCTGGCTATTGTACATTTTGAAACGGAGCAGAAATTTTTAAAAACATTTCTTAAGAGAATTGATTTTATACAAATTATTTTTTAAAATAGTTATAATTTTTTGACCTTTTTTAATATTTTTTAGTAATTAATTTTAAGCAACCAACCAACGGTGTGGCAAAATATCGAAAAGATAATAAGAAATAAAATTTTTTAAAAATTTTTTATTAAATAAGACCTAGTGCTTAAAATTAATTACTAAAAATTATTTTTTAATATATTAACTTTGAAAAATGTTGCTGTTGAAGTTAGCTACTTTAGAAAATATATGCGTAAAACTTTGTTTGTTTAATTACAATTTCTAAAAAATTAATATTTGGAAAAAGTACCTTTTAAACGAAAAATTTTTTCGCAAAAAGTACCATTTTTCACAAAATAAATTTTTTTCACCAAAAGTACTCCTTCACAAAAATTACCTTTAAAAAAATTTTTCTTCACAAAAAGTACCTTTTTTCACAAAATAATTTTTTTTTCAGAACAAGTACCTCTTCACAAAAAGTACCTCTTTACAAAAAATATGGCTTTTCGAAAAAAGCATATAGAAATTTATTTTTAATAATATTAGAAGTAAAACGACATTTAAAAGAAAATGTTAATGGACAAATATTTCAAATATATTTACATATTTTTACACAAGGGATTTTTAGGATTTAAACATTTTAGAGAAAAGTAATTAAATCAATTATATATGTATGCAATTGAAGAAAAAAAGTCAAACAGTTTTAAAATTAAATATTTAAGTAAATAAATTTAAAGAAATATGTTATAGATTATTGCTTTTCATTATTATTTTATAATTAAATTTTTCTCCTGTTTTTTGTTTTACTTTTATACATTTCGTTTTATTGTTACTGAATGGGGTGACAAAAATACGAAAATAAAAAAAAGAAAAATTATATAAATATTTTTATATAAATTTTTATTAAATTTTAATCTGAAGCAAAATAAAATTTTTAGTTGGTGGATAAACTTGTTTCAATGGCTTTAAAAAAATGTTCCAGCTTGCAATAGCTGATTTCCACTTTACGTACATATTTTCATGGACTTTATGTATGAGCATGTGTATGTACATACTTTTACAAGTATATGTGTATATAAAAATTGTTATATGCACATCAAAGAAAAAAAAAAGAAAAAATACGACGTAGTAATTTCGGTTATTTTTTGTTCTTTTCCATAGCAACCCGGAGTCAGTCTTTTTAATTTCTTCTTTCTATACATCCACCATTATGGCTTTAATTGACAACAGTTATCTGCATCTTGAACATGTTAAACTTACGGACTTAAATGAACAAAATGCCAAAAGCAAAGGACTAAACCATAACAGTGCCTATACATATACACCTAAATACATACGTATATACATACAAACAACGCACACATACATACTTTGGTTCATATCGCATAGAGAGCACCACAGACACAACGTCACTATCAATAACACCATGAAAATCAACAAAAATGTCAACAATTTCACTGCCGTTCAAAAGACAACATAAAGCTCATTTGTTGACGTAGAGAAAGAAGTATTTTGTATTTGCTCGTATGTATTTGTGCAGGTTTTACCATGCATATGCTAGAGAGTAGGTTTTAACCAGAAACACATAATTTATATTTACATATGGTACCGTATATACAACCATATTCCACGGTTTGTTTGACCACAAAGAAAAAATAATAAACCCGGTTACAGTGGTAAAGCTAAAAAATTCACGGATATTGATATAAATTGTTTAAAGTTGTGATGGCCTTTTTTTTGATAAAAACTTGAATTTATTGTAAAAACAAATTTAATTGTTATATAATTAAAATTTCACAACAAGTAACAGAGAAAAGTATAAAACTCTTGTTGTCTTAAAGGAATTTTTTATATATTTCAAATATTCTAAATAATGAGTTTTAATTAAATGAAATAGCCCCTAAATGATTTTTAACAAAGAGAAAATAAGATTTACATTCTTTGAGAAAGCTGGTGAATTCATTGTGGATATAGTTTGTATCCAAGGATTCTCAACTTTATAATTAACCGCAAAACATTTCAATTACATGCAACAAGCCTTTATAAGACTTCAGTTAATAGATTTCTGTAAAAGTTGTGTGTTTATAAAGTCAAACGTGTTAAAAGGTCTTTGGTAATTGTTTGTGGCTTTTAATTTGATGTTTGGCCTGTAGTTTCTTCTGCATTTTGTTTCGAGTTGAACTTTTTAAGTTTCTGCAAATAAATCTACAAAACTGTAATTTGAACAAAAAGTTCAAAAAATCAAATTTTAATTACTTTATGAATTTAAACAAATGTCAAATTAAATTTGCCAGCCTTCACATGTTTTAAGTTTATATATTCGAGTAGGAAAGGTGATAACTACTTCTTCATATCTTTTTTGAAAAGTCAATGATTTTATCAAGTATACAGCACATGAACATTTTGCCATTTCAGTAAATCATAGTAGTAGGCAGACACGCAGCAATATATAAAAAAAATGAATTAGACTTCGGATACAAAATTTTATTTCTAAACCTTTTCTATAAGTACAATATATTGTAATGTTTATTCGTTTTAATAAACGATTTATTATTTTAAGTTCTTTTTATGCAAACTACTGATACAACGCTTTAGAGTTGTAAACTAAGTTAAACGATTTATTTACTTTCAATGCACACATAATAAACATGATGGTAACTTTGGTGTCTTTACTCACTGATGGCTCAACTTGAATTAATTCATTTGCTCAGAAAGTGGTGCTTATGTATTAGTTGTTTTAAGCTGTTATCGCATATACAAGAATAATCTACTTTAACATCACACCATATTGTCATTGCTATTATCATTCAGTTTAGGCAACTGCTTACCTGTGTGTTTTGCTTTATTCTGTGTTAGTTGTTTTTGTTTTTGGTTCTTTATTTAGTAGAACTTATTTGATAGAACTTCTTATCATCATGTTGGTGTTGTCTTGTGTCTATATGATTTCATAGAAAACCACACAGTTTGTACAATACACAGTGGGTCGTTTCGTTTACTTTTTTACTGATAATTATTTTCTTCTAAAACTTAATAAATCATATTCGTAACAATAATCATAACTTATTTCAGTTCTTGTAAACCATTAAAGAGGAATTAAAAAAAGTTATATTGTAAAGTTTAGTGCAAAATGATAAGCGTCTATTAAGGAATGAAGCTTGAATTCGTGTGTGGATTTCATCTAAACAAGTTAATACTAGTTATGAATATTCTTTGTGTTCTTAATTAGAAAATAACGATAATCAAATTCTAGAAATTAAAGGAAAAAATTAGCTTCATTAACAGATACGGGAAAATCAACATACAAACTGGCAAAATACTTTAGAAAACACAACATCAATATGGCATTCAGAACAAGAAACATCCTAGGCAGAATACAACAGAATAAGACAACCGAGACAAATATACTAGACAGACAAGGAGTCCACATATTAACTTGTACATTCCATTATAGTTATATCGGGCAAACAGGACGAAAAATTAAGACCAGATTTAGGGAACATATTAGAGACTACAAAATCAGCTCCAGAATCAAATTTTGCGAATCATATATTCAACAACAAATGTACATCAGGACATATAAAAACAACGGTTAAACTGCTTCATACACAGCACAAAGGAAGGAGACTAAATGTATTAGAGAACATTAGTTATCTAAACAGAAAACATTTGACTATTGAATAATAAATGAACAAATATACACTGCTGCGGACACAATATTTGAACCATTGAAACATTTTTACAAGAAAATATGTAGTCAACACAGACCCGTTACGCAGGTGCAAAGGACCAAAGCAATAAAGAACATCATGAACGTACAATTACGGATTATTATGTCAAATAAAAAGAAGGAAAAGGGAAAAAGGAAAAAAACCCATAGGTTCACAAATAAACACAAACGGACAACAAGCATGATCGTAAAAGCATCTAGTTAGGAAGAGAGACGAATAAAAAGGGAGAGACAAATAAGGTAAAAACAGACAAATGAAAAAGGAGAGAGAGATACAGACAAAAAAGAGAGAAAGTGACGAATGCCATAACACGAAGGGAAACACGAACAGGACGAACGATATAAACACAGCTGACAGTAGAACGCAACTAGTACGAAGTGAATACTGATGATGGCAAACGGCCGAAACTGGTTTGTTCACAAACCAAATTTGACGAAGGTCGACGGAAAACCGTACCGAAATAAAAACAAAATTTATTGTTTTAATACATGATGTTGATAAATGTTTAAAATGCTCATCACGGACGTAGCGATCTAAAGATGTTTTAATCTCCTTTTCATCCGCAGAAAATATTGAAGAATTATAAAATTTAGAAACTAAAATAAAACTGAACTTAATATAACAAGTTATTAATGATTAAAATAGTACAATACTAAATACAATCCAAATGACTTTAAAATATTTTCCATCTAACGAAATTATTTGCAATTTATGAGTAAAAAACTAAAGTTTAAAATTTTAGAAAGGCCATTTGCATTTATTCCTTGTGTATTTGAATTTATTTCATTACGACCAGATAAAACATTTTTGATTATTTTTTCTTTTTTTTTGCCATACGTTCATTAAGGCTTTTAATGAAATTTTAATAGCACATCTAAGAAATAAAATAAGCACTTTATTGTGAGTGTTGAAGAAAATTATAATTTTCCCCCAGGAATTTCTTTTGTGAGTTAAAGCGAAAACTTTGTCGTTTGTAAGTAAAAAACGAAAAAATGAAAAGGGGTTACTGAAGTCAGTTAGTTGTTTTCGTTTCTTACTTTGCAATTTAAAGGGTATTTCAAAAATTCTTACAAATTAAGCTGGCTATAGCCAGCTGCTACAATTTTAGAAATTTTAAAAACAAAAGCATTTTTTAATTATATTATGAGCAAAATACATATAATAAATAAACGCAAATTATATAAAAGTGTTTCTATTTTTTTTTCCAAAACATTTGATTCTTAACTTCGACTTGGTCACAAAATTCAATGGGATAGTCTTAATTTACCATATTCATATAATTATTTTTCATTTATAAATAAGACAGAGCAACTCTTTTGAATAGTAAAAACGGCATTCAAACTCTGCCATAGCTGTTATACTTTCTGTGTTAGTTTATTAAAATGCTTGCAATTAGAAAACTCACACATAATATACCCTCCAAAATTATTTCAAATTGTGTTTTAAAACCTTAAAGTTAAGGTATGCTTTTTTTGTTAGTAAATTGTAGCCCTACATTCACACAGAGACTATGTTATATGAGAGTTATATCTGTTAAATTAGTTGTGGAGACAGAATTTGTTATCAGTAAAACAATTTTGTCGCAGTATAATTACAACATCTTAAAAATATATGGCTGCGGAAAACACATTATGGTTGTTTTAAATAATATTTTTGTCACAATGTTTGGATTTTGTTAACATTTAACGAAAAAGACTTAATTAAAGTTGTAATAATACACTGTTTTGCTTAAATTCTAATAACAAAAATTATTTAGCTTTAACCCTCCCTTTTTTAATTAATTTAATTTTTTTTATATTTTAACTTTATTGAAAAAAAAAATTGTTTTGTTTTTTCTTGTAAACGGTTTTTTAACCAGAAATTAGTTTTTCAATTGTGGCAAAATTAATAACATGCTAGTTTTGACATTTACTTTTTTGACGTATTCATAGCAGATGCAGTGGCAGTTGTTGCAATGAATTCAATATCTCATAAGAATCGCATTAAAATAATTAAAATCCCCTATGAAAATGGTGGTGCTATTAAAGTTATATTTTGTAAAATTCGCGATTTTTTCGGACAACATAATCGTTTTTCTGAGATCGCTATTATTTTTAGTCGTTAAATTTGAGTCTACAGGTTCAATAAAAAATATGCGAACACCGGATCGTTCAACTGAAAACATCGCAGCCATAAGCCGCAGTGCGAAAGCAAATCCAAATATGTCAAATTCTGGATGTTCTCAACAGGGGTTATCTAAAAACCCCACATGGCAAATTTTACATAAGGATTTGACTTTGAAGCCTTATAAGTTTAAACTAGTGCAGAAATTAAAGCCGACCCACCATTCACCCCAATTCGTTCAGGAACAACCGGCTGGTTTTCCTGAAAAAACCATTTTTTCAGACGAAACCCATTTTCATTTGTCAAGGTGTGTCAACGGGCAAAATTGCCGTTTTGGGGGTTCTGCAAATCCTAGAGTGATTATTGAGAAACACTGTATTGTGCGCTATGTGATGTATATTCGTGATTGGGTTATTTTTTTTTTCGAAGATGAGGCTGAAAACGCGGTAACGGTCAATGGATCACGTTATCGTGAGATGCTAACATCTGAATTTTGGCCTATTATTGGCGATGTGGTTATCACCGATATGTGGTTTCAACAGGGCAGTGCCACATGTCACATAGCCAATTAAATATTTACAACAGTTAAGAGGCCAGCCAAATCGTATTATTTAACACCACTGGATTATTTTTTGTGGGGCTATGTTAAGGCCAGAATCGATACGGGGCCAATCGCATTGATTTCAGTCTTAAAACTCAAGATCCGTGATGTCGTTAAGGAAATGACAAAAGGGATTAAAAATTTTGTTGAAAAAATCGACATCTGTCAACGTGGTCGTGGTGGACCTTTACCAGATATCATTTTTCACTCATCATATCCGTACTTTTCTCTTCATAAGACAATAATTATTAGAGTCACGTTAATCAAAATTTTTTGTTTAATTTTGTTTTAAAAAACAATCTCCTTATTAAAAAACCCTTTACAGCGTTAATGAGAAAAGTTGTTATTAGCATTTGCCAGTTGTAGGTTTATTAACCTGCATTTTAGAGTAAATTAAAAATTAATTGTTGATGTAAGTTTTAAACAAAGTTCGAAGAAAATGTCGTCTGACATTTGTAGGGTTTCTTTTTCTAATTCATATTAACTTTTTTGACATTTGGACAATTTTTCAGCATTAAGTTGTCAGTTTCAATGCTTTTTTGGTTAAAATAGATTTATTTGTTTTAGTTTTGCATAATGCATAAAACGACATTAAAAAAGCAGCAAAGAAAAATTTTAAATACAAATAAACAGGTCTTTAGTTGCTTATGCATATATTCATATAAACCTAAATATGAGCACATGTAGATATTTCTAATAAATATATTTATGAAAAATATGAACTTAAATAAGGCGAAATTTTTTCCTCTTATAAACTGACATTTTAAAACATGTTATTATACGGGTATTTGCGGGTGTATGTGTGTATATGTGAATAAGAGTGTATTTTAAGGAATAATACTTTCTCAACTTTACTAAAAAAATATACTTTTTTTCGTATTATTATATTATTCAAAAGCTGTAATCATTTTATTCAACATTAATGCTCTCTTTTTTTTTAAACTCACTGGTCTATCTATACATTCCAATGGCATTTTGCCATGACATTTTACTTATGAATATAACTATAACCTTTAACTGGAATATGCATTTTTGAATCTCTTGTTATCCTTAATGGCAACTCTCAAAAAGCTTCCTTATTTAAGGCAAAATACCTCTTGTTATTGGAATATATGAAAAATACTCTTCTTTTATTAAATATTGGAAATAAATAATATAAAACAGAGAGTAAGAGTATAAATTAACGGCTTTATAACTCTTTCATATAGAGTTAGATTTATTCTCTTTTAAATTCTCTTTTCAAATATTCTTGCATAGAGTCCTTGTAGTTTTACAAATATTTTTTATTTGTTGTGTTATTGCTGTTGTATACGTCGTGTTATTTTTCAACATCTAACTCTTCGACTTTGGCATTCTTGATAACACTGGGTCAACATCAAATGCATCCATCCATCCAACTACAGTATAGATGAAAGTATAGCTTACAGTATAAACTTTACTGCATATATGTATATGCATATAAAGTTATACGCTTTAGCTAATTTTCATAATTATACCCGTCAGTTTACTTAGAGATAATGTAATTTTTATTTACCGTTATATCACATAAGGGATAAATCATATTATAAACCTTGTTTTACTTATCTAGTGGACAATAGATATTTTAACTCTTATTTGCTTTTGTGATAAAAATAAGCATGACGTTTTAAATACAATAACAAGACTTAGTAACTGAAAACTAATAGTCAATTAATCTTCAATTTGCTGAAGGAAAAACATTTCTCGATTTCTCTAATGATTAATGTTTGGATTAAAATAATTTTATTTTGAAGTTTTAGAACAGGTTTAACCTGTAGTCGAAATAGATTGAAAGCAACAGGTTATTTTTTTGTGATTAGAAGGGTACCTTTAACAAAACTTAAAATTCCAGTTCATTGTCACGACTTTTGAGCTTTTAGGTTAAAACAATGTTTGTATGTATGTCACTACAAGCCTAATTTTTTTATATATGTGTATTGTAGTTGCTGTGGAATATCTACTCTTATGCAGTTTAAATTAATTTTTTATTGTATTGCTACGGATGTGTCTTGCTTAAGTTTTCAAAGGAAATAACTAAGCAATAAAGTAAACTACTGGGTATGTTGTTTACTAACCGCGTGGCTTGCTAAGAAAACTTATGCACGCAAGACAACAACAAATTTCTAGTTACAAATGCGTCGAAATTTTATACACGCAAAAACAACAGTAGTTAAGTACGTTGTTTACCATCTGCGTAATTTTCTAAGAAAATTTATCTACACAAGACAACAACAAATATCTTAAAATAAATTCCAAGAAGAAACTTTATCAGTATAAAATTAAAAAACAAAAATGCACACAGACATACAGGCGCCTTTACATTGAATGAACAACGTACAACAACAAAATGTAATACAAAGGCAGTAGAATATTCTTAATTTTTCTAGACTTTTAATGGACAAATATAAAAGGGCAATATCAGAGTGGACAGTTAGTTAGTGTAAACATAAATCTCGGAAAGTAAAACCGTGCATTTAAAGCAAATTGTTCTGTAATGTCAATTTTGTGTAGTTAAAGTAAATAAACTTGTAATTAAATTAAAAACTCTTAAATCTGGTGTTATTTATTTTGCAATAAAGAACTCAGTAACAACAAAACATTTATTAAAGGTATAAATGTAACAGTATGATTTATAAAATTTTATATTTTTAATTTTCTAGGAAAAACTATAAATTTCAAATTCAATACCTACTTTTGGCCATACTCTTTGAATTATATAAACTGACACCACTGAAAGCCTAGACATTAAACAATTCTATGATGCTAACCAATCGGAAATTAGGTTAACTATAATTAAATTTTTTTAGCCACTCTGGGTTTTAGAGTTACAAGGACTTTGTATTACTAAGCTTAGAAAGAGTTTACTTTTCGTTACCAAATGCAAATTGCTTTAAGTCTTTCATAAGGACCCTTTTAACTTGTCACATTGGAATAAGCATTATCCTGCGTGCACATCCTTTAAATTCTTAACTTCTTTTTGTTATTTTTTTGTAGGTGTAGCCTTAAAAATAGTTCAACTGTTAAAATTTGAAATATCTTTCTTAGCCGGTTTAAAAGACATTGCAGATAATCAGTACAACTAAATAACGTAAATTTTTACTTGAATAATGCATTTTTTTTTAACAAAAGTAGTTGATACATTAATCAAAATATTGTCCATCGATTGTCACCAATTTTTCCCCATCTTTGCGGTAGCATATAGATATTCGCACCAATGGACCTGGTCCGGTTTTAAACTAAAGAATGAATCAAGGCAATTTCTGTTAACGTGTTCTTAAGAAAACCACACTCCAGTAAGGGTGTTCTGCACCCATCGAAACAAAGTGGCAGGGTCTAGAGGATATATAAGCTAAAACTTTTCATCTTCTATTTTTTTAAATTTATATATCATTCAAGTTTTTATTATTTTTTTAATTTTATTATTGAAATCAAACACAAAAATTTTAAAAATTTTATATTTGCAAGAGTCAACTACAAAAGCCTCACTTATCCATAACATTCGAAACTCTTTATTTTGAGTTGCAATTTCTTATTGAGAATTTTAATAGAATTAACTCAATAGACATTTTGCTGTAAATTGAAATGTTTTACCCAAACTCTTGGACAGTTCATACTATTGGTGTTATTTTTCTAAAAAAAATTAGCTATAACGTCTACACATTCATTTATAATAATGTCTGAGTTATTGTGCTTTTTTCTACGGCATTTTTGACTTTATATATATATATATCGGTTTACTTGTATCGTTTCAATAGGTTGAACTGTATTTTTATGACTATTTACCATATAAATATATTTTTATACAGTTTTCTTTAGATGACAAAATGAATGAACAGTTTTTGTTATGTATTTTGTACAAGGTCTAGTGATTCTTTTCTCTAGCCTACAGAAGTTTATTAGATATCATATTAACGAAAAAAAAAGGATAGAAGTAACACATAATAAATGAAATCTGTGTAATTTTAAAAGAAATTCCAACTTGGGTGAAGAAGGCAAAAGTATATCATATTAAAATTGATGAAATTTTTCTATGGAAAAATTGTAACTGATCACATTTTTTATAGAAAAATTATTGCATGATATTTTTATAAAGAAAAATTATAACTGATCTGTGTAATTTTAAAAGAAATTCCAACTTGGGTGAAGAAGGCAAAAGTATATCATATTAAAATTGATGAAATTTTTCTATGGAAAAATTGTAACTGATCACATTTTTTATAGAAAAATTATTGCATGATATTTTTATAAAGAAAAATTATAACTGATTATATTTTTCTATAAGAAAATTATAACTGATGATATTTTTCTATGGAAAAATTATAACTGATGATATTTTTCTGTAGAAAAATTATAAAACTGATGATATTTGTTTGTAGAAAAATTATAAATTATAATATTTTTCTAGAGAAATATTTTAACTGATATTTTTTCAGAGAATATTTTTTTCATAGCAAATATTAACAGCTGACATTTTTCTATAGAAAAAAAATATAACTGATGACATTGTTCTATAGGAAATTATAACTGATGGCATTTTTGTATAGACATATTATGACGAATGAAATTGTTCTTTGGAAACTTATGATTGATAACATTTTTCTATACAAAACTTACTTTTTCTGTAGAAAAATTATTACTGATGACATTTTTCTGTAGAAAAATTATAACATGATATTTTTCTGTAGAAATATTATAGGTGATAATATTTTTCTATAGAAAATTATAAGTAATAATATTTTTTTATAGAAAAATTATAACTGATGATATTTTTCTATAAAAAACTTATAACTGATGATATTTTTCTATGGAAAAATTGTAACTAAATATCTTTTCCTATAGACAAATTATAAAACTGATGATATTTTTCTATAGAAAAACTATAACTGATGATATTTTTCTATCAAAAAATTATAAATGATGAAATTTTTCTGTAGATAAATTATAAATTATAATATTTTTCTAGAGAAATATTATAACTGATGATGTTTTTTCATAGAATATTTTTTTCATAGAAAATTATAACTAATGACATTTTTCTAGAGAATTATTAAAACTGATGACATTTTTCTATGGAAAAATTATGACATTTTTTATTGATAAATTACAACTGATGACATTTTTCTATGGAAAAATTATGACATTTTTCTATTGATAAATTACAACTGATGACATTTTTCTATGGAAAAATTATAACTGATGATATTTTTCTATGGAAAAATTATAACTGATGAAATTTTTCTATAGAAAAATTGTAACTGATAATATTTTTGTAAAAAAAAATATAACCGATAATATTTTTCTATAGAAAAATTATAACTGATTAAATTTTTTCAGAGAATATTTTTTTCAAAGAAAATTATAACTGATGACATTTTTCTATAGAAAAAAAATATAACTGATGACATTGTTCTATAGGAAATTATAACTGATGGTATTTTTGTATAGAAATATTATGACTGATGAAATTTTTCTATAGAAAACTTATGATTGATAACTTTTTTCTATAGAAAACTTATGACTAAGGACTTTTTTCTATAGAAAAATTATGACTGATGACATTTTTCTGTAGAAAAATTATAGCTGATGACATTTTTCAGTAAACAAATTATAACTGATGATGTTTTTCTACAGAAAAATGATAACTGAAGATATTTTTCTATGGGAAAATTTTTATATGACCTTTTTCTATAGAAAAATTATCGCATAACAATTTTCTATAGAAAAATTATGGCATAACAATTTTCTATAGAAAAATTATGGCATAACATTTTTCTAAAGAAAAATTATGAGTGATAGCATTTTACTATTGAAAAATTATGAGTGATAGCATTTTACTACAGAAAATTAATAACTGTTAAGATTTTTCCACAGCAAAATTATGACTGATAACATTTTTCTGCAGAAAGATTGTGATTTACTAAATTTTAAATAGAAATATTTCGAAATATGCGAAGTTTTTAGTAGAAAACTTTGCATAGAAAACTTATGATTTATTTTTTATTAAAAAATTATTCATGAATATTTTATGTAGAACAATTTGTAAATTAACTACAAAATTTGTACCTGGCAAATAAACATTGAACATTTCTATTTTCCTTATCAACAAATGTCCACTCTAAGGCATAACTGTGTCAGTAAAAGCCAGCGATTAATATATGATTTCCCCAATAATTTAGTCAACGTCTTGATGAAATATTTGCAATTATGCGATATGTGAGAAAAATGACTTAAGATTTTCTTTATTGCTTTGCCATCTAACGTGCAACGACTTTAATTTGTTAGTTAGTTACCGTTGCCATTAATCAAGTTCTATTAAAATTCCATACATAAAAATTACATGAGTATGTGTGGGTATAATTGTATGTATAGAAGTAGTAGTTGTTGTTGCATTAATTTAGTTACTTTTTTAGATGCTAACAAACACACAATACTGGCATTTATTTTATACATTTTTGACGTTCGTTTCGTTTATTAGTTTGCTGTTGCATAGTTTTGTATGCAACACACTATATTACGCTCATTAGAACCGCATTCACAAATATAAGTTGTAACTCTATATGTATGTCTATATGTATGTATGATGTCAACAATTTTGTGTACATTGAAACTAGTAATCAAATAAGCAACAAAAACAACAACATTACAAAAATTTATGTGGTAAAAACTTGGGTAATGCACACATGCAACATTATATGAAGAAAAAAAAAACGAACACAAAAACTTGTATGCACTCACATTTTGTCGAGTTATTTCCTTTTTATGATTAGATTGCATTCAAAAAAGAATAAAATGGTTTCAAATAGAAATTCCGACCAAACGAAACCAACCATAAACCTGCAACTTGCACATTATTCCTTTCATTTTCACATAATGTTTTTATTGTTGTTGTTGTTGTTGCTACTGCTTTTCTTTTATTGACACACATACACATTCTCTTACACGTTTGCCTGTAATGGGAACGTGGGGATGACGGTTTGGTCTGAGTTGGAATTTTTTTTTTTTGTTTTTTTGATTTGCTATTGGCGTAGTTGTGGTAGCAAAAACTAGTGCTTTATGGATTTTAAGATGGGTGCTTTAAGATTTGCTGCTTGTTTATTATTATTATGATTATTTGGCTAAACTTTTTTTTGTTGTAAGCTTTTGTAATGAAAATATTATAGCAGCCATCTACTTTAGACGTAATTATGTGGCATTCATCACACAATCAAGTTTTTATTCCATACCCGCTGGTTCATTGTGTGGGAGTTTAGGAGAATATACTCATGATAGACTATAGTTTATTAGGGTCAGTGGACATTCTATAGTTTTTTATGCCTAAAAGAGAAAAAGAAATATATGAATGAGTGAAATTTAAAAAAAAAATCGCAATTAAATTAAAGAAAGACGCCTCTAAACAGTTAAAACTAGTCGATCAACGAAAGCTAAATGCCAGTTGGTATGAAGTCAAAGCAACAGCTGATCTGTAGTGTAGCTTTTATTCGTGTGTATTAACAAAATGTATTGTTTTTAATTACAGTGCACGATTACATTGTTTAAAAGAGGGATCTATGAAAATAGCAGTCTAAACTCCTCGCGTCTTTTAATAGGGCAAAGTAAACAAATTATTATGTAGCTGCAGCTGAGTTAACAACGGTTAACATTGGTAGTGCAAAAAGCAGTAATTTAACAACAATTTGTGGCAGTCATGACTGACTTGATCAAAAGATCGTTATTAGTAAACCAAGAGATCGGAAGTAAGAGTATCTGTAGTATGGCGTTGATGTCTTTGTAGGTTACAGAAGCAGGGTTTCTAAACAAGATATTGAGTGATGCAAATCTTACTGTCAAATTTTGGTTTACATTAGCTACCTGGAATTAGCTTAAACTTCAGAGTAAAGCAAGAAATAAAATATGAAGCTACTGGTATTTAAAAAATGACAAAAAAAAACTCTACATTTGACAAGGGAAAACCTTAAACTTCACAATTTTATATCAGTTTATTAGGAATGTTTAGAAGGAAAGACGTCAAATACCACACGTTTCCTAAAATTTAATAATAGTAAAAGCTAAATGTTAATAGCTGCATGCATTCAATTGATCACTGAATTGTTTATTTTTTAAAAAATCAAAAGTTATATTAAGAATAAATTGGAAGCGTATGATTTGCCTGACCAACTTCAATGCTTTAAATTCTTATTGTTCATATAGACCATAAAAAACGACATCCAAAAAATTTTACTTGAAAAAAATTGCCTTTAAAATAGATAGACGGGCATATGCTCTTCAAATTTAAAACAAATTTTTAACG
Organism: Trichopoda pennipes; assembly: GCA_030448955.1. Classification (NCBI taxonomy): domain Eukaryota; kingdom Metazoa; phylum Arthropoda; class Insecta; order Diptera; family Tachinidae; genus Trichopoda; species Trichopoda pennipes. The sequence goes on from JASKUP010000044.1 coordinate 924,534, forward strand.
ACTTTAAACGACTAAAAAGCAATTCCAACTGTGGAGACATTTCTTAATTTATAATTTTCATTACTGTTAATTTTCAGGTATTTAACTATTCAAAATTCAGCCCTTTGTTTTGGACCACCCTTTCATTTCATTTTTTAAATTATGTACTCGTACCTTGTAATCAAACATGAGTAATGCTTAAGTATTGCAAAATACAGAAGTTGGCTAATAAGTCTTCAAGGTACCGACTGCTTAAGTTACTGTCCATATAATTTCTCAAATTACAAATTAAATTGGTGAACAAATTATCTCTTTTCATTTGGCGAACAACAGGGTATATTCAACAGATTTAAGCATCGGTGTATTGCAAGTTTCTGTAGGTCAAGCGAAATGAACTGTATCCACCTACATTTTGTAGAGCCAACTTCTTTCATCCATCAGTTTAACGAAAAATAAAAAATTGTAAAGCAGTGCATAATACAATATGACAAAGTCGTTTCGAATAAATAATTATTAAATATCTTTAATTTATTTTAATCACCAGACGACTTTTTTAGAATTATAAGTAAATGAATAACTGTATACTTAGTTTCTTAATTAATTAACAGAAAATAAATTATTAAAATATTTTCGTATTCTAAAAGAAACTGGATAACTTAGACAAGAGCAGAATAAAATTCCGTATTTTATATCACTACATTTGCTATTAGCATACTTTACACCTATTTACCTCAGTTTATGTACCCTGTAAATATCATATTATCTAATTGAACAAATAAATATTTCAAAAAGACGACACAACATGTCACACAGCTCGTACCAAAATTAAAGAAGTTTTATGTGAACACGTGAATTGACTTCCAAGATCGTGCAACTAAACGCCGCTAGACAATTTTCGGTAGCGATATATGTATTCGTTAATGTACTACGATAAGCCCAAAAGGTTTGACCAGTTGTAGGACAGTGACATATTGTGACAAATGTTGAAATATCGGACATCTAGATTATACAACATCCGAGCCAACCGTGGCGGTCATATGCCAGAAGTCATATTTAAATTATAAGGCCAGAAGAGTATCTTCCGAAAAAGTAAATTTCATGTCAATTTTAAAAATTGTTCCTTGTTTTCTTAAATTTTAAAGTTATATACCTCTATAAAAACACCCTTTAGTTTTTTCTTTTTTATGCAAAATCGTTTTTTGTTTCTTGAAAAATGAAATTATTACAGTATACGTAACCTGAAACCGAATTAAAATTATTAATTTTCTTATACTTTAGAAAACAAAGTTATGTTGTATAAAAGTATTCTCAAGCCAATTTGGACTTATGGCATAAAACTGTAGGGAACCAGTAGTCATTTGATTATTGAAACTCTGCAAAGATATCAACCAAAAAATCTTCGTTCAATTGCAAATGCTTCTTGGTTCATTAAAAACAACAACATTCATAAAGATCTTGTTATCACTACGATCAAGGAATAAATTAACCGTTTAGCGACAGATATCTTAACCGTCTTATCACTATCACTCCAACGTGCTAGCCATCAACTTGTTTGCCGATAGCAATAAAGTACGCAGGTTAAAAACAATACAAGCAATGTTATTTTTACTGCGCTATTAAGCACGACACTTTAAGTTATTTCAGTTATGTTTTCTACTCATAAATATTATATAATTTGCTTATTATTTTAAATTGTGTAAAATAGATTGCAAATAAAGAATGGAAACTGTTAAAACAAAAAAAAATTTCTTATACAAATTAATATTTTAATAATAATTTTATTGATTGTAGTTCTTTTTTTTAGCCCACTGTATATACTCTTAAATATTTGCACCTAGTTATAACCGTTTTAATACCCTTAAATATATATATATATAAATATGTTGTCGTTATGACGTTATATTTCATATGAGGGCAATTGTAAAAACCACTTAGTTTTGTTTGAAAACTGGGTTATCGTTAGATTGCTATGCATTCAAATTATGAAACTCAAACAAAAACACACACAGACAACTCAATTCAAAGGAAGAATAAAAAAAGTTTAAGGAAACTTTAATACAAATGAGACCAAACATATACAAACAGTAGAAGAAAACTAATATTTTTCACAACATTTACCCCATAAATACTTATAACACGGCAACAAATGGCAATTAAAAGCAGTTAGTTTGCTACTGAATCGTTCTTCACAAACAAGTTGAAGTTAATTTTGAAGAATTACGGATTTTGTTGACAAATACACAATGAAAACAAACAAGAGAACTAAGTACTCACTCAAGTACTTAATATAACCTGCCATATAACAACATATTTGGCGTTGGTGTTAATAGAGCGAAAGGAAATTTTAATGCGAAAATTTATACAAATACACACATTTACGAACATACACACACATGCGTGCAAATGTGCAGGAATACATTTGTATACGGATGCATGTTAATCACTTGTTTACTTAATATTTCTTTAGGTAAAAATGAATCGTACAAGAGTACATTTTTGCTTTCACATATACAACAAGTAAATGCTAAAATCGCAAAGCAACAGCTACTTAAAGTTGTCATGATGACTCTATCAGGGAATGCTTATGCTTTTTCATCAACATTGCAAACTAAATATGAAGTTTTATTAAACCAAATTTTTTTAATATTAAAGTTCAATACTTATTTATAAATGAAGTTGTTTGGATTTGTAATAACAATAGTATTATATCTCGTATAAATACTTGTATTTGCCTTTTAATTGGGTGTATGTCTTTTAATGACATTTTCATGTAAAATTTATGTTGCTTCTTAATAAATAAAAATCTAATTTAAATCCCCAAAGTGCTGTAGTGTTTAACTCATTTGGGCTCATTGTCCTCAATTGGAGACAATATATTGCTACGATATACTTAGTTTTTAATCAAGTTCGCAGGGGCAAGAAGTTTAGCTTCTTTCTAAAAAATACAGTTTTAGAAATCACTATTCAAAGGTATAAAATTTGAAGGTTAAATTTATTTCTGTGATAATTTTAGCTATGGAACAAACTTACTTTCCTGCTTTTTTTATATTTATATACGTTCTTTTATACCTTCTTATTGTTTTTATTTGTTTTTATTCTTAGCAAATTATACAATTGCATTAGGTATATAACAGTTTTAGATTGAAATGGAGAGCACTTTATTACTGTAGATACCTTATTTATTTTGAACAATTTAAACAATGAGGTCTGTTTGAATGTTCCCAACGGAATTTAGTCTTTAGTGAGAGGGCCATAGAAAATATATTTAACGAAGTGAGACAATTAAGAATGTGATAGCATTGATGATCCATTATAAAGACATAGAAAACTTGCAGAAGCCATGTTAACATAAGTATGATGACTCCTATCCAAGCAACAAAGAACGGTATGTAAAAAAACTAAATATCAAACTCCTGTGGAAAAGTTTTTTGTACGCAGGTTTTTGATATGATCATGCAACACTATAATCATGGCTTTCAAATGACTACAGGATACCACTTACTTCAAATAAAGAGCAATTTTACTGGAGCCCTGATAAAGACTGCAACTCAACCACTGCTTTGAAATTAACATCAGGAAACAGATTTTTGAAAATAAAAATGTCTTGGCAGTTGCCATAAAATGCTGCCGGCGGATCTAATAATGTAACAAGCTTTTTGGTCGAATGTAATGAAAACCTTGTTGCACAAATAAATTTCGTTACACGTTTGCGTTTTGGTTTTTCAAAAGTTTTTGTATTAGCTGCTCCTGCTTATTACTGGGCTTATAAAGCAAAAACAGGGGGCTTTGTGCTGTAGTGTACACAGAACATAGCAAAAAGAAAATCAACGTTTCGTTTTATTTGTTTTCATACCCTGGAGTGCCTAATGATATATTCCCTTTGTAGCATGTCAGTCGTCAACAAAAAACGACACTGTGCGCAGTTGAACTTCTTAAAAACAGAATGTACATTAATATATAGATTCCAAATAAGTAAACCAATCTCATCTTCTGCCTAATTTTGAAATTTAATATCTCAATTATTTATGACCTGATTTAAGTTTTATATACAAATTTTAACAAGAGGTTTGTTTTCTAAAACAAAATAAAACAAAGAATTTAGGTTAAGATGATTCAAATTTTTATTGTATTACGAAGAGAAAGGTTCGGCAATTATGAATTAAAAATGATATCTGGCAAATATCCACCGCGACCACGCTGACAGATGTCGATTCGTTCATAAAACACTTTTTTAGCAAAATGGCGGTCATATTTCGTTAACCATATCACAGTTCTTAAGTTTTAAGACTGAAATCGATTCGATTGGCTCCGTATACACTCTGTCCTTAACATAGCCCCACAAAAAATAATCCAGTAGTGTTAAATCACACGATCCTGCTGGCCACTTAACTGCTGACTGTTGTGAAATTATTAGGTTTGCAATAAATTAATCGTTTCCATTGGCTGTTCGTCACATGGCAGCGTCCTGTTAAAACAACATATCTTAGAAGGACGGTTATATTGTGTGAAAATATCACGACAGAACCACCTTTTTCAAAGTAGATTTTATATACTTTGAAATTGAATTCATTTTAACAATTGTCAATACATCCACTACGAATAATTTAAAAAACTAAATGTCAAAACTATCTTATTGTTGGTGTTGCCACAATTGCAAAGCAATCTTACTTCTTGTGGAAAAGCCCGATATTTGCGAATAGACTTTAAAATAGAAAGAGGTTGTCAATTATCCTTTTTTTTTTGTTTTCTTTTAAAAAGAAGTAGCAACTATTCCTATTTAGTCAAGTACCGTGCTACATTTTTTAGGAAAGGGGTAGAGAAGAGATGAAACAGGTGGTGAAAGTAGAAGGATAGTCGGAAATTAACTGCCCTAAAAAGACAGCACAGCGACCAGTGACTATGCCTTCATCGCTGAGCAGCCCCACTGATAGTAAATTTTTTCAATGTTATGATGAATGGATGAAAATTGTTTTTATTGGAAGGTATTGCAGGCATATTGTTCCAATTTAAAAACGAGTACATAATTTTAACAATTTAATTATGTGCCATATATCACACATGTCCATGTAGCAGGCATCTCTACAACAAATGGTATAAAAATAAGCTTAAAAATTAGAGCTGGTTCACCTAAGTAACTTGCTTGACTTCCGGTGGCCCTATTTTTAGAAACGCTACAGTCATATATATGAAAATTAGAGATAATGTATACTGCTATGGCAGCTACAGAAAAACTTTAAGTTAAAGGATGTTCTTAAAGCTAATGCTATCTGTGTATTTTGAAGTTATGTTTTTCTGCAAAATTATTATTTTAATTCTTTGGTGAAAAATCTAATTCGAAAATCATATTCAATTTTGCCAGGAGATGCGCTTCCAAAAAGTGTATTTCAAAAATAAAAGCATTTGCGGAAATTGATAAAACTTTAAACTTGTGTCAATTTATTTACAAAATGATGATAAATAATGCAGTTAATGCAAACTAGTAGAAAGTAAAACAACATAACACAGAACACACTTTATTTTTCTTCTTGTAAAATAATAAAATTGCTCCCTTTCGCTATTGCAGAATTTTGTTTTATTCTCAGTTTGGTAAAAGTTGTTGGCAAATAAAAGGATGCAATTGGCTGTTGTGTGGGGGAAAATTAAAAGTATTAATAAGTGAAATTGATTGTGTTTCGAAAGTGAAATTAAAAATGTATTTTATTTAAAGTTATAAAACTCAATAAACTGCAATTTAGGCACTTTTTAAATACCTCTGCTTTAAATTTCAATTAAGTAATTGTTCATTTTGTAAAAAAATTTTAGTTTTGCTTTTATTTAAAATTATTATTATTCCCTACTTTTACTTTTTTAGCCCGTACTTTTTGATCGAAACTAATTTACGTATATTTACATTATTTAAGATTTTTTTTCTGAATTTAATATATACTATAGTTTTATTGATTATTTTTAGAAGATAAGTACTGTTAAGAAAAAAATTGTTTGCTTTTTGAATAATTATGTGCCTAGTAGCTAGTAGGTAGTGTAATAGCTTGCCAATATGGGAGTTGTGGGTTCGATTCCCAACGAAGACCTTGATTTTTTTCACTACAAAAATAAAAATTGACTGTCGGTGGGGCTGCTCAGCGATGAAAGCATAGTCACTGGTCGCTGTGCTGTCTTATATACGGGAGTTAATTTCCGACTATCCATCTACTTTCACCACCTGTTTCATCTATACTCTATGTCTTTCCTAAAGAATGTAGCATAGTACTTGACTAAATAGGCATTATTGCCTAAAGTGCAACTTCTCTTAAAAAAAAATGAACTAAACTGAAACCAAAGGACATTAATGTATACATTAGCCAATTGTGGCCACCAAAAATGGCTACCATGGTTTGGTATCGCCGTAAATTTACGATGACGACGTTACCTTGCTTAGTTTGGAAAAAAGATGGGCTGATGGTACCGCCAAAACAACCGCAGCTTGGGGTCACTTTCTTTAGATGCAATGGTTTTGCGAATAGTGATTGTATTTTTGTGAGTCCCTTTTGTGAACATTTTGTTTGCTCACATATCTGAATAAATGCAAATGAGTCTTATTACTAAAGATGATTTTGTAGAAAAATACATTGTCAGACTGGCAATTCGCTAGTGTTTAACGCAAATAATCTTCGACTGGCTTTAATACTAAAACGAATTGAACGTTAAAAGCGGGAATGTAAAGAACTGTGCAAAATATAGCACAAATTGCCTCTGGTGATGCCTAATTGTTCCAGGCAGATTTTCAACACTTTGGTAAGCAGCGGCTATATTTGCATCACTACAGCCTAATTTAGTCTATCGTCAGCAACAATTTCTGATTAAATGACGCTCATTACGGAAGGCACCTGATTACGACGAAAAGCTGTGCGGTCATATAGTGAAATTATTACCATTTTGTTATTAAATTTTAACAATTAAAATTCTTTGCTCAAGAGACTGTAACATACGATGGTTAAAAACTTCTCAACTTTTTACTAAATAAATGTCAGAGAATGACTATTCCAATTCTTGGCATTTAATCATCTGAAAGACAATTTACTTTGTAAATCTCAAATTTTGCCAGCCATTATAAACAAATAAATTGTTTTAACAAAAATTATTTTTCATAAACACAAAAATTTTTTTAAAAAAAGGACAGTCTTTATATAAAAAATTAAATTAATTTTCAATATTTGTTATTAAATAAATATGTGTTGTTCTTTTTAACGGTCTTTTTTAATTAATTTAACAATATATATTTTTTTCAATAATTCGCTTTCCTATGGAAAACTTCTTCGGGAAAATATATGAAAAATATATGAAAAAAATATATATTATTAAATTAATTAATAAAGAACAACAAATATTTATTTAAGATATAAAATGGTCGATTAAAAAAATAAACAAAAATAAAAAAATAAATTTTATTTTATTTCATTTTTACAGCTCTTATATATTGTTATGATTTATCTTATGATTTATCTTGTGGTTTTATATTGAAGTAGTGAAATTGAGGTTGGAACGAAATAATAGTTTTGAAAATTTTATTTACTGAAAACATTTTTATTAAACAAATCTTTAGAATTTTCAAGAAATTCAACATTTTTAAATTCATTTGCTGATTATAAGGGAAGTATTTAGTATCGATATAGTTTTATATTTTGCTAATATTTTTTCAGTTTACCCACGTACTGATATTTATAATAGTTTTTAATTTAATTCATTAATTTATTTTAGTTTTTTGAAATTTTTCCTTGAATTTTGCTATTTGTTAGCTTATTTTTAAAATATTTGGTGAAAATTACTCGCCATATTTTATGCTGAAGTATCTTTGCTTTGTTTATGTAATTTTTTTAATTTTTGCTGGTTATTATAATTTATTTTATTATTTTTTAACCTAAAGATCTTTGAGCCAGTTGAAAAATTGTGATAAATTAGCCAATTTTTTGATATTTAAGTCTAATTTTTAAATTATCTTAATAATAATGTATACGCTAAGTTTGGTTAAGAATTTAACTTCATTTTGGATCATCAGTATTTGCCAAATATTCTAAAAGTTTTAGCTAGAAGTCAGACAAGCAACCAAATTTCAAAATTAATTTTTAATGTTATTTTTACATACAGCATACAACATACAGCAAGACATGCAACATTTAATTGACTCTTCTGCTTAGAAAAATTCAAAATCTCGTTTAGTAAATAAATACTTATAAAACACAAAAAAATAACAAATTTATATGTCCTTCTCACATGCGGCCAAAAGTAATAAAATAAAATGCTAAACATTTTTACCAAACAAATAACAAGCGTCTAAAAATCACTTCAACTACTTAAAAATTCCTCAGATTTAATATGTTCACTTTTGTGTTGCTGCTGTTGTAGACCAAATGGTGTTCATGTTGTGCCACAATTTTTAATTGCTTGCCGTAACCACTTAAATTGTATTCGTTGTAACTTGGCCTGGACTCGTTATAACTCACCAAAGAAATATTAATGGGGAACAACAAAATAATAATGAAAGAATATACTCGTACATATACAACAATGTTTGAATATTTTTGTTTTTAACACCCACTGCATAACTACACAACATAGCTATAAAAAGCCATATTTACTATTTAGTAGAGAGTTGATGTTAGTTTCTATATTTATTTTATTTTATTTATTTATTTATTTTTTTTTTATTTAAGGAGTCGCAGTAATAAATATTTTGAAGTGGAAATAGTAGCAAACCTTCAAGCAGAAAGAGAACACTCATATATTAAATATTTTACATTTCACCACTTGTGGAAAATACTTTAGAGTTGCACTTTTGTTTTGAACATTTTCATTATCGTTTATTTTTCGTTTGCGTAGGCCCCATTTTAAAACACCCCAAATAAGTAGGTGGTATGAATGGGACCAAATGTAAAATTCCTTAATAAAAATCCTCCATTTGAACAACAAACATAGCGACGTTGTACACAACTACAGCAAAAACTTTACAAATAACGTCCAACATTTATGTTACAAAAACTTTTAGTAGGGAGGTTGTGGAAGTCATACATTTACAGTGGCAATCATATTAAATAAAATATATTGTTTAATTTACATTAATGTCTTCTAAGGCAACAAGAATAACAAAATCAACCATTCCATAATTCATTTTCTTCGACGCTACTTTATTTAATCAGATTTTGTGTAAATTTATTAAACATTTAGGCAAAATTGAAGAGAGTACAAAGATATTGTCGAATAAGGGTTTGGTGTTTGAAGGATACCGGGAGAAACCAAAAGGCAAAGAAAGTGAAACTTAGCTTGTTCTATTTTAGAAAGGTTTGGAAACTCATTATAGTTGTTTGTTTAAGCTGCTAGTATTTATATATGTTAAATTGGTCAGATTTAATTGCACTAAATCCCTAAACCATTCAAAATTAGATTTTTCAAGCATTCATTCCAGAAACATGAAATCATCTTCAGGAAACAAGTGATATTTACGGTTTTTAAACCCGATTTCAGTTTTCTGGTGCCAGCTTTACAACATATGGGTTAACATAAGAATAATAGCGCCTCTTAGAAATTTAAAAATACTAAACAATTTTCTTTTTATGCGGAAACACTTAATGATTCCTCATTCTAAAAACATCAATTGGAGGAAAAATGTTAATGATGTTTTCTTAGAATTTTGAAATGGAATAAAACAAAGGTTAATTTTTTAGATTGGCATCTAATTTACTTTATTCAAAAGATAATTTAAATATTATATGTAGCATATAACCACCAGGTCTGGCTTGAACGTAGTGCCTTCTTATGGTCCCATTTTCAATGAATTTTTCCAATATTTGCGACTATATATCGGCGTTATTGCCAATGTCACATATCTCCAAGCGTATAGCTTACTGTTATTAAAATACATCTTTCATTTAAAAAAAAAGTCTTAAATCTTAGTGAAGTTATAAATCTTACTATTTGACAAAATGGGGACAGTTAAAGACACCCACTGAAATAAATTCCAATTAAGAATGCGCCATACAAAATAAGAAGAATTGTTCACGGGACGCTTTTTATTCTAAAATAAGGAATAGATGTTATTACACCAAAATCAATAAAGACGCATTTCTTAATTTGCTAGTTTTTGAGAGTTTTCAATTGGGGCATTCAATTTCTCTTTAGTTAGTTGGCCTTTCAAAAGGAAACATTTTATAATTATATTGATTTAACGCTTTACAAATCTGGCATAAAGAACTTTTTCTCTTTTTACGAAATATCTATGTCAAACAGGACGAAATTTTTCAGTTGTTTCCATTGGATGAGTATATTAAAGCATTTTCCCAGTATTTGAAGTTACAAGCTCGTGCAGTAACAAACAGCGATTATATTTGCAATTGTCTGGTTTGCTGTATTTTTGTTGATTCTGAAGCGCTACAATCAATCATAAAATAACTTTATCTAATGTGATGTATTTTGTTTATCACAGAAAATACATAAAATTCAAAACATGAAATTTTTTTCTAAAATTTTTTTTTGTTGCTATTTGCCCTTTTAAAGGATTTATTTTTTTTTTTCTTAATAATTTTAAAAACGTCGATGATTGTTGTTGAGATGTCGCAGGCAAAAACAACTTGACATTTAAGCTTCAATCACACTCAACATATTTTTTTAATCCATCCAATATATTTTGACACTTTACCATTTTTAATAGCACAGTCTCTGGAAACGACTCAACAACAAAAACGTCATCTTATCAACTACTAATAATCAAATAATACTATCAGCAGAATCAAAACAAAATACTACAAATGAAATGCCTAACTTACCACAAACATTTATTAATGCCACACCAGTTAAAGAAGCTTCAAAACCTGAATCTAATTTGGATAAAAATGTTAACGAAAAAAGTATCACAATTGATTTATGCAATGGTCAGGGTTTTAATAACCCTATTAAAACTGTTGCGGGTACCCCTAACGATGAGTTAAATAATTGTGTACAGCTGTACAGTAAACATCCTGAGTTAAATGCTTTAATTACTCCCAAAACCTTCAATAAAACAAAACCCTCATCTAGAAAGGATAAATAACTTTTACCTTAGTGAATTGTGATTTTAGTAGCAGTCTTCTCCAGTGGAACATTCAAGGATTTATTTGTCATAAATACGCTCTTGCACAGACCAAATATAATTGCATTGCAGGAAACACATATAATTGGAAAAAATCGCCATTTATTGCATCTACCTGGATATCAACATTTTTATCATAACCATAACTATACATATGCAAAATTCGGTGTTGCATTATTCATAAAAAATGGGATCAATGTCACTCAACATTTGACTTCTTCAAGTGACCTTCTTTTCCACAAAGTTGTTATTCAATGCGGCAAGGAACTTCATATTACCAATATTTACAAAGATTGCGAGTTACATCTTACAAATTCTATGCTGGATGGTTTTTCTATTCCTAACAAGGGTCATCACATTCTATTGGGCAACCTCAATGCACAAAATACCCTCTAAGGGCTCCACTACAAATTCTCCAAGTGGAACCACTTGGGAAACTGCCAAAGACGCTTTGAATATGGCAAACATCACTGATACACCTTGTTTACCTAGAGGCATAATAAACCCGTTTAGATTTCTATAATTACAACTTGAACCCTTACAACATACACCTAAATACAATACTAATTTTACAAGAAGTCAAGGCATTACAATGGCTCGCATAAGAGTTGGAAAACCTCTCTTTATGGTCAAACATTATTATGAGAGATCAGATCCCCCGATTTGTTCTCACTGTAATATTTTCTTGAGCGTTCAACACATACTTATGGATTGTCCTGTTTCTAAATTAGATGAACCCCTGCAGAATATAATTGATTGGTCTATTGGAAAAAATTGGTCAAAAATACAAAGTTGTTTCCTAAAGCACAATATTCGAGACTTTTGATACTAAAATAATAATATTATTACTAAAATCTATTTTACTCTCAGTTACTTTTATTTTCTTTACTTACTTTATTTACTTTAAATACTTTAATTACTTTAATTTCTTTTTTCTCTTTGTATATTTAATCAACTCTATATCTAATTTTTCTTTTTCGAGCGCTTATGTTCTAGTTACCCGCGCCTTTTATTATATTATATAAATTAAATTTGTAAAATATATCTTCAAATAAATATATAAATAAATATTTATTTCGTGCTTGATTCCTTTAAATAAATATTTCATGATATTCTCACAAAATATTTATTATAAAAAGTTTTATTAAAATATAAACAGCTTATGATATATAGTGAAATTGCAATATGGATGTGCTCTCCCCCATTACAATACATTTCGAATATTTTTGTTTTTATTTTTATTGAAATAAATGTTTTATAAGAATATCATAAGATGTTTATTTTTTAATACAAATTTTTATAACAAATATTTTGTGAGAATATCATGAAATATTTATTTAAAGGAATCAAGCACGAAATAAAAATGCTTATATTTAAAATGATTCCGAATAATTATAAATAACTTAATAAATAAATATTTTGACTGGGGAAAAAAAAAACTAAAACAAAATTAAATTTGAGGCAGTTTCATGGCCATGCATCAAACAGGCTTCTAATTTCCGTAAAGCACTTGTTGCAACTCGGATATATTAAAATTTTTCTCCAACTCATAGTAAGTATTTACAAAAAAACGATCAATTTAAAGAAGTTCCGTGACCACGGATCAAACTGGCTTCAAATTTCTCCAGAGCATTTGATGCAATTTCGAAATATTACAATTTTATTCAAACTTACCTCTTTAAGAAACGATGAATTTTGATATATTGCCTTGATGATTTAGACATAACTTGATTATTTCAATTTGTTGTCTGGGCCACTGTATATTTAGTGTTCTTTTTCTGAAGGCTTGCTGTTGTTGTTTGTAGAAAAGGCCCTAGAGTATTTAAAAGTTATATGCTTTGGTCTGTTATATACATCACTACAAAAACAATGCGATGAGTACAAGTGGGAAGTACGAGTGCCATCATGTATCATCAAAAACAAATGCAAGCCCATTTATACATATGTATGCAAGAGTATAGAAACAAAAAAGATTATACATTCTCTACAAACATACATTCATAATAAGTACAAGTACTGCAAAAATACAAAAAGATACAAACGTACACTTGTATACTACTAATGTGGCTCAATATACGCTATTATAGCCAACATATTTACAGTATGAGTGCCACCAGTTTTGCTGCAAAAATAACCAACATTTTCAGATTGTTTTTACTTAATTTTTTGTTCGCTTGTTTGTTTGTTTGCAGTTGTATTTGTTTGTATGAATAACAAGAATTGTTATTTCTTTCCATAAAGTTATTGTTGGGTTTTGTTTAATGACCTTTATGACCTGTTTTTGAATGGGATGAATGGTGGCTAAATATTGTTTCGTTTTTTTTTGGTAACAAACAATTGCGCAACATTAACATACAGCAGCTGCAACTGAGTGAGCGTCTAAGTAGAAGTTTTCATTTGATATGATACAATTTTATGGAATGGTTTTTAGATTGTTTGATTCGCTTCTAGTTTGGTTAAGTATGTATGTTTACAGTCAAAGCCATTCACCAAAAAAAAAAAAATGAAACACAAAAATTTGTTTTATTTTTTTTTAGGTTCTTTGGCCTACAAACTTTTAGCTTTAAACTTTCTGGCCATTTAGGCAAAGTACTGTGCACAAGCACAAGTTATAATAGTTTAAATCCTCAAATGAAGAATGAGCACACAAAAAACACAACTGATTTTTATTAATAAAAATAATAAAACAAAACAGCAGTTTAACAGTTTAACAGTAAAAGGCATGGCCCTAGAATTATAATCAAAATTTATGAAAACTTATAAAAGTTTCCAGCCTTAAGCAGATAAAAACAGTAAAAGCTCTAAGAGTTGGAACATATTTTTCTTTTTTTGGAATAATTAATTTCTTTTGTCCCTGTTCGATAAACAATTAAACAATTTTAATTCCGCTTAGGTATAAAATAATTTCGAAATTTATGAAGAAAAAAATATTTTTATCATTTTTGTTATAACTCATAGTTAACAGAAGCATTAGGCAGAATGTAGTGCAGCATACTCTGGTCAGCTATATCCGCCTTTAGCGGCCCTCTAATCTTACTTCTTTAACTGATTAACTGATAAAAAAAAATATAGTTTTAGAAATAGGAATATGATTAATTTTAATAAGTGAAGAATTGTAGGCCAACCGCCTTCTTCTTCTTCTAAACATTTAAAAAAAATTTGTTTTTAATTCATTATAGATATATTTATAAAATGGTTTTTCGTTTTAAATATTTGTTATATTGGATGTTTATAAAACAAAGTTATTAATGTGTAGCTTAAATCGAATTTACCTAGCAGAGACTTAAACCAATTTTTTTTAACATGGCCAATCTTGCATGTGATTATTATTAATTTTGGTAGTGTTTATGGAAATAATGGAGAACGGCTGGTAAATGGTTTTTCAAGACGAACTTTGTTTTCTAAAGTAAAAAAAAACAAAAACTAAGATTAACATGATTAAAAGTTTTATTGGCAAATGTCCACCACGATCATGCTGACAGATGTTGATTCTTTCAGCAACGTTTTTAATCTCTTTTTCACAAAATGGCGATCGTATTTCGTTAATCACATTACGGATATTAAGTTTCAAGCTTGTAATCGAATCGATTGGCTCCGTATAGGCTTTGTACTTAGCATAGCCCCAAAAAAAATAATTTAGTAGTGTTAAATCACACGATCTGGCTGGCCACTTAACTGCTGATTGTCGTGAAATTATGCAATTGGGAAATTTGGTTTGTAATAAGTTGAAGTCAATGGTATTCACATCGTCAATAATAGCCAACATTGAGTTGCTAGTAATTCGCGATAGCGTGATTCATTTACCGTTACCGCATTTCCAGCCACATCATCGAAAAAAAGGCCTAATAACGCCTCCAGACCACATAGCTCACCTTATAGTGACACGTTGAGCATGTAAAGACTTCTCAATAATCGTTCTAGAGTTTTTAGAAGCACAAATGCGGCATTTTCGCTTGTTGACATACCCAGACAAGTGAAAATGTGCTTCGTGTGTAAAAATATTTTTTTCAGAAAAACCAGCAGGTTGTTCCTCAATGAGTTTAGTGTATCTACGGCGATGTGAATAGTCGATCGACTTCAATTCCTGCACCAGTTGAAACTTCTAAAACATCAAAATTCGCCATGTTGTGGTTTTGGATAACCCCAATTTGAATCTGCTTCAACACTGTGGCTCACGGCTGCGATATTTTCAGTTCAACGATCTGATAAAACACGCGTTGTTGTTCGCATATTTTGTATCGAGCTTGCCGACTTATATTCAACGACCAAATTCTTAATAGCGCTTTCAGAAGGACGATTATGTTTTCCAAAAATATCACGAATTTTACGAAATATAACTTTAACAGAACCACCATTTTCATAGTGGATTTTAATTATTTAAATGCGATTTTCGTGCGAAATTGAATTCATTGTAACAATTGCCAATGCATCTGCTACGAGTACGTCAAAATACTAAATTTCTCGGTTGGTGTTGCCACAAATAAAAAACAAGTCCATGGACTTTTTTAAAGACACATGTTAGTGGAATATCTGAAATAATTTAAGAAATATAAAAAATCTGAGCTGTTCTTATATATAGGATTTTTTAGGAAGGTCGATAATGTAGTAAAAATTTAATTTTCTTTTGTGTAAAAATATAATTATTAAAACAACAACAACAACATATGATGGTGTTATTAAAACTATAAGGTGACAACAATTAAAATAAAAAGATTTTGTTTAGTTCATCAAATAGCAAGAAGTAGTCCCAGCTTGATTTGCAAGATGGAATTTTTCTTAAAAAATAATAAAATTAAATAATTTTAAAATTTACATAAAATATATAAAAGGAATGTAGTGAAATAAAAATAAAATTATCAAGTCACTATGGATGAATTGTGGATTTTTAAAATTTAAAATGCTTAGAGATTTTAATTAAATTTAATTTTGAAAGTTTTTGTTTATTTAACTTTTAAAAGAATTAGAATTTTAGAAATATTATAAAGGTTTTGTCACATTTACTAAAGAACTACTTTCAGTTGTTTTTGAATTTTGTTACATTATATATAAATTTTTTAAAGGGCGTGGCATGGCGCATTTTTGTATATTCCTTATAACTGTAGCGAGTCTTATACCTTTTAGAAGAAAAATATAACACATAAAAGTGAAATTCATTTTCCTATATTTTGCATATATGGAGCCGTATCCATTCTATATCTATTTTATACCTTTCTGTTCTACTTTTCTGTTATTTTTGCTTTTTGCTATTTTGCTAAAATGATGTCTTGCAGCTAATTTGCGAAATATGACTGTGAGTTATATTTCAACACTTTTTTTGATATGTATCTACAGTTAAATAAATGTTTATTCTCATTATTTTATGCTCCTCCATCTTTCTGTTCATTTTTGCTAAATGTTTATTTGCGATTTTGTGTGTGTGTGTCTGTGTATGTGTTCACTTTTTTTTATTATTTTTCGAATAATACTTGTTCTTACTTTCAAACTTGAAACTTATGAAAACTCATTTAAATATTTCTACTATGTGAAGGATACTCGTGGAAAAACAACTACAACACATAAACTACAAATAACAGCGGCAGTAGGAGAAGTAGGCAACAGTATTTGGTACATCAGTAGCAAAATCGAAAAATCAGTAGTTATAAATATACAAAGATTAAAGGCAATACTAAATGTATTTAATGTAAATGTAAAATAATACAAAAATCTAGAACAATCATACAACAACAACAGCTATAATTATAAAATTTAGACATTAGGCCAAGGATATTAAGGCAAACAAATAAATGTAGCCAAAGATCCAACCTTATTGCCATTACCATTATTAACAATATTAAAGCCACTGCCACTACCCACAAACAAATAATTAGAACAGCAGCAATAACTTATACCGCCCTTGGCCTGTTTTTAAACTTACTATTGTAAATTGCTCACACAAACATATACAACGATATATATATATATATATATATATATATATATATATATATATATATACATGGATATAGTTTTTCACATAATCATATCAATAGCTCTTTGCTACAGCTCATATTATATCTTGCCAAAAAGCCTGCTGCAGACTTCAAAATTAATATAATCTTAAAATTATTATAATATTAAAGCGACAAGCCTTTTTAAGATTTTTCTATAGAGTGTTTTTATAGAGGTATGGAACTTTAAAATGGAATAAAACAAAAATAAATTTTTTTAATTGGCATGAATTCTACTTTATTTGAAAGATAATCTTCTGGCATTATAATTTAAATATGACTTCTGGCATATGAATGCTACGACTGTCGTGACATAGTATAATATGGAGGACCAATTTTCAAATATTTTGCTATTTTTCTGAGTATATAAGAAATATCGATGCGAACGTTGTACGCCAAGTGGTTAATCGTTTCGGGCTTATTGGCACATAATTCCAGAGAAAATGGTCTAGTGGTATTAAATCGCACGATCTAAGAGTGCAATTCACGGATTAGAAACGTGAAAGTATGCGGTAGCCAAACGTTTTCTGCAATAAACCAATTGTGGCACTAGCTGTGTGGCATATTGCACCGTCTTGTTGAAATCACAGCTTCTGCACATCACGGCAGTCCATTAGCGTTTTTCTGGATATAATAGTATCTCAACATACACTTGAAGATTATCATCATTCCAAATATTGCAGTTTTGTTTATTCACATTTTCCTTCAAACAAGATTGAGCTTCGTGGACGCTCGTGAAATCGGGTTTTGGTATTCTGAACAGAATCATGATTTACAAAATAATTTTTCACAATTTAGAATTATTATTCAAGCATCAGTTTATTTTACCCTATGTTGAAATGCTATACATAAATAACTTGAAAGCTGACAAAATGGCTGCCAGCTAAAAAAAGTGTTGCCAACGTTAAGTTGTGTACCTCCATAAAAAAACTTTTTATATGTGATCTCTTAAATCGTTAAACGTACCAGCTTTATATTTGCAACAACAATGTAACAAATGATTGCCATAAGTGTCGTAGGTTCCTTGGTGAATAAAAGCAAATCGATCCTGGCTGTTTTAGTTCAAATTAGATAACTCAGAATTACTGCTGTTGAAACAATCTTGCAGCTCTTATTTAAGTATTTTACTTTAGGGTTAAATTAAGGCACTACATAATGATACTCTTGATTTGCCACACTGTGCAGCTGATGAATATGGCTCAAGTTAAACAGTAGTTTGAGAAAAAAACCAAAAGCCAACCTTGTGGAAACTTCTTAGAAGAAGAGTTCTACCTTTGGTCAGTTTCTATGACTGTTATTTATATAGGGTCCGCCGGCTAACGTTTTTTTTTCAACTAGTGCTTATTTCGTGAATGGTAACACTTAGCTCATGTTTGATTTGACAGATAATTAATTTTATCCTTCCGCTGAACGAATATGATTGTGTATACGCTTGAACAACGCTTCGCTATGTGGGCCTGCGATCGACTTACAGAAGATGCCGATTTTGCAAAAAAAAATCATCTTTTCAGATGAAGCTCATTGATCTTGGCGGGTATGTAAACAAGCAAAATTGTTGCATTTGGGGCACAGAAAACCCGCACGCATACATTGAAAAGCCAACGCACCCAAAACGAGTCACTGTTGGTACAGATTTTGGTCCAGAGGCATAATTGGGCCATTTTTCAGGAGCGATCGTTATCGGGCCATGTTGAACGAATTTTTGTTAACAAAATTTGAAAAAGAGGATATTGGCAAACTTTGGTTTCAACAGGACAGCGCTACGTGCCACACAGCCGAAGCTGTGTAGTTTTATTTGTAGCATTTAAAACAAAAAAAAAAGCTATTTGGCGGACTCTATAGTTCAAAATGGAATGTAATGCTACAGCATCTCTTTACAGGATCTTAAAAGGATTTAAAAAATGCATAACTAATACCTCAAACTAGATTTAGTTGAATATTTCATAACAATTAGCAGGCTGCTCTTGTTTTCTTCGTCGTTATCATGCATTTTTTCATAATATGCGGAGTCTTACAAATTTATTAAACTTTAAAGTTTTAAAATTCATCACTCACCTTATTTTCAGCTGTAGAATACTGATTACATTTTAATTTTAAAATGTTAAACATGTGTTTTTATTTTACAACTGAAATTTTAAATTTTTGGATTATAACTTTTGCATATGGAATGCCCCACATACATAGATATTAAAACAGGAAGCCCTTAGAAGAAGGTGTAAGTACTAAAATTTAATAATGAAAGGTTTTTGCTTTTACAGTCTGCTGACAATTATTATTGTAAACAATTTGTTAAACCAAATCTACTGCTTAAAATCTTATTACTTCTTCTATTAAGAGTGTGGGTATGTGTGTGTGTGCGTATTCTAAAAACGAATTAAATATTTAATATCCTCCACAAAACTTTACTATAAAATTCAACAGTCAATAAATGTCGTTTTTATTTAATCCTTTTTACTTTCTGTAAACTTGCTGTTGTTCTTTTTTCATGTTATTGCTGTTGGGTGCTGTCGAGCAACCACATTTAGCCAATAACTAACTTTTACTTGTTCTTCTTACAATTGTAGTTATGGTAGTAACTTGAAAATTTCAAAGTCATTTCGCTGTTAAGACTAATTAAAATCTAGAATACAGATAGAAAGAGATTTTTGCTGTTTGTTTTCCGATTGCCAACACGTTCTATTTGATGTTTTCGTTATGTTTTTTTTTTTTTGTTTTGTGTTTTTGTTTTAAACGCACTAAGAGAGTAAAAGTTTGTATTTAATTTTGCCACTTTTCTGCTGTACAGTTTTTTTAGTTTTGTTTTATTTTCAAGTCAACAACAATCTGTTTCAATGAGCCAGTGTAGCCCTAGGATTTCTCTTGTACATTTATTTAAGGTGATACTGGGTAAATAAGCGAAGGTTTTGCTAGTAATTAGCAGAAGATTTAAAAGTGTCATTGAAACTTTGTGTTTCAAATTGTAGTAAGAAAAATCCTGATTGGATTGTTCATTGTGAAGTAAAATGTTTAACTATAATTTTGTTTGTTATAAAATTAGTGTGTTGATAATATATAAATTTTAAGTATTTTTTGTTTTTGTATAATATTTTACAGAAAGACAGACCTTCCATTGAAAATGGATTTATTTTTCGTATACTAACAGAAACCTATGATTTTGGTAAAACCTTTACAAACATTAATCCATTACCGCTCAAAACGAAAACGTTAAAATAAGACATTTATTATTATTATTTATTGCTTTAATATAAAATATAAGGAATAAAACAAAAGGAATTAATTAAATAAATAATTTAATATTGTTACGAATGTGTCTTGCTTAAATTTTAAAATAAAATAATTAAGCAATAAAGCAAACTACTGGTTACAAACTGCGTAGAAGTTTATACACACACAACTACAATTGGATATGCTGTTTACTAACTGCCTGGCATGCAAGAAAAAAAATACATGTATGCTGTTTACTATCTAAACGCGCAAGACAAAAACTTATTTTAAAACAACAAACATACATGTTGTTTACCACCTGCGTAGTTTTCTAAGAAACCCTTTTCTACAAAAAAAAAAAACAACAACAAATGTATTAAAATAAATCCCAAGCAGAAATCTTATTAGCATAAAAACTAGAACAACTATACACACAGCCATACAGGCGCCTATATGTCGAATAAACAACATACAACAACAAAATGTGATACAAAGGGAGTAGAAGATTCTTAAATCTTCTAGATTTTGAATGGACAAGTATAAATAGGGAAGCGTCTGAGTGGATAATCAGTCAGTGTAAAATTAAACCTCATCCAGTAAAGACGTGGATTTTAAGTAAATTGTTCTGTGGGGTCAACTTTGTGTAGTTGAAATTAATAAACTTGTTATTAATTTAAAAACTCTAAAGACTGGTGTTATTTATTTTGCAATAAAGAACTCACAACAAAACGTTTATAAAAGTTATAAACGTAACAATATATTTGCTTAGTTTCGTAGAAAAATAGGTGACCTCATAGGGACACAACGGACATTTTAGTTATGAATTTTATCAAAACAATTTTGCTCCACACAAAGTGTTTTTGTGTATAATTGGCATCTTCATCGATATATGGAATGACAAACAGAACATCAAAATTGATTTACTATTCCTTCAGGATTGCGACCGTTGATTTTTCGAACAGCATTAACAGCGCTGGAAGAAGTTGGATGTTTTTTAGAAGTTTTAGGTTTAAATATGTCCTACGAATGTTTCTTATGAACGATAATTTGTCCATTGGAGTCGCATTTTTAGCTCAACATAACAAAACATGTAAATGCCAACTCTAGAAAGTATGTAAAAATATACCATTTCTTTATTCTAGTGGATACTCCGTAAAGGCTAATAGACTTGTACATTTGATCAGCGTCTCCCATCACATAACTATAATTTACAAGTAAACTCAGTGTACTGAAGTCAGCATTTTTTTGGATTCCTGTACCATTTTTTTTTGCTTCTCCTAGTGAATGAATGAAAATAAAATTCTTTGGTATGGTTACAACATTAATGCCTAAAGTAAGGTAGGTGCCCCTGAAGGCTAGTAGGTAGTGTACTAGCTTGTCAGTATGGGGCTTGTGGGTTCGATTCCCAACGGAGACCTTGGTTTTTTTTCACTACAAAAATAAAAATTGACTGTCGGTAGGGCTGATCAGTGTTGAAGTCATAGTCACTGGTCGCTGTGCTGTTGTCTTATACGTCAGTTAATTTCCGACTATCCTTCTACTTTCATCACCTGTTTCATCTATTCTCTATTCCTTTCCTAAAGAATGTAGCACACGATATTTGACTAAATAGGCATTGTTGCCTGAAGTGCTACTTCTCTTTAAAAAAAAAAAAAAACGAAAATCCTACTCTGCTATAATTTTTTTTTCCATTTTTTTACGGGGATTACAGGACATATGTTGGTTATGTTATCGACAATTGTACCACTAAATTCCAAACCTTTCAATTCCTATAATAGGTGTGATCTGCTGAAAACTTTGTCGAAGTATACGAAGTTACTATGGGATAGAGGAAGTTTAACAACTTGTTCAGTAAGATGAAAAAATTCAAAGGAGCGTGCATTGATTTTTCCCGTCAAAAATGTAGCAGTATCCATAGAAACTTGTTGCAGCCCAGTTTATGTATTCAAATCTTACCGACTTATAAGTAATAAGTTGTTTTGCTGGATGCCTATCAAAATATTTAAAAGTGGACTCATCTATTGATAAATATTCATGCATAACACCCCACTGATATGACTTCCTCTTAACGTGATGAAAAAGAGGCCCTTATTTAAACATTTTATCGTTTGAGCTATTGGCGAGGCTGTAATCGGCAAAGTGCAAATTTTTTTTTAGTTTCGAAGTACCATTTGCGGCCTATTAATTTGCAGCCAAAGGAACTCATAAATCTTTAAGTAAACTCCAGTAATTGTTCTTTGAAGTTACTGCAACATACCCGCTTAACCATAAAATCCCTAAAAATCTTTTTAAGTCATCGCCATGTAGGTTCCAAATATACCGGCTCTTTTGGTTAGCGTATAAAACACTGTTCTCGACTATCAAATCAATTGTGTAGACATCGAACATTTTTGCAAACAAAACTGGAGAAAAATGATTCTTAAAAAGGATTGTAAAGTAGGTGACCCTATTTTAAACTGCACTTAACATTGCAATATAAGATAGCAAAATATTTCATCACTTAAGATGTTCGAAGCTACTATGATCTCAATAATCTCGCAACTTTTTCTTGGAAAAATTAGAAAATGGTTAAACATCACTGTCATTCCAATCTAAATTAGAATCATTTTGATTTGTATATACGAGCTCAATTTTCGTGGCACGTCACTCGGCATATATATACACAAGTCATTTTCATTTTCCTCGGCTTCATCTCTTCATCACAAGTATATCATATTTAGCATCAAGGTCATAATTTTCATTATTTGCTCAATAGCTTGCTGAAGTTTTCAAAAAATCATTCTGTTTTCTAAAGGTATTGGGATGGACAATATTGGATGTATTAAAAAAGGTAGAAAAAGCTTAAAAATTTTCCTTGTAATGTTACAATTTTTTTTTTACCAAACTATTGTAAAAAATTTGTTATTTTAGACAATTTGACATAAAAAATTATCAACTAAAATTAACAAAATAAACCGAATGAGATTGCGCAATTAAAATGACTAAAAATGATGTTTTTTAAATGTTTTTTTAATTTTTTTATAATTTTGTAACTATAAATAAATTTGTGCTAAACATAAATTATATTCTGATTAGGTGTCAAATATTTGTTTAAATAAACCCGTTTGTGCTTTGATATATTTCGAAGTTCTGAAATATTTAAATTAATTTTCTCTTAGCTTAAAGTCAATAGAATCAACAGCATTCCCACTTTTATCTACTAAAAAGTAGGACAAACTCATAACTTAAAAATCTTTAAAGTTAAGATTTAAGAATTATTATTAATATATTAAGGTGTGTGTGTATGTTTTTTATATTATAGCCAAAAAAGTCAAATATCCTCCTTCACACCTTCTTTTTAAAACCAGTCAGGCTTTAAACTCTCCTTATAAAATAAAAACAAAATAAATGAAATCAAAATTAATTCCATTAAAAAACGTAAATATTTTATATATTCCAACATTTCAATAGTCACGATGTTACAACATGACAAAATCTTCAAACAATTTTTGTTTTATTTTGTATTCTCAGCACATAATTTTCACACAACGCACATCGACTCGGTGTCATTTGTGTAATAAACGATGAAAAAAGCACACAAAAAATATAATTCTAAAATTTATGTATTTGTCATCCAACATGTTAGAACTGTTAGTATTAATTTATTTGTGGACATAAAAATTTCCAGATTTCATTTTCATCTTAAACACTAATTTTAGAGGTGATCTGAACTTTGGCTTACAAGTTGGCTCGTGCGTGTTCATTTATTTATTAACAATTTATTGCTGTTTTATGTGTTTGTTTATTTCAATGATTATTTTCTTTTATTTCTATCTATCTATATATATATATATATATATATATGCATTTAAAAATGGATGTTTGTTGGTTGGTTAGTAAGTGATAAACTGCTACATCGCTCTACATAAGTAATTTTTCATAGATAAAGTTTTTAGACTGTAGCTCATCACTATATGGCGCTGCAGAACAATTTTTTAAAAGCACTATTCTATAACGCTGCGTACGCCTAAGTTCGTTGATTTTGATTCTGCCAAAATATTGGAACAGTAGCGATACAGCCATAGATAGTTCTTTCGTTGGCCTTACAATTAAACTGATTTGGATGGCAGCAGAAAGTAATTAGTAATTTTTACTGTCCTCAATAACTATCCCCCGGGGGCAGCACATGATAGTTACTTTGGAGCCTACTATTCCATCTAGACTGGTGTCTTGCGGGGAAAAAGGGGGCCCAGACCCCTTAAAGGCTAGTAGGAGCCATCGGGACAACCCACGTATTTCCACGGGAATCAGTAGGCTCGCAGAGTTCACTATTTGTCTCTTTAAACATTTAGCTATTCTCTGGCTGATTATTGAGGTTGGCCCCTATATGGGAGTATCATGGTGGTTGTTGTTTCGAGGCCCTCGTGAGAGTTTGTGGGTCGGATCATTCACAATGAACAGAATGAATGGTTCAGGTCCAGTGAGTATGAATGCCGTCGTGTTCTTAATTATATTAAGCTTCATGCGTTCTGGACAAGGAGTTGGAAAGTCTCCAACTCTTAAGCAAGGAGTAGAGCTGCGACCTACTTCGAGCTTTTGAAATTGTAACTAGGAGTGACCAGAGAATGCACAGATTCGAAGGCCTTCTAGGGCGAAAATGGCGCTACATACCATTCACACTGGTAATAGCCACCATCTGATTATGGCTCACTGCCGGTGCAGATGTAAACCTTATCACGCATTGTCCCCAATAATAACAAATTGTGATTGTGACTTTGACAATGATTAGTTATTGGTGAGTCATTTTGAAATGCAGAATCATTTCAATTGGATATGTTTTCAGTACTGGGCGTTATAGTTCATATTCTTCGTCTGGTTATAGCGTGGCAGAAATGATGCTGTCGACAGAGATATGCTGCGAGAAATGCAATACGACGCTGATACGCTGCTAAACTTGTTGAAACTCAGAAAAGACTCTTAACAAATGATCAAAAACTTCCGTACAATATAGTCACGGAGCATGTGCTAGACGGAAATGGTGGTCTTCTGTTCCTTTAAGCGCCAAAAGAAACTAGGAAAACATTTTTGCTCAATTTGTTTCTCGCCGAAATGCGCATGAAACATGAGATTGATCGATCTGTCGGGAATTGCGGCAACACTGTTCGACGGAGGACGTACGGCGCATTCGGTATTTAAGGTTAAAAGATTAAAAAAATACGGGGGATACCTTTGGTTTCTTAGATACATATACATAGATATGGCAAGCCATACTGTCAGGCGCTGTAAACATATTTCGGCATAACATTTCTAATTACAATTTATTCGATTAGCACTGCTATGCTACAAATTTCATCGTATCCATATACAAAAAAGTTGCTTTGTGTTATATCTTAGTATGCTATTTCACCACTTCATTCTCTACTGCTCATCATTGTTTTAGTATAATCATGTTTGTGTGGACTGTTCTGTTTCTTATTTTTTCCTTAATTTAATTGTTTTGATATGGCATATCTCATTATTGCAGTACTCTCTTGCTCCTTACTACAGTTTAAAGCACAGTCACCGTCTAACATTTCTATTCAGAAATGTTTCCCATGTTACTAATAGAACACATAAATAAAACATCTCTATTCTTTGTTTAAGCTTCTTAACAGTACCAGTTGTAATAATGGGATCACCAAAATTAAAATCCTGAAAAAATACAAATATTCAAAAGTTCTTTATTCTTAAAGCATAAAATTTAACACCAAAAAAATGATTCATATTTTATAACTAATTTTCTTAAGCACAAAGTCTTTATATAAAAATTTTAATAAATTCTATTTTGTTTTAATGTTGTCACAGAAACGGAAAATGGCAACGTAAAGAATTTTTTTAAAATTTAAGTTTTTTTTATAAAATAATTAAATAAAATGTCAATATAATTTTAGTTAAAAATAAGAAAGTATTCAAATGCATTGTGCTGTTGTAAAACTGATGTTCTTCATCGTAATTTGTATTTGATTCCCAAAATGTTATTCACAAAATACAAAAAAAAAAAAAACAAAAATCTCACCTCCAATGAAACACAAACTGCTGATAACATTAAAGAGGACAACGTCAATCAAAGGGAAAACATCAACAAAAATGATACCAAATTTTAAATAAACAAGTACCTGCCAACAAATTTTAATTGAAATTCCAAGTTTTTGTCTTATTGTAAATTCCAACAAAATAAGAACCTTTTGTTCTTAACTTGCATTACGTTATTGGCGATGATGATGAAGATACTAACGCTGCTTTTGCCGGTTTATTTCGTTTATATTTTTGCATTATTTTTTTCTTTTGCTTCAAGGAATCTTTGCTGTTTTGGTCTTTCTACTTGCTTATTGTCACTGAGCTGCTATTTTCCCCTTCAGTTCTTGACATTTACTTTATGTAAAAATAAGTTCATTTGCTTAGATGGGTTAAACAAACATTTTTTTTTTAAATAAGGACAATCGCGACTTGTAATACGTTAATTCGTTCAATAATTAAAAGCCAGTATATGATCGAAACTTATTTTAATTAAAGAATTTGCAAAGCAAATCCTTGTCCATTCGCGAAACTATTGGGCATTTGTAAGTTTTCTTGTGTGCTGTAATATTCGCCTGTTTCATTTGCGTGTTTATAACGCGTAAAAACAGCAAAATTGAAGCGAAAAAAAATAGAACAAAAAAAATGAATCCGCTCAAGGACAATAAAAATACGTTTAAGGTAGAAATCATCGTATCGTTTTATTTTATTTCGTTTTTAATGTTTTTCTTTTTTTCCACTGAAGATACATTACCCAAAGTGCTGTACTCCAGTTACTCTGTTTATTATTTCTGTTTTTTTTTTTGCTTGCACAGTGATTCATGTTTTTGTAAATTTTTGTTTTTTGTTGTACATTTTGCATTTGCAATGGAAAGAAGACCAACTAAATATTGATAGATAAATTCATATTAAATCTTACAGTTTACTTATTTATTTTTTATTGTACTCAGCAGTTGGTAAAATAATCCTTATGCGATACATTGTGCTTGTGATACGTAATAGGATTAACGTCAATATCTAGTCGCGAGGCCTTAATCTGACGGTGGTCTTAGTTCTGGATGAAGGAAAAAGCAGCCATCCATGACCTAAAACGCCTACACGTTAGGTACATACTCGCCTAAGTAGCGGCCCTGCTATCGTGCCTTTGAAAATTGCTTGAAAATTGCTCCTTGCTGAAGAGTTGAAGATTATCCAACTACTAGTCCTGTTTCATGCGCAAGCTAGGACTTTGAATGTTAACTTTTTTGATTAACATCTCTTCGGAACTTTCTTCAAAATCCCGATTAAACCATAGGCGGCACGTTGCTCCCCCTGAGGCCTCGCCAATAACCAAATCAGGCTCGTAACCCTATGGGCAACTGGTTCTCATGGTACTAATGTGTGTTATAATTCACTAGGAGAACTTCGAGAGTCCTATTGTCTCTTCTAGTTTCAGGCTCCTGCTGTCCCAGGCAACAGAAGGCACATGTCAAGATGGGGAATAAATTAATCAAGACGTGTGTGCTCTGGTGGGGAGATATTGTGGTTGTCTTAAAAATTAAGTTATGGGTCCAAGGATTGCAAGAGTTGTACTTCTACGGCTTTGCATTTAAACATCCTGTGGAAATGTTAGTCACTGTTCACATTCCCCTTACTCGAAGTCAAAACTTTTAAGCTTTTCTAAACTTAAATATCATTTTCGAAAATTTTCTATTATACACAGCTATGTCGATCTTATGTGACTAAATGCTAAAGAATAAAACTATTGCAGATATTTGCAAGCAGTGAATTAGCTTCTGCACTTGCCTTGCCAATGGTATAAATTGACTACGAAAATGAAAAATTATTTGGCTTTGACAGAAGGGTTCCAAGGAATTTTAAAGGAGTAAGATCTAGGTCTCTACACTTTTTCGATTCTCATCGACGGCCAAGAAATTGCAGAAACTTTTCTACTCGCAAATCTATATTAAAGTAGTACGTTTATATATAAAAAACTTCTACTACGACATTTTAAAATAACTGGTTTTGAAGGCGCTGTCGTTTGAAGGTAATTCGCAGTGAATTGGTATACAACGAAAAAACAGCAATCAAAAATTCGTGTTAACTTTCTGTTCGTGTTTTATAAGTTAATTCAATCGTTAACACAAAACTAAATTCTACCCCTGAGGATATCCACTTTTAGCTTTTCCGCCTAAAACACATAAATTAAACCTGCTTTAGGAAATTTGACTAAATAATTCAAAAGAAAACCTAAATGTTTTTCTCTGCCCACATTTAACAGCTGGTATCACTTTGTTTCTATGTAAACCATAAAATTATTTCATTTCATTTCTTTATACACGATTTCCTCGCAACAAAAATACTTTTATTGTGTGAGTAAATTTGTTTAAAAAAATAACATTAAAAAAACGTAAATTATTTTATGTAAAATTGCCTTTGGCCAAATAAAACACTACCGACTACATCTCAGATAACACAAATGCAAAAGAAATAAAATAGAGAAACAGACAAGAACTGGAAAAAGATGGTACATTTCTTCTAAATAAATATTTTAATGTTTGAATTTACATAAAAACGAGTAATGCATTCGTATAAAATGTTATTAAAAATGTGTCCCCTTTTTCTCTTGTTCTAGTTTTCCTTCTTTTTTTTACTTTAGCAAACACTAGAGTGGTGCTGTATTCTTGTTTTATTTAATTTCTTTAAAAAATGCCGCTTTTACCTGCCATTTAGAAGCAATTCAAATGTAGGGAATCATAAGTTTTTTGTAAACAAAAAATCAAAAGTAAATAACACTGAATCCAATAAACAGATTCATTTTATTTCGGAATATTTAAAAATTTATATGCAACCTAAACACAAATTTTATTGCTCCAGATTTTTACCTCTCCTCTGGCTTTTGCGTAAATTTGTTTCCGTTTTTTATTAAAATGTGGTATCATGGCTAGCAAATAGATACCAAAAGATTTTTTTTTAATTTAAAAGAAAGATTTTTACGTTAAAGAAAGCGATAATAAATAATTACAACATTAATATCCCATATACAAATTGTTGTATCAAATACAATTTTTTTAACACTAGAGATACTATACCAGTTGCAAGGAGTAGCTTCATATTGCATTTCGTAAATATTTGCTTTACCTGTTATATGACTTTTGTACCAGTAATTTTACCTGTAATTAATTTGACTAATTTTGTGTCAAAATTAAAAAAAAATATTTTTATGCATGTCACCTACACTGGAGGCAGTCATTCTGGCTGTACTGGTTTCTGTGCCATCCAGTTTGACTGGTATTTATTTTTATAGATTTATTATTATTCTCTAACTCTTCGCGAAATTCCCTTACTACAGAGAGACAACATGTGCAAGATGTACTGATATACTAGGTATAGATACAATAGGAAAAGTAAAAAAATCGATTTTGTTTAAATAATTTTCCTAAATCTCCTTTATTTACTGGAAAATCCTTTATGTCATGATATTTGTAGCAAAATGTTTTAAATTATCATTCTGTTCTTTATAGTCTGATTTGTTTTCAAATAAAATATTAAAAATGCATTTCTTGGGAAAATAAAAAAAATAGAATTATAATTTTAATATAAGAAGAAAAAAAAGAGTCTTTAAGAATAAAAAAAGACGAAATTTTTAAATTGGAAGAGATACTAAACTTTTTTAATGTTCACACGTTGAAGGTGATGATAATATTTATGATAGGAATTGTGTATATTTGGATAACGAGCATGATTTGGATGAAAATTGTTATCAAACTGCCCCTGCAGGCTAGTATGTAGTGTGCTAGCTTACATGACTGGGTGTTGTGGGTTCAATTCCCAACAAAGTCCTTGGTTTTTTTTTTACTTTTTACAAATAAAAATTTACTGTAGGTGGGGCTGCTCAGTGATGAAGGCATAGTCACTGAGCTGTCTTATACGACATTTAATTTCCGTAACTATCCTTCTACTTTCACCACCTGTCGCAGCTCTTCTCTATCCCTTTCCTAAAGAATGTAGCACGGTACTTGACTAAATGGGCATTGTTGCCTGAAGTGCTAATTCTCTTTAAAAAAAATTGTTATCACAGCGAGAGATGCGATAACGGGGAATTGTAATAAACTAATGGAAAAGAATCGAACGAAAATTAAGAAGAAATTAAAAAACGAAGGCATATGCGACTTTCTTCCAGTCCTGAAGAGGAAATAAGTGCCATTGTAAGGTTAGCAAGTTGGTGCATATTCAAAGATTTACTTCGACCTATGCTAATAGAATATGCTAAAAGCATATTATAGAACAGGAGGTAAGAAGTGATTCTTGCTATTGATTTATCGTCATATATTACTGCATATAATGAATAGAAAGCCTTTCGGGTTTTAAGCAAGATTTAGATATTCTCACTCGAAGTGTTGAAGCCTTTCAATGGATTATAGTGTGACTATGGTACTTATGAAGCAAAAAGTTTGAAATTATCATTCATATTTATGAAAATAAAAGTGAGGGTATGATATTTTTTTTTTAATATTTTAATGGCTGATGCCGATTGCGCAAAAAAAATGATCATTTGAATTAAACTTAAATACAACAAATTAATTTTTATCACTTTTAATTTTTTTTTTCAATAATTCTCATTAGTTTTCTTACATGCTATGGCATCATAACTGACCAGTTTTCGTACAAATGGGTAGGCAAAATTATTAAAACAAAATAATTGTGTAGTATACAACAAATTCGAAATTTAACGCTCTTCTTAAACGCAATTTTTAAAATTATATATATTTTTATTTCGAAATATAAATAACAAAAGGCTCTTTTTATCGTGTAGTGAAGGATTTCGAAGACAGAGACTCTCTAGCTGATAGGCCCCACCATAGACCACAACGTACTGCAAGATCAGCTGAAAATATTACTGGTGCTTAAGTAAATGTTTTCAATTCGGCGCCTTGCTCAGGAGCTTGGTCTTCAAAGAACAATTTTTACCACAATTTTGCACAAGGATTGGCATTTGTATCTATAAAAGATTCAGTTGACACAAGACATTTTTCCACAAGACCATTTACGCCGCCGTACATATGCCAATAGGATGCTACAGCTCGCCTATGGCGAGCCCGATTTTCATAAAAAAAAATAATGAGTGACGATGCACATTTTCATATGAATGGATATGTGAATGAACAGAAGAATCGATTCTGGGAAATGAGAAACACTCAAATTATTCAACCTTCACCTTTGCATCCATTAAAAGTGACAGTCTGGCGTGCAATTTGGTCAGGAGGAATAATCATTGAACTTTACTTCTATTCAAATGTGAATGGGGAGCGATATCATGATATGATTGAAAACTTTTTAACGCCACAACTGTATGCTTTGGGCTTGATTAACATGTGGTATCAACAAGACGGTGCCACATTGAATGCAGCCAGGATTACTGCGAGAACATTTCCTACAACAAGTTATTTCGAAACATGGTGATGTTGATTGGCCTCTACGGTCACCTAATTTGACTGCTCCTTACTTTTTGTTAGGGATATCTGAAAAGCAAGGCTTATGCAAACAAACTAGAAATGTTTGAGCAACTTAAACAAAATATTCGATATTTGTGATGAAATTAATGAAATACCGCGTAAAATCTGTGAGAATGTAATGAAAAAAGTGCTCAAAAGGGCTGGCATTCGTGAGGCTAACAGAGGCGGGCATTTATCTGATATTATATTCCATACATAGTTGCTGACATTAAATAAAACATTAATCATTTTAGGATGCATTCTCTTTCGTTTAATCAAAAACTATAAATAAACAAAGTAGTGTATCTTCCCGGCGGACATAAAATTGAATGAACGGTTTTATACCTAAATTTTAATAAATCATTTTTGCATTTATCAGAACTTAAATGAACTACATGAATGGATTAATTAAATTTAATTCAATTGTAACGAACTCTATTGCGAATTACAAATTAGAAAAAATAATTCGAAAACAATATGTACTCAAAATTAATTGCTAAAAATCTATGAGCTCATATATGCACACATTCTTACTGAAGTCATATATTTAACTCATATAATCCTTTAATTTCTCCTAACTTAATTTAATTAATGTCCTCATGTAATTTCCTTATTTATCGAGGGGTTATATATTCTTTACAAATCCCAAATTTCTTCATGGTCCTTCGAGCCGGATATATTTCAAATATTACTCTAAAGACACCCTTTAATTTTTAGTTTAAAATTTTATATTTATCTATTTTAGAAACACAAAACATAGTTCTAGAGCATCAATTTGTGTTCAGGCATAAGCACGGTACACAAGAAAAATTTCACTGCACTCTGGACGTTATTGCTAAAGCAATGGAACGAAGATAATATCGCAGTACAGTGTTCATTTATATAAAGCAAGCTTTTGACACAGTATGGCATTCTGGCCTGCTATTTAAAATGAAGAATCTGCTGTCAGCTCCTTTTTATGCCTTGCTAAACTAGATGAACAAAAATTAGAGTCAAGAGTGAAATATTTGCATTTGGATGAATTCATACTGGCACTCCAAAAGGAAGCATTTTGGGACCAGTATTATATACAATTTTTACGTCCGTTATCCCAAAAACAAACGGCACAGCTATAGCAACATATGCCGATAACACCGCACATTTCTCACTTACATGCATCTAATATTTTACAAATATATATAAACCTAGTGAACAAAAGAAATATTATAGTCAACCTGAAAAAGTCTGTTCAAGTGATGTTAACACTTTTGAGAAATGACTGAGTATCAGTATCATTAAATGAATCAACTTTTCACAATTCCACAAATGATTTACTGGTCTAAGTCTTCAGCTAGACAGAAGGCTAGCTTGGAGAGAGTACATTAAAAGAAACGTCAACAACTTAACAACAAATCGAGAATATATTGGCTGTTAGGGCCGAAATCTACATTGACAATGGATAGCAAAATAATGTTATATTAGACTTTAACAAAACCAGTTGGTATTCAGATATGATAGCGAATAAACAATTCGAATTCGGTATCCTGCAACTTAGTATCTTAGCATGCTGAATTTAAATATTTTTATAAACATTAAATAATCTTTCACAATTCATTAGCCAAACGTATCAACCTTTTGCTTTAATATTTTTAAAAATAACAGCTTTAATAATTGCGATAATTTCTATAATCGGCACGCTGATTTATTACAAAACAGGCGCCACTATTTGTTTATTCGACTCGGAACACTCATACAGATGTCTTAAAATTCTGTAAAAGTATGTGTATTTAGCATAGAATAAATAAAATTCCTGCTCCAAAAACCACATCACTTAACCAAAACCCCGTCAAGTAAAAGCCAAAGAAATAAATGCCAGTTGCTACAAATAGCACGCTTTGTTAATATCACGGTGTATATTACCACAAAAACAATAATAACAACAACAAATAAGGAAATAATAAAACCAAATTATATTTGCATTAAAATAAACTGCTGAGTTAAGTGAAATATTAAACAGTAAATAGAAAAAGCAGAAACAAACTTATACACATCATCTACGTTAACATCGTATAGAAAGCCAAAATAAGCTTCAACGCCCACTGCAAAAAGGAAAAATTATTTCAAAACAAATGGACATTTGGCGGAAACCGAAAAACAACAAACAAAATTAACGACATTTTAGCCATCAAATTATACCTACGGCAATGTACACTCTTGCAAATAATGTTGGTTAAAACTAATAAACTTTAACGATATTTAAAGATATTTCGCTAAAACACAGGTCGCTAATGAAAATAATTTTTACAAGAAGTTTACAGTTCAGTGTCTTAAGATTATCAATTCTATTTTAGAACGTTAGAACGTGCAAGAAAAAGTTGTATTTTATATGTAGTGAATGTTATTGAAGTTAAGTTGGCGGCCATTTTGTCAGCTGTCGAGAGGTTTATGTGTATTTTGGGTTTTACTTGACATTTTAATATGAATAGACATCTGAAGACCGCTTCTATTATACTTCTTATAAAAATCGGGCCCCAAACAAGATTGTGGTTGATCACAAATTTTACAAGCGATTTTGTTTGGCGACGAAGATCATTTTTGTTTGCATCGATCTGTCAATAAATAAGGCTGCCGTATGTGGAGTAATTACAATTTTCAAGTTCATGTTGAGGCACCCTTTATATCAAAAAAAAAAAACCTGAATGTTAGGTGTTCTTTATAAACTGGTGGAATCATTGGCTCGAACTTCTTTAAAAGCAATGCTGGTCAGAACGATACAGTCAATAGTGATTGTTATAGAGCCAAGATGACAACTGACAAACCATTATTTGCAGGAGCTGTTTTGTCAACAAGTCAGCGCAACATGTCACACGGCTGTGTGATTCGATTTACATCCACGCCTGGCCATGAAGCCTTGATCAGATGGTGTACCAAACCGCTGCATAATTTGGAACAACATGCTCGTCCTAGGAAGCCGAAGCTATAATTCTATGCAACAGAACTTTCTAGTTGCAACTTCGATAATTCCAGAGTAGGGCTGCGAATCATCATTTCTTGCTTAAGAGTTGGAGACTTTCCAACTCCTGTCCAGAACACATGTCTAGCATGCTCACTGGACTGGATCAGTCACCTAGCGTGTCATTGACGGCGAAATGATCCTGGCCACCATAGAACCATAGACTGATATGGGGCCTTGAAACCACAACCACCACGATACTCCCATAAAGGGCCAACCTCAATAATCAGCCAGAGAACAGTTAAGTATCTAAAGAGACAAATAACGGAACTCTGCGGGTCACTGATTCCCGTGGAAATAAAGTGGAGTTTCCAGTTGTACCCCTGCTGGATTCAGGGGACTGGGGTCCCTTTTTCCCCCAGTTGCACAGGTCTAAGTTGTTGCTTTCTCCAGAGACCATATCTATGTGCCCCCGGGGGGTACATGTCACACGGCTAATACCACAGTAGATTTATTGACAGAAACGTTTGGTAACCATTTTTTTATGTTTCGGACTTCCAAGATCATGCGAAGTAAAGCCGCCAGAGTATTTTTCATGGGAATTATGTCAATAATCAGTAAGAGAAACAGCTAAATGTCTAAAGAGACAAATAGCGGAAACTCTGCGGGCTACTGATTCCCGTGGAAATTACGTGGAGTTCCTAGTTGACCCCTGCCGCCTACAGGGGGTTGGGATCCCTTATACCCCCAGTTGCACAGGTCTTGATAGTCAAGCGTTCTATAAAGATGTGGGAATATGGGAATTCGCTATCCTATGTCCATAAGCCTGAAATGATTGACTATTTTAAGGACAATATTCGCAGTGCGATGCACTTATGGCGATCATATGGCAGAAGTCATATTTAAATTATAATGGGAGAAAACCATCATTCGAACGAACTAAATTTCATATCAATTTGGAAAATTTTGCTTTCTTCGTTTTATTCCATTTCAAAGTTCTATACCTATATAAAAGATATCCTAGGCAACAACATCAATTAGTGTAATCAGGAACAAAAATCAAGAGTGAATAGTTTTAGTGACATTAAATTTTTATTACATAACATTCATGTTAATGTTTATGTCAATGTTATAGTCAAAGTCTATGTCAAGGTTAATGACACTTAAAATGTTCTTCTTATCAAATATTTGTCAATGCCTGCGTCAATTTATATGTAAATTTCTATGTTAGTACTAGTGTACATATAATTACATATCGAAAGCTGTCAGGTGTTATGTTAATGTAATTGATAATACCGCTGTCTATGTGCTCATGAACTTTTATACATTCATTTCAACGTTTGGAAATCTTCATTTCACTTATCGGTGCGATGTCAATATCC
Organism: Trichopoda pennipes; assembly: GCA_030448955.1. NCBI lineage: Eukaryota > Metazoa > Arthropoda > Insecta > Diptera > Tachinidae > Trichopoda > Trichopoda pennipes. Next base: position 960,623 of record JASKUP010000044.1, read on the forward strand.
AAGTAAATGTGTGTTATGTGTGAATTTTTCATTCGCCCCAATATTGCCTACGTATCAATGCCTATGTCAATGTTTATGTCAACGCCTGTAAAATATATTAACCTGACGTATTATTATCAACTTCGTATTAATGTCGATTCGAATGGTTGCTGTATCCACAATTGTTTCTATCGGTTGATTTCTAAGTAATTTTTCTTGTTTCCAAATGTTAGGAAATGTCTGGGGAGAAAATTAGTGATGTCGATAGAAACGTTTCACCTTTTGAGAATTTCTCTTCTGTGATTTTTTCAAAATCCATTTTTGCGAACAACATGTGGTAAAATTATAAAAAATTAACTTAATAATAAGTAGCAGTTTTGCGAAATATTTCTACGAATTATAGACTTTTGCTCGCAAAATTGACTTGCTGGGTTATTTTCTAAGACATGGAATTTCAATCGTCATTTCGAACGAAATGCTGTCATTAATAGGAAATAAACTACCAACAGTGTTGCTCAAGTTACCACTTTGTAAATTTTGTGTAAAGTTATAAAATATTTTTGGCAGCATTTCGGTTGCAACATGATGCCGGCAACATTAGTTTAGCCTGCAAGAACTTCGCATTTAAATGTTAGCAACAGTATACAATGTTGTAATAAACCCACAATTTTTCTTCTAAATTCTAGAATTTTTTTTTTAAAGAGAAGTAGCACTTCAGGCAACAATGCCTATTTAGTCAAGTACCGTGCTACATTCTTTAGGAAAGGGATTGAGAATAGATGAAACAGGTGGTGAAAGTAGAAGGATAGTCGGAAATTAACTGCCGTATATAAGAGAGCACAGCGACCAGTGACTATGCCTTCATCGCTGAGCAGCCCCACCGACAGTCAATTTTTATTTTTGTAGTGAAAAAAAACCAAGGTCTTCGTTGGGAATCGAACCCACAAGCCCCATACTGACAAGCTAGTACACTACGTACTAGCCTACGGGGACACCTTGTAGAATTGTTCCCTCCTGGTGCTTGCCAATTGTTTCAACGAGAATGAGCGAATTTGTTTAGCAAAATATTTTCGCATATTTGTAAATTTCATAAGCTAAGTCTTGCGTAGAGAATGCATCTGAAAAATCCATAAAAAAGGTTGCACAAGTAGTAATCTCACTTTATTGTGAGACATATGAAATGCTGAAAATATTTTCTTCCAGCATTCAATTCGTGAGAAATTGTTCACACCAGTCTGAGTAACTAGCTATTGTGCTTTTAAATATTAAATAATTTTAAACATAAAACAAAATTGTTAAAAAAGGGCGAAATTATTAAACAAAAAAGCTAAAAAAAAAGAAAATTTTTAATATTTTTATTTTTTTAATCGACTTTTTTATATCTTAAATAAATATCTGTTATTCTTTTTAACGGTCTTTTATAATTAATTTAGCAATATATATTTTTTCGATATTTCGCTTTCCCATGGAAAGCTTCTTCAGGAAAAAAAAAATAATTTTTTTTAATCAAATTTTCCATACGTAAAACACAATGGGGCTCAAAAATGTCCAAAAATTCGAAATGTTTTTCTTATTTTAATTTTTGAGTGTTGCACTCATATGTATTTAGAACTTAAAACAACTATACATGTAGCGACGACAAATCGATTTGGTGCAAGCTGGTAAAACAACAACACAACACAAGACAAGTAAACAATATTTAGTGGGAGCTGGGGTTTTATTGTAGTTAAACAAAGTAAGAAGCACTTTAATAACCAGACTCATGTATACAAAAAGCACACAAATATAGTCGTAAAACAAGCATGTAAAACTAAACACAAAACAAGGATACTCTTGTTGATCCTTGTATATGTTTCTATAAGTGTTTAAAATATAAGCCGACCAAATGACTAAATGAAAGAGTGAGTGACTGAATGTCTTTTCTACAAATCCGTTTGTATTAGCGACAAGCACGTTGGGTTAAAAGGAAAAACCAAACGATTGTCTGACAGCCAAAAACAACAAGGGAGTCCTTGTCGACTTATTAGCTTAAATTTCCTCTTGTTTTCTATTTCTATTTCCATTTCTATTCTTCTAGTTTTAAGTACAAATAAGATTATATTTTGTTGTTTGGATAAATACTAAATTGTTATTATTGGATTGTGTAGTAAAAAGTTTTGTTTTTGCTACAAATACAAATGTTAAATAATTTTATATCATACACACACACACAAACACACACACACATTAAATAAACTTCATAGACTTAACATATACATTGACGCAAATGCTTGTAGCGTTACCTAGAGTTTTGCAAAGGTTTATATTTGTTTTTATTTAACTAAATTCTGAATAAATCACACACTCGTTTACTGCAGCCAACAAAATTTCAATCATTAGCAAAATGTTTATAATACAGTAAGCAATTTAATATTCGTTTTAACTGTAATAAACCGCAAATATAGTTTTTGTACGTTCGTTTTCTACTTTCACCAACTTATTTCCTTAAGTTAGTTTTTGATGTTCTGTTCCGGAAGAGAAGAAAACATAAAATGGGTTACTGTTTGTTTAAGTTTTATTTGAAATATGAATGACATTATATTTATGCTAATTAAAAAGCATTTGCAACTTTAGTACAATTTTATTATAATAATTAGTAGTTTAGATTTCGAAATTAAATTATAAAAGAGGTCACGGAATGGCTTTCTGCTGTTACCTTAAACATAAATAGCAGTTGAATTAAGCGAGATTAAACATTTTTTTCCAACGGCCTCTCTAAAGGTCGGTTAATTAAAAGTGACTTCATGATATGAAAGAAAATTAATGCACCGATTTTGCGGATAAAGTTTATGTTAATGGGAACGGCAACCTACACTATTTCAATAATCTTACACATATTTAAATGTTGATTTATACAACACGTATTTGTATGTTTGAGGATATTCAAAGGGATACCCGAGAAAAGATTTTTCATCTATTAATAGATTTATTGATTTTCAAATGAAAATTTAATTAAATTTGTTATTGACTCAATGATGTATTTAAATGAAATATTTAAATAAAACAATTTATTCTTTGTAAAATTTATTATTTGGAATTATTTTCAAGTTGAGCTATGTGTATTTTACTAGATTTCTTTAAACATAAATATTTTATGATATTCTCCTAAAATAGTTATTATTCAAAAAATTGCAATGTATTATTGTGGGGAAAGCATATCCATTTTACCATTTCACTACTGCTCATATATCGCATTTTTCAAAACGAAATTTGTTTTTCAATTGTGGCAACACCAACAACATGATAGTTTTGCTATTTCGTTTTTTGATGTATTGCAATTTCGCACAAAAAATTTGCATTGAAATAATTATAATCCACTGTGGTTCTGTTAAAATTATCTTTTGCAAAATTCGTATTAATCTAGGACAAGATAATCGTCCTTCTGAGACCGCTGTTAAGAATTTGATCATTAAATTTGATTCGACAGTCTCGATAGAAAATATATGAAAACACCAACACGTTTTCGACCGGGTCCTACAACTGAAAACGTCGCAGCCGTGAGCCACAGAATTGAAATAGATCTTAATTAGACAATTCCTCGACGTTTTCAACATGACGAATTTGACTTTGAAGCTTCATAAGGTTCAACTGGTGAAGGAATTGAAGTCAACCGATCATTCTTATCGACATAGATTCGATCAATTCATTCAGGAAAAACCGGCTGGTTTTTCTGAAAAATCATTTTTTCAGACGACGCCCATTTTCACTTGACAGAGTATCTCAACAAGCAAAATTGCCACAATTGGGCTTCTGCAAATCCTAGGGCGATTATGGAGAAGCCTTTGCATACTCAACGTGTCACTGTATGGTGCGCTATGTGGTGGGATGGCGTGTTGATCAGTTTTGTTTTCCGAATCCTAGGCTGGCAATGTGGTGTCAATGGATCACGCTATCGCGAGAGGCTAACAACTCTATTTTGGCCTATTATTGACGACTGACAAGTGGTTTCAACAGGACACGGTACCACAAGTCACACAACCCATAAAACGAAGAATTTATTGCAAACCAAATTTCACTACAATCAGCAGTTAAGTGGCCAGCCAGATCATGTGATTCAACACTACTGGATTATTTTTTGTGGGGCTATGTTAAGGGCAGAGTCTAAAACGAAACCAATCGAATGGATTTCAGCCTTAAAACTCAAAATCCGTGATGTGAAAAACAAAATAGGACCGCTATTTTTCCAAAAACTGATTGAAAACTTTGATGAAAGAATTTGTTACCGAGGGTATGGTGGACATTTGCCAGAAATTATTTTTCATTCAATCATTTCAAGACTTTTCTTTCCGAAATACAGTAAAAATTTTAATCATTTTAATCTAAATTTTTTGTTCAATTTTACTTTAAAAAATAAATTTCTTGTTGAAAACCCTTTTAGATTGTCAATGTATTTTAGCAATGTATTTTGCATAAAACTCAAGAGTTTTCATTTTCATTTTTGCACATAAAGAAGTCATTCATAAGTAATTTGAAAAATAAAGAAAATAAAAAAAATGTTTAAGAAAACTCTTACAGATACGCAGCGTGCACATGCAATGAAAATAAAAAATTTATTTTTTGGAATAATTTTGAAGTTAATCTACGTAAAGTTTTCTATACAAAATTGAGGTGAACTATATTTACAGTAATGAAATGGCCATATGAATACGTTTTCTACAAAGCAATATAATTCAGTTTTTAAATAATAAACCTTTTATGAGAATACCATAAAATATTTATGTTTAAAGGAATCTAGCAGAATTAACGTAGAAAAACTGACAAATAAATACATACTTTCGGATTAAATAATTGATTGCATTAATTATTTATTGAATTAAAAGAAAGAAATATTTTAATTACATAATAATTAATTACATAATTGAATCAATTAAAAACTTAATTAATTTTTAATCGTAAACCAAATGAGCTTTTAATAGGTACAAAATATTAATTCGTTGATTGGAGTAATTATAGCATTTAGGCAAAGCAGAAGTGTTATTCGGAAGCCTAATTCAATACTAAGTGTTGTTATGCTAATACAAAAGCAGCTTTTTTACATACTTTAAAGAGCTTAGGACATTCGATTAAAAAACAAGAAAATAACTTAGTAGTATCAATTCATAATATTATTTGGCCAACGAACCAACGAAAGCTAAAAATGGTGGCAACACTTTCTAACAGCTGAGCATAAATAACTATGCTTATATTTTTTACAAGCAGTGTAAGATTCAAAAATATCCTTATCAAGATACACACCAGGCACTCTAAGATCTTAACTTAAAAAAAAATATTTCGTAAGAATAAATTTGGTGATAACGTCATTTTAAAAGTATTATTACGAAGACGCTTCCTTTAAGTTAAAAAAAATATATAAGAAAGAGGGAAGTGTAATGACCTATTGTGTCTTGTTTAATTCAGGTATATAACCTGAATAAGGCCACACTAGTTTGTGTAGCCCAAATATAAATGAATCTTCTAAGCGATGCGCCTGCAGATTTATGTTGCAACTCAAGCACTTAAAGTTGGTTGCACGAAGAAGATTTTGAAGAAGTATCTTCATTATTTATTTTCCTCTTGCTTAAATATAATATATACACAGAAGTCATAGTACAATAATTATTACTAAGCAAAATATAGTAAATAAAATATTAAATTACATTAAACAAAAGTGATTGAACCAAATAATGCATAGCTATCCAAAATACTCAAAATATAATAAACAAAGCGATTGACCTAACTTGACTTAAATATAATTTATACACAGAAGTCATAGTACAATAATTATTACTAAGCAAAATATAGTAAATGAAATATTAAATTACATTAAACAAAAGTGATTGAACCAAATAATGCATAGCTATCCAAAATACTCAAAATATAATAAACAAAGCGATTGACCTAACTTGACTTAAATATAATTTATACACAGAAGTCATAGTACAATAATTATTACTAAGCAAAATATAGTAAATGAAATATTAAATTACATTAAACAAAAGTGATTGAACCAAATAATGCATAGCTATCCAAAATACTCAAAATATAATAAACAAAGTGATTGACCTAACTTGAATGAATGCATAGATAAAATGCAATAACTAAACCTTCAAAATAAAAACAATTAAAATAAACAAAGGTGATTGAACTAAATTAACTTAAATAATAAATAACTTAAATTATAAGTGATTCCATGTTGATCTGGGTATCAACAAATTAAGAAGCTTTTACCAAAACACTAACAATATGTTACATTAAAATTCCATGAACTAAGTTTAATAATCAGAAAATAAAAACAGCTAATAAAGAACAGGCACACGCACACTCAAGCATGAATGATGAGAACCACTCAAAAAAGAACTCAATAGAGAGCTCAGTTTGTGTAAACAGTGAGTGAAGATATAAAGCTGATACAACAGTTTTAAGGTGTTAAAGTGATAAAATTATCATCATGTATTTTTGGGTGCAAAAAGTCAATAGCTCGTCTAAATAAATCATGTTATTTAACTAAAACTTCAATATGTTGTGTGTAATTATTTTGCGATACAAGAATAAAATAAACTAAATGTTTATTAGGAGTAAACGCAACAGTACATTAAACATACAGTGATAGATATTCGTTTGAACGCACCATGTTTTTTTCTATTTTAAAAGAAACTAAAAGGGCTTTAATTATTTTTTTTAGCAAAACGATTAAGTGATATATTAGCTTAAAAATAGTAAATAAAAATTAATAAATTAATAATATATAATCATATTCGTAATACGTAATCGATAAAAAACTAAAAAATTGAGAGACATTCGTTTGAACGCAGTTTCGTTTAAATTAAAAAAAAATCAAACTGATTTCCAAAATATTAAAAGTTATTGTGCATTAATATTTAGTAGGACAACCTTCACTTCGGATGACCGAAAATATTCTATTCGGCAATGAGTTTATAAGGCTTCGAAGAGTTTCAATTTCAATACCCAATCAACATTCTTTGATTTTTTCATTCAGCTCATTAACAGTCGAAAACTGCCTTCCCTTTTCGTATACCTTAGCTGCAAGAATTCCTCACAAGTTTTCGATTAGGTTACAATCGGGACTGCATGCCGGCCATGGAAGTAAATCAATGTTGTTGGTAGAAAACCATTCCTTACCTTTTTTGGCGATACATGTATTGCCGCGCTGTTCAGTTGGACAATATACTCATTGTCAGAATTTTCGTTAAGTTTTGCAATAAGGACATCTTTCAAAACTTCCAGGTACATTTCTGAATTCATTCTGGCGGTTATAAAACAAATACGAAGATCGAAGTAATAAGAGAATGCTTCCCACACCATAAGGCTTCCACCACCAAAATTTCGCTTTAACCGCACTACGTAGCAATTTGGACCATCCAAGTTAAATTTTTTTTTATCTCAAAAAATAACTTCTTTCCATTCATCAGTCCATGACTTGTGCTTGGCAAAGCTAAGACGTCTGTTGTACTTTAGTTAGTCGTGGTTAAGACTTCTTTTTTTCCATTTTTATCGTTGGGATCGCATTCAAAATACGGGCTATGGCTCGCCTAGTAACTGGAAGATCAAGTTTTTCCTTTATTTCCCGACAGGATAAACGATTTCGAGTTGCTTCACAGCGAATCTGTCCTTTCTGACGGGTCATAATTTTTGATAATCCCTTCGTTGGAGCCTTAATGCCATACTTTTTGCCAAGTTTGAAATAATTTCTTATTACTCTTTCACAACGCATTATTATTACAGCAATTTTTCAATTTGATAACACTTTTGTTTTAAGTTATGGATTAAATCTTTTTCGGTATCATTTACCCGCTTTCCTGAGCCCATATCTAATCGGTTTATAAAAATTCTGCAATTTGTTTTTTATTTTTTATATTTGAGTTAAATTGTTAATTAAATTAGTATGTTTGCAAGTCAAAATTCACTAATTGAATAACATTTTCTCTTAATGCGTTTAAACGATTGTCTCACGAAAAACAGCAACAATTTTACAAAACAACGCATATTTTCTATAAAATAACCGCTACACTAATAATTGTTATTGTTTTGTAAACTGCGCTTAATAATGTAAATAAAAAAATAATAGAAAAAGAAATAACTGTTCTCATAAAGAGTTTAAAAAAACAACTTAAAAATAAAAAAGTAAGTGCGGCCAAATGAATGTCTATCACTGTATTACATTTATAGTACTATTTTAAAGAGTTGACTTTGAAGTCATTTTAAAAACTTTCATATTTGCTAGTTCAGTCCTATTGACACCTAACACTTTGTATTCCATTAAAGACTTCATGTAGAGATAAATTGGTAGTTGAGGCAGTTAAATCTTATAAGTAGCGTAAAATTGTACTCCTAAAAATGTTTTTAAAGAACTCTGCCTCTTAATTAACTTACCAAAATCATTCGTTTAAGGAGCCATGATTTTGCATGCTCTATACTGCGACAAGTTCTGAGATATATTTTAACGAAAATGAAACTCAATCCAGGACATTATTTACTTACGCCATCAATTTAGACGGTGTTTAGGTATCATATTGATTGTTGCGAAGGAAAAATACTGTTAATGACTAATTTTTAATCAAATAATTTGTTTCTCCAAAAATTAAGAATATACCAGAGACGAATTAAAATTATACATTTAATTTGAACGCAAACATTGTTCGATTTATAATTTAAAAAAAAATTACATAAAATTCTTTTAGTCAAAATTAAATTAATTTTAGTTAAAATTAAGACATTTCTTAAATATTTTGTTTTTTTGTTCATTTGACATGTAATTTGTTAACCTTATTACGAGATTTATTTTTATTTATACAAAATTTTTCAACCTTTAACTGAGTGTCTGCTAGCAAAACAAAACAAAACAAGACACAACATTAAGATATTTTGATGTTAACAACAACAACAACAATCAACAACATTGAAGACTGACTTACAACCAAAATCCCATCTTATTTCAACAAAATCCTCAACATCCTGAAAAGACACGACAGCACAAATGTATGTATTTACATATGACTTAATATTTAAAATTACATACTCACACACAAGCATATAAATTTACTACTTCAATACAAATAACGTGTTTACGCATATATAATCAGGACTCTTGATGTCAGCAATGTTCAATGTATGAAGCGGAGAGAAATCTAAAAATAAAAACTCTATACACAGTAATAAGCCAACAACTTTATTTCCCTAAAGTTTGTTCGTATTTATGCCCTTATCCTTCTTCTCCTTCTATTTTTCTGACAGAATTGTTATTTTATTTTATTTCCCGCAAAGCCACACAATCACACAGCGGGAGTAAAGTAACTGTTACAAGAATAAAAAAAAAAATTACAACAACCAAAAATAAAATCATGAAAATAACCATTGATTTAAGGCAAAATAACATAATTAAGCCTTAAATAAACAGGAAGAAAAGAAAGAAAGCAAGCCAAATAGTGAATATCAGTTCCAATAAAAAAATTGCTTAGCCGCTTGCGGTTTGTGTTTTACAATTTTGTTTGATACGTGTAGGCTCGTGTGTAAAGTGCTGCTTTTCAAGGAAATTTTCCTCAAAACAAACACTAAGAAAAACATACTCCTACAGCACGAATACAAGTATTATTTATGTAAATAACAAATAGAGTTTATATTTATTCCTTTTAACTTTTATCAGCTTGATCCACTTTTGATTAAGAACCATGTGGCTTTCCAAAAAAAATTTACTTATTTTGAAAAGGAAATTTGAAATTAAAATTAATTTGATAAGAAAACAAAATTAATGTGTCAATTTCCAAACAGCCTAAACCGCATGTAGTGGAAGTTAATAAACAGAATTAATTATGGGTGACAGAAATCTTCAAAGATGTATGTATGTATGTATATGTACAAAAATTCTTTTGTAACATTTTACTAATAAGGATGTTATCTTTTATTATAAAGAAATTAGTTTCTATTTGAAAAAATTATTTTGCTTTTCAAATTTGCTGCTTTTCTTCGGACCAGCACTCAGAGGATGACCCCTACACATGCAATGCATTGTGCCAGAGCTAGGAAATTAGGTTACGAGAAGGAGGAAAGAAGAAGTAGTGTCTGCGGACATTCTATTTGTACTTTCCCAGGTCGAAAGTGACAGGAAAGACTTCCGAAGGGATTTTATTCGACATACGGACTGTTCTGCTAAAAAACGAATTTTCCCTATAATGCGTAGGGCGATTCAATGGCCAATCAACCACAAATGGATGCGTTCTCATCGAAAATCGAGTTAAACACGAAAACGTGCGAGTATTGGGAACAAGTTCCCTAATTTCATTAGAGCACTTACCATTGTAGTAACGATAGAACAGTGAAATGCGTCCCACATTTCGTCGATACTGTAGAGAATTAATAGAGTTGGATACCATTTTGTCTCCAATAAGCCTCTTGGCTCTCTTCTGTACGGGATCGTTGTATTCCATTTTTGAACGGATATAAGTGATATAGATAGTACGGAGATCGGATGGGGTGAAGTATCTTTTACACCGCTTTGGAAAACCGAGGCACTTGAAAGCTTTTTTAGAAACCTGAAAAATGTGTTAGGTCCATCAAACATCACACTGAATTTTCATGCCAAAAGCATCTAGACCATCCGATTTCGTAATACCCATATCACCCATAGTAACAGATATAACACCATTACCGAATGTAAATCTATGCGTAAGCATAAAACATTGTGTCTTACGGGCATTAAAATCGACGTTATTCACAAGACCCCATTGTCGCGAGATCGTGTTTAAGCGTATCATTCATGTTGTGCCTTTTGGAACTAACCTCCAAATGGCCTGGTCTATTACCAAATGAATACGAATGACAAATGGCGCTGTTATCTGCAAAAGGGTTTATAGGGTTGAAAGTCCGACAAAGAATGTCATTTAGAAAATAAGAAATATAATAGGAGAAAGAACGGAGCCTTGCGGTACGGCTGAATTCATCATGAACTCGTCGGATGAAATCCCATCTATAACAACTCGTATAGTGCGATTTCTCAGAAAACACCAAAATCAGCATGTTTTGATGGAAGTGCATTATGCCACACACTATCGAATGCTTTGGAAATATTTAGAGCCACCAACTTGCTTTCTCCAAAATAATGTATGGAGTTACACCATTGTTCAGACAAGAAGGCTAGCAAGTAAATGGTCCCTAAAATAAAATATAGCTCTTGTAAGAGATCCTCTACTCAAAACTACCAACTGCGGTTATGTTCCACTGTTTTCTTAGTTGAAAACGAAACAGATTAAGCATTTTGTCCAGCACTAGCTAGACAGTACTAGTAATGGGATGCGATTAATCGTAGCGTATATTTTTACAAAATATATTTAAAATTATCGATCTAGTTTTTTTTTATAAAGGTATAGAAATATAAGTTGACAACACTTTTTTACTGGCGGCTATTTTGTCAACTGTGAAGTAATTTATGCTTGGTTTGGCTTGGTATTTTAGCATGAATAGACTGACGCCTGTCCAACGCATCCAATTTATGTAAATTATGCCTAAAAGAGCATTGCCGCAGATCCTGATTTTCTTAAGCGAATTTTTTGTCAGTAAAGCGAATTTTTGTTTGAATAGAAGCGTCAATAAAGGAAACTGCCATATATTAAGGAAAACCGACTGCCTTATGTGCTGTGGCCCGTACTTCTTTAAAAAATATTGCTGGCCAAAACGTCTAATTACAAAATTTTTCGTTCATCAATTGAACAACCACAATGTGCAGGAGCTGTGGTTTCGACAAAACGATGGAACATGTCACACAGCTTTTAATTATTGAAGGTAATCGCATCGGTTCACATTTCGAATCCTTGAATCAGCCTTCATAATCGTGGGATTTAACGCGCTAAACTATTTTCTAAGGATGTAGAGAGTACTTAGTCTACACCGATAAATCCGAAACGATTAATCACTTGGAGGAAAATATTCGCTACATTATTACCGGTATACAACCACAAACAAAAAAATTGTGAAAAATTTAACTTCCAGCTTAGACTACGACCAAGCGAGCAATGACCAGTCATATATAATGCTAGAAGATTATTTTTCGAATAAAGTAAATTCATGTCAATTAAAAAGTTTTATCTTTGTGTTATTCCATTTTAATTTTCTACATCCCTTTACTAAATAAGTTAAATTAATAAATTAACTAAATTAAAAATTAACAGCTCGCAGAATGTTTAAGGTTAAAACGAAAATGTAAACACCAACCAGTTTAAGGGGAAAATTAAAAACTTTTGAAAACACTCACTGAGTCTTATACAACGACAAAAGGCAACTATGTGACTGTATTGTAGCTGTTTGTCATTCCAAAAGAGTTTGATTTAGGTTTTTCTTATATACAAAACCCTTAAAAAATTTAAAAAACTTTAGATCTGCACAATATCTGATTACGGGTCTGCTACATTATAATGCACTAACTTGAGAAAAAGAAAAATTAGTTTTCTAAACGATTTTTGAAGGCTTTCTCCTAAAGCGTACTTTGCTTATAAAGTACAGTTATTAAGGTTCTGATCTAATAAAGTTAAGATTAGTATTATCTTTAAAAGTACTCTTTTTAATGTGTTTTTTTAAAGGAAAGTATTCTAAAGGTACAAATTTATAAAAGAAAGTTTATAAAGTTGTTCTTAAAACGATGTTAATTATAACAGAATGGATTCTAAATGTATTGTTACGAAGATGATGTGTTAAGTTGTAATAGAAAATATTTATTAGTAAAAAAGTAAACGAAACGACCCACTGTACATATCTTAAACTGCGCAGTTTTCTAAGAAATGGTATAAACGCAAGACAACAACATCACGCTTATAAAAATTTCTACGAAACAAAAAAAAACAAAAGACAAAGTCAAGCAGGCGCCTTAACTGAATGATAATAGAAACAACAATATGGGATAATGATAAAATAAAATATTCGTGTGTTCAAGAACCGTTTAAAACAGCTTTATCAGTACCACTTGCCGGGCAAATGACTTAATTCAAGTTGAGTCATCAGTGAGTAAATAAACAAAGTTACCAACGCGTTTAAACAATGTGTATTGAAAGTAAATAAATCGTTTAATTTAATTTAAAATTCTTAATTGCTCAACTCAATATAACAAGAGTTATTTTATAAAAAATAATAAACTTAACAATATATTTTGTCGTGCTTAGTTTCTTGTTCGTCTTTGCATTTATACTTTACAAATTATACTTCTATTCTCATGCCGACTTAAAAAACTGCTATAATTTATTTTTCTATTACTGTTGCCTTATTTTATGTTGAATTATTAATAAATAAATAAAATATTGACAGTTTCTATTGCAATGCTAATCCAGCCTTGACCTTACCTTTACGGCTGTCATTTGCGAATATAATGAAATTATATTTTCCTGGCTTTAGCACACAAAACTATTTTCATGATAGTTTTTATTATATTGACACTGACAGCGTATTAAAAATATTTTAAATAATACTGTTGAAATATTAATCATGGATGCAAGAGTAAAAATAATTAAAATTTATTTTACACCAATCTATGCATACTTTTATGTAATCTTGTAATAAAACTAAATAACAAAAATTAGTATAAAATTGGAGTTTTATAACAAAGCTTTTTTTTGGGCAAAAAGGTAAGAATTTTTCTCAAAAATATTTTTAATTTTAGAATAGTTTCAAACTGGGTGACTTAATGTTACTAACATAAACAACTTTAAACTGTAGCCGTAAAAAATTTGATCCACTCCCCTCGCAATATATTTTTATTACTTTAGGCGAACATTAAAAAAATCTGCCTTGTGTAAGTTTGCCACTTTTACTTTTTTCCTTGTCACTTTCTTGAGATAGTTACTTTTAATTGTAAAAAGGTTTAGATTATTTTTGTCAATATCACGGTCTCTATGGAAGCATTCTTTTTTCAAATATATTATTCAAATCTCTTTGTGTAAGACATATATTTGTAGATGCTGTGTAATAATTTTAAATATCTTAAATATTGCGGTCACTATAGAAACACCCTTTACATGTTAGTTTTCTTTCTACTTTTGTTCTGATTTTTAAAGCGAACCTAAACAGTTTAACCTAAAGATCGCGTATGTGAAAACTAGGACATTCTTTAATTTCGAGTTAAAGTGTTTTTTATAGGTTGTTAAGAAGGAGATCCTTTAATTTTTATGATTCTCTATAGCAATACAGTGCCTTTAAAAATTTCTATAGTTTTAGAGACTAAAGAAAAATCATAGAATTATGTTTTCACCCTTTGAACACGGAAAACTAAATATGTATCTAAAATTGTTATGGATTCCTTTAAAAAAACAAATTTAATAGCAGCGCAATGTCTAGTGTAATCGATTTTCTGTTTATTTAATTTTGTACGTGACTCGAGAAGCTTTTAGCGACGGTTAATATATAAGCTGCAAAAGTTTTTCGCGTTTAAGCAAAAGATAAAGTTATTTCCTCTCACTTACTTCCAACAAACAAAGTCACTTAAAGCGACGCGTTTTAAGGAAGTTAAAGGAACAAAGAATATTCCTGTGGCAATTAATACAAGTTCTCAAAATATTGTGCTGTGATTTATTTCACAGACATTTGTCAACATACGTAATTTATTCAGTTTGAAAGTCAATTCTTTTCGTTTAAATGTTTTGTTTTTTGTAGCTGATAACGCTTCAGACCTAATACGCAGTCACTGTAAATTTCCAAAAAAAAAAAAGTTTTTAAAAAGAAAGAGTTTTTTCTGGTTTTTTGCTAAAACAAAAGTTCAACGAATTAATGAAAGAAGGAAAAAAGAAAAACTTTATTTTTAAATACTTGCAATTATTCACAAAAAAAATTGAAAAGTTTTGAAAAATTTCCAAGGAAATAATTTTTTGCTTTTTTCTTATAAAATTAATTAAATTTCATTGTTTGTTTTTTAGAACTCAAACGGTGTTAGCTATTGTTATTATCAAAGTTATAGCAATCTGCTAAATAATTTTTATTTTTATGTGGAAATTGAATGCATAGCGAAAGTTATACATTAGGATTTCTCTAAAGAAACCACGCAATCAAAAATATATTCAAATTATTTATATCGCGCCTCATCGGATACATCGAATTCTAGCAAAAAAAAAATAATAATAAATAAAATACATATAGATACATATAGTAGCTGTAATACTTATATACTTTTAAAATTATCTATATTTTTTTTTATTGTTTTTTTCATTCATATTTTAATAACAATCCGTAAAACCAAAAATATTTTGATGAGTATTATTTTTCTTTTGGCATATTTTCCATGTTCATAAATAAAAATTATTAAATCTATTTATCTAACACATAAAGTGATTGCAGTGATTGATGGTTACATTCCATTAATTCTGTATTTAAACTAAAGCCTTAAAGAAAATGATCTAAAATATTTTTAGGTTTCCAAAAAAAAAAAAATATTTTTCTAATATCTAAACAAGTATTTATATTTCATTAATTCTATAAAAATAGAATTTACCCGGCTATAAAATAAATTTAATCCCAAGTTGCCGTTTAGGTCGTCACATGTGTAATTTTGCAATGGAAAATATATTTAATTTTAATTAATTTTGTTTGACGTTGGTGTTACAAGCCAACGCCACGTGTTTACCACTGTATGCTTTCATAATCCACAACAGCAGCTTCTATTGCTTTTTTATCATATTTTTTGTTTCGTTATTTATAACGTTTTTGGTTGTTAAAAAAAATATATTTTAAAAAAGTTAAATATGAAATGCCGCTCTCTAACAACCACATCACAGCAGCCAATTAACACAAGAACATAAAAACAAAAAAGAACTCTTTAATTCTTAATTTCAGAAATGATTATTTTTTTATATTATTAAAATTCAATCCGGACTTTTAACTCTTTTTAACTCATAATATTTTATAACTTCAAATGTCATTTGATAGTATTGCTAAAGGCAATTCTAATTCGAACAGAAACTTAAATAATTTGTCCTCCCAATTTAAGAGTCAATTTATATTAATTTCAGATTGTTATCCTTTGATTTTTTTCACATATACTAACTGTTGATTGGTAATTGTCCCATTAACTAAATTTCAGATAATACTTTCCTATATTAATTTAAGAATTGTCTCTTCACAACATATAAACTAAAAATCGACTTTATTTTGAATAATGGCTGGGTAAATTTGAGGTTAGGAAGTAAATTGGCTTAAAACACACATTTTTTTGAAGACTTTAATTTTGTTGTCACCCATGTAAAGTAACAATATAGGAATAAATAAAGGAATATAATGTTGGGCATATGTCCACCTTGGGCACGTAGGCACACGTTTGCTCTTTAATCAGGATTTTAAAGCTCAATTTGCAGCAAAGCCTTGTATATCTCGTCAATACAGCGTAGTTGTAGTTGTTCACTTGAAACACTTAGTTGCGAGTTGTTCACTTAAATCTGGTCTTTTGAATAGCCGTGCACTTAATAATCTAGCTGCGTTAAATCACAAGAACGCGGAGCCCAAAATCGAGCCCAAAATTATTCGTCCGAAAAATTTCTTATGCAGTAACTGAATTGCTTGCTGAAAGCAAAGGTTACTGATGTTACCATTAGCCATTTGTATACCCAAAAAAATAATCATGGTTTGGTAACGCAAAGGCTTAACGGTAATGGCGTTTCGTTGCCAATTTTCGGAAAAATATGGCCCAATGATGCCGGCTGACAAACCGCACCATACGGTGATAATATTTTCATCTGTGGCTGGCTGTAAGCCTTAATCAGATGATAGTCAAACCACTGGGAATGAAAAGCAACGTCATTCACGCCCTAGGAAGCTGAGGACTGATTCTAGCAACAGGTCATTACTAGTTGCAATTTCAGCGGTTGCGAACCAGGGTTGCAAACCACTACTCCTTACTGAAGATTTGGAGACTATCCAACTCCTGGTCCAGAACACATGACTAGCATGCTCACCCGTTGATGTTATTAAAGGCGAGGTGATCCTGGACTGCTTAATCAAATTCATGAGGGGGCCGCGAAACCACAGCCACAACGATACTTTTTAAGGGCCAACCTCAATAATCAGTCAGAGAAACAGCTAAAACGCTAAAGAGGCAATTAGCGGAACTCTGGGGCTTACTGATTCCCGTGGAAATAACGTGGAGCTTCCAGTTGACACCCTGCTTGACTTCAGGGGACTGGGCACACGTCTAGATGGTTGAGTAATCCTTAGAGACTAACAAATGTGTCCCCGTGGGAGACATACGGTCAATGCGTGATTTGATTTACCATATGGTGGTCAAACCACTGTGAATTGTATGTAGCGCCATTCTCACACTAGGAGGCCTTCGAGTCTGTGCCCTCTCCGGTCACTCCTAGTTGCAACTTCAAAAGCTCGAAGCAGGTCGCAGCCTTTACTCCTTGCTAAAGAGTTTGAGACTATCCAACTCCTGGTCCAGAACGCATGAAGCTCAATATAATTAAGAACAGAATGGCATTCATACTCACTGTACCTGAACCATTCATTGTGTTCATTTTAAATAATCCGACCCACAAACTCTCACGAGGGCCTCGAAACCACAGCCAACCTCAATATTCAGCAAGAGAACAGCTAAATGTCTAAAGAGACAAATAGTGAACTCTGCGAGTCTACTGATTCCCGTGGAAATATGTGGATTATCCAGATGGCTTCTACTAGCCTTTAAGGGGCCTGGCCTCCCTTTTACCTCGCAAAACACCAGTCTAGATGGAATAGTAGGCTCCAAAAAGACTATCATGTGCCCCCGGGGTTGGGGAGGGGGGGTCATACGGTCAATTTCATTGGATGAAACCCAAATGCGTTAATTTATTTTGGTTAGATAATCGCTTAATAGAAAATTAGCCAGTTTAGTTGATTCAGTTTTTCAAATACTTAATTCACAAACTCGAATGCAAACAAAAACAATTCTAAAACGAGTTGAACTTTATAAGCCTGAAGATAAAGATCTTTACGCAAAATATTGGACAAAGTGCCTCTAATAATGTCCAGTTTTTGCGAATGTCGACGAGTTAATGTTCGAAGCTCACTCTGAACACTTTTCTGCATCACTACGGCCAGCAATAATACCGCGAGTCTCAATTGTAATGATTAAATTATGTAATTATGATTAAATTATGTACAGGGGCCTTAGAAGAAGAGTGATTACGAGGAAAAGCTCCTCGAATTTTACAAAATTTTGTAGTGTAATTTTCACCATTTTGATATTAAATTTTCATAACTAAACTAATTAAATTCTTTGCTCTAGAGTGTAGGGTTCCTTGCGTAAAATGTTCTAACTTCTTATTAAATAAATGTCAAAGGATGATACTTAATTCTTGACATTCAATCATTTATCAAATTTTATCACCCAGTTTAAGCCACTTTCCAATAGAAATAGTTCAAAAATATTAAATTAAATTTCATCATCTTACTTGCTATTTTGATTTATATCATATATGATTCAGGCTTCTTACTGCAAACTATATTATTAGCCTTCTGCTTGCAGTTTTTTTGCTTTTCAAAGATGTAACTATTATAGCTTTCTCAATTTCAGACTAAAAAGCTGATTTAAAAAGATATCAAAAAGATATCTTTATCTTCTCTAACAGTACTTTCTTAGTATCTGCACTTACCTTATCTAGTTTCTAATATCTTTCGAGTATTCTTCTTCTTTGTAGAATAAGAATAGAAAAAGAATTCATGCAGAGAGAGAGATGAGGCTTTTATGAAATATTTAACAGATTTTGTACTTTCGGGCATGTGTCTATGTGATCTATCAATTATAATTTTATGTTCATTTGAGTGTGTGCTCAGTTTTGCATGGCAACTTCGAATATAAAGAAACAAATATAAAATATATGTTTGACTTGGCTTTGTTTGCTATCGCTCTTTCAATTTCTATCTATTGTCATTTTAAACAATGATTTATTTTAAACTGTTTTTTTTGTTGTTCAATAGAACAAAGAATTGAAGAAATCTGTCAATTTTTTATATTCTCCTTCTTCACACATCTATTTAATTTTTTTCCCCTTTAACATTTTCTTTCTTTTTTGGCTTCGATTGAGTGTTGGGTGTGATGCATGATGTTTGATGTTATTTATTTATGCTTCAGTTATTGTTGCTTATTGCTACTGCCAACACAATTGATTTATTGTATTTCTTGACTTTTTGTTATATTCTTTTCCTAATTTTAACAGATGACGTCTGTATGTAAAATTACAAAAGAAATTCTCATTTTCTAATGGTAGTGGTCGCAAAATTGGTGATAAAATTATGCTCAGCCATGCAAGTGAATTTTTTCTGTACAAAAATATTTTATTATTAATAAAGGATAAGATAATCGAATTCGAATGTAATACTCTTATTACAACTCCACTAGAGCAACGTAAATAGCTAAAAGATCACTAGTGAAAAGAGAAAAAATGTTCAATTCAATATCAGAGAAAAAAAAACACTGAAGACGGCACATAGCCGAAATCGCTCTATTTATAACCTAATTTAGACGCGGGATGACGTAAAATAATAGCCAATCAAAGAACGCATAAAAAAATATTTATAAAGTCAACCACCACAAAGATAATGAGAAATAGGAATAGAAAAAAGTAACAAGGATATTGGCATTTGCATAAAAAAGTCAGTAGATAAAGACAGCGACATAGACACGTGCTAGTAGCTACAATCTATATATCATTAGTCATAGACCAAAATGTTGACGTTGATATTTTATGAGCCACTGTTTACATTATTATCATAGACATTAACATAGACTCAAATTAGACATAAGCTTTGACATTAACACAATGTTTAACATAAATGTTGCGCTGCTTTATAACAAGTATAAATTAAACACAACCTTAAAAAGTGTCTTCACAACGCAACTCTTATTTCAAGCCGTAACAAAGACTTTGAAAAATTAAGAATTAGCGGTTGATGGCTTTGCAGTTTAATTTCTAAAGACAAATAATTTTTTTTTCTTTAGGAAAGCAATTGAGAAGATATGACACAGGTGGTGAAAGTAGAAGGATAGTTACGGAAATTAACTGCCGTATAAGGCAGCACAGTGACCACTGACCATCCCTTCATCACTGAGTAGCACCACCGACAGTTAATTTTTATTTTTGTAGTGAAAAAAACCAAGGTCTTTGTTGGGAATCGAACCCACAACCCTCATTCTTATAAGCTACTACACTATCTACTAGTCTACAGGGGCACCATTTCTGTTGTCCTCTATAAAAGTATTCCAAAAGAAACTGCGTCTCAAGGACAACTTTTGTGGCTCACTTTCTTTTATCTTTCGAACAAAATACGACTAAATTTTAAATAGTAAAACAGAAATAATAAAAAAAAACATTGAATTAAAAAATGTTACGAACAGAAATTACTTGTCAGCAAAAAAGTAAACGAAACAATCCACCTTACATTTTACAAACTGCGTAGTGTTCTAATAAATCTTATACACGCAAGATCACAACAATATGCCTATAAGAAATTCTACGAAATAAGATAAATAACAGAAAAGTAAAAGAACTAACATAGAACAAAAACAATATTTTAAAGCTAAGCAGGCGTCTACACTGAATGATAATAACAACAACAATATGGGGTGATGTTTAAGTAGAATATTCTTGTATATGCCAGAACCGCTCAAAACAGCTAAATTTATAAGCACCACTTGCTGGGCAAATGAATGAAATCATGTTGAAACGTCGTTTAGTAAAAACAACAAAGTTAGTATCGCGTTAAATTTGTGTGTAATGAAAATAAATAAATTGTTTAATCCAAGTTGAAACTCTAAAGGGCTTTTGCAGTAAACTAACTCAATATAACAAAACGTCTTTTGAAGGGAATAAACGTAACAATACATTATTCAAAATATTGTCCATCTTTAGCCACCACTTTTTTCCAACTTTCTTGTATCCATATTCATGCCAAAAGAATTGCTCTGGGTTTGAGGTAGAATTAATCAAGCCAATTTCTGATACCCTGTTATAGCAAGAGCGTTTTGCATCGGTGGAAACAAAGGTGCAAGTACTTGGCTATAAGACGGGTAAGTCACCGTTTTCCAAATTTGGCCATGCCTTGTCATGATGAAAAATTATGGCTCCATGGGTGGTCGAATATGCTGGTCGTTTTTTGTTGATTCGTTGATTGCTCTCTGCAAAGAATCAATCATATCCCCTGTGATCGTTTCACTACATCTCATAATACAAAACACTTTTCTGATCTGCCAAATTAGAGCATTATCTTGGCCTCATTGATGTTCGGTATTGATTTAGATGGTTGTCCGGCTTTTACATATAACTCTTTGTGCTTAAGGTAATCGTAATATACGCAATTTTAATCACCGGTAACTGTGCAAACATCATTTATTACATGCAAGATCGTCTTCCAACGTCTCTCGGCTTCAATGCGTATGCGACCAAATTTCCTTGCTTTTGAATGTATGTGAATGGCTTGCTAATATCACCAAAAGTTATTTTATAACAACTAAACGTTTCTCCCATCTAACGATAAGCAAGAAAGTATTCTTGGAACAAATATTAGCTGAGCTTCTAATATTTGTATTCTAATTTAAGTCGAACAATTTGCCACTAGTCCCTTACTATTTTATGCATCTTTCGTATCGCATTTCAGACACTTGTTACCAGTTCTTATAATTTTACTTTGAAAAAATTAGTGTAACAAATAAGTCTACCTCTCTTGTGGCCTTAATTTAAAAATAACTGAAGACCTTGCATATAAAATAATGCTGAAAAAAAGGAAGCTTTATTGATTGAAAAATGACAAGAAATTTCTGGCGTATATTATTGACATGACATGTAAAGATACTGTTTCCATTGTGGTTATTATACATTCTTCATACTTTTGTTACTTTATACTTTTTATACTTTTTGTTTGCTCTCTCTCTGTCTCTCTCTGTTTTCTTGTTTCCAGTAATAAATGTAAAGATAACGAATTCCCAAATCAACTTTTGTATTCGCATAAAATAAATGTGAGTGTATGCGTGACATATTACGTTTTAATGACGAACAAGGAAATTGTGTGTATGAAAACAAATACACCTACTTCTAAAAAGTGTTTGTTTGTTTGTTTGTTTATGTGTATAAAATAATATTAAGCGGCTTCATTTTACACAAAGTGTTTTATTGTGTATCATCACTCCTTTATGTTCCTGCATTATGAAGGGAACTAAAAAAAAGTATGGCTGTACTTAATTTTGAAATTTAAAATAAAATTGCTTCATTTTTTATTAAATTATAAATTCACATTGTTATGGGTTCTTCCTTGATATTTTTAAAATTTTTTATGTGGGTCATTTGCTGTCATATTTAGAGTTTTTCCTGTGGTTAGCAGTTGAAGAAAAGAGCATCAAATTCTTTTTCTATAGCGATGCTTACATTTCCTTTTGTCTTAAAATAGCGGGTTTTGTTCGAAACCCAATATACCTTTTTGCAAAATTGAGGAAAACTTTTGTTAGTTTAGTTGCAGTATAAAATAGAAGTCAGAAATAGTAATTTAAAATAGACAGTAAATAGATCCCACGGTTATGGATAAGGACATAAATCTAAGACTAAAGTCTGAAATGCTGATGAAGGTAAATCAACTTGCAGTTTAAAATTTATATAGATATTGAGATATTGACATAAATTGAGACATAGATTTCGATAGGGATATTTGCATAGTTATTTACACATATATTAACATTGATATTTACATTAATATGGTCTTGAAAACCCACACACTACAACACACACACACACGCAGAAGGATATGTCTTATTTATCAGTTTACACATTTAATCAATCGAAACATTCAAAAACAGCAACTATTCCATTAACAGGGGTTTTATACATTGAAACAAACATTTGTGTAAATGTAGCTCAAAAAATTTGATACTGACATTTAACATTGACTCACACTTTACATTATTGAATATTAAATTATAAATTTAAATTCTATATAATAAAATTGACAAATATAGGCAGGCGTCTTAACGCCTTTTTTGACTTCGCCATTAATGTCTTTGCATTTGTTATTATTATTATTATTATTATTTTTGAGTATTACTTTTTCCCATTATCCATTTTTACAGTTGTAAAATATTGATGTTGACAAGTATTGAAATTGAAATATGTTTTTATTTTACTACCCACATCATTGTAATCAATCTTGTGATTAGTTTACATCACAACATAACTTAAGATAAGATCTGTGTTATTTTGCTAAAATGCGTGGCGTTTTTTTTAATAAAAAATAATAAACATTTTGATTTAAAAATAAGTCGTATTTTCTTAACGTCGTCATAAGAAATAATATAAATATAAAATAATGTAATTTATTAAGTTATATTTTTTTTTTGTTTTTGTATTTATTTTTTTAAAGAAACCTTTTGAAATCGCATTGTCAGTTACTTTAATGTTGAGGAAATGAGCACTCACGAACTTTCAGCTACATACATAATTGCATTTTTAAGTATAAATTATTTTCCCTAAAGGAAAATATAAAAGTTTATTTTTTAAATTTTCACGCATTTACATCCATACATATTTTTTTTGTACTAGGAAAATTGTTTCCGAAAGATCCTGGTAGTTACAGAAGTTGGAGACTTAAGCAGGCTAAAACAATCTGACTTCACTATTCCCTAGTCCTTACAATACCATCTCAAAAGTATTTTCGGAGTAGCTTTATAACCATAACAAACTTTGATTTTTTCAACGGATCTCCTACAGAAAAATCTTAACATATTCTAGTAATAACAACAGAATCTTTGTTATGTTGCCTACACATATATTTCTTCCTAATAAGTTTTGCAGGTTCACGCGAGTTATGTGACTTTAAATAAAACCGTTTAAATTTAAATTCAGCATTATTGTTTAACGATTAATGGCTTAAGAATATATACAATATAATATAATATAATAAAGTAATGAGAACGAGAAACAGAGAGTAATTAAAATATGTCTTAAGAAGAAAATAGGAGAATTAAAACTAATCAAATGTTGTCAATTCTCGTCACATTACTCGCGTTCTGATAGAAAACGTGGACAAACCTAAAACACATTTTTGAGACCTTCTATGCTCTAACCACAACACAGGCAAAAAGGGAGAGAATTATCAAATCCGAAGCGAAATAAATACGATCGAAAACTGGCTTGCCCACCTAGACAGTGAAAGTTTAAACTACCATGTTACTTGTTAAACTACACATTTATATTATCTTTTAGCGCAAAAGGCTATCTGCTATTGGTAGTCAATATCCATCTTAACTGCCACTCAATCATGTTGTTTTCTCTCGCTTTTGTTATATCGTTACGATCTACAAAAGAGTCGCTGTGCCTTAAATTGCGTTTTCTTCTCTCCTGTCATTATGTCAATCGATATCATCGTTGTAATTACTAAAGCAGCATTATCACATACAGTCTGTATGCACACCACATCTGTAGTACCGTCAGTCTGTATGCAGAACTAATATTCTTGCAGTTTGTTCTGAGCAAGGTAGATTCTGGTCATATTGGAGATGTATAGAAGACTATACGGTTGACCAGCTCCGTTCGATTTTTCCTTCTTAGGTACTTGGGACCCCTCATGTTCTGTGTTTATATTAAATGTCTTATCCATTAAATAATCGAGATGTACTTTATATGATAGACGATTATCAGTAATAACATCTAAATATTAAAGGCAACCTTTAATCCTTATCACACAGTGTCCAATTTGTAGCTTCATGAATTTCACAATTTTATGACTGGTAACTAATACAGCCTGTGTTTTATGCTCAGCTAGAGAAAGATCCATTGGTCTAAGGTATGATTTAAGCCACTGAATACTACTCTCTGAAACTGTTTTGGCTTTAGCGAAAGCTTTCGCCACAAGCACTATTCATCGCAAGACCGACAATTTTTACTTTGTTCTGAAGATTTAGTCTCAAGACGCCACCATGCATTAAGCTCCGCAATACAGGTCCCGAACCATGTGTTTTTTATGTTTCTGTTACTTCATAATAGCATTTCTCCATCGGTTTTATATGTGAGTACTCTCTCTTACGAAAAGAGTCTTTAGTAATCGTCACAAGGTACGCTGGAGTATTTTGCCACAGCAGGTCATTTACAATATTCTCCCAGATTGCTGTATTTAGCACGTTTGTTGCATCACAAGTGCCCCTATAGGCTAGTAGGTAGTGTAATAGCTTACAAGACTAGAGGTTGTGGGTTCGATTCCCAACAAAGAGCTTGGTTTTTCACTACAAAAATAAAAATTGACTGTCGGTGGGGCTGCTCAGTGATGACGACATCGTCACTGGTCACTGTGCTGTCTTATACGACAGTTAATTTCCGTAAAAATCCTTCTACTTTCACCACCTGTCTTATCTCTTCTCTATCCCTTTCCTAAAGAATGTAGCACGGTACTTGACTAAATAGGCATTGTTGCCTGAAGTGCTACTTCTCTTTCAAAAAAAAAGTAAATGGGAGCCTTGTAACCTTCAATATATATCCCTTTTTATCTACTGTTGGTTTCTTCCGAAAACCGCATTACATTTTGGACAGGTTCTCTGTACTTTGACAACTCAGCCGACTCAGTATACTCCTTAAGCCTATTACAAACAACTCCTTCTAGTAGTTTCCCACAGGTATCCATCATATAAAGAGTCTATACGATAACGGATCTTCTAACGGCTTCTTATCCTTGGGTAAAAGCACAAGTTTTTGTGATTTTTTGCAAATTGATGGAGAACTTTCATGTGGTAGACATGAGCTTACCAACAACAGAAACTGATCAGTGCAGCTCTTTACTTTCTTTGCCCAATATTCGAGATGCCATCAAGTCCAGGCCATTTTTGTCTTCAAATTTTGAGACAAAATGTTGTAACTCCATGTCGTTTAAGCCTGCTGTGGAAACAAATGTGTCACTATTCCATTGAGGATTATAGGGCGAAGGCGTATTTAAATTTTTTAGATTTTACCTCACAAATTTATATGTCAGCGCTAAAGCGTTTTTATTTTTATTATTACAGATATCCAAGAATTCTATGTATGATATAATTATAATTCTATATTTTATTCTATGATATAAGTTGTTGCTAATTCTTCCGCGAAACCTTACGTAGCGTCGTCTGGCTCGAATACATTGACATTACACGATTGAGATATAATTTGGTCAGTAATATTTTTAGAGGTGTTACTTAACTCTAAGTTCTCTGTTATTACAGGCAACATTGGCTAATCAAAGTTATTGATTATGCAGCCGGTCAGTGACGTCTGGCTACTGTAGTGGGTATAGGCATATTATTCTCTATGTTCTTAGTTATGTGATCACTGTGAGTATAAATGTCACTTTTCTGCCATATTATCCGGTTGCATACATACAAACCTATACATATATATATGTTTTTGAACTAATGTTAAAGGTATTACTTCACATTTTTGGAGAATTTATATTTTGGTCCAAGTTCTGTTTTCTAGCTAAATAATATTCAAACTTACTTCAACAACAAACATTTTGCTAAATTGCTTTCGTCAATGCTATTCCAATAGTATGGTTGGCTATAGAAAAATCGTAATGTGTATGTTTATTTTAAGTTTTCATTATTTCTTTAATTTTTAACTACTTTAGAAATATGATAGAACACTGAATTATATATTTAATTAGTTGAAAGTTACAGGAAATAGTAAGTGATAATGACAATTTATATGCATAACTAGTCACAAAAAAAAAATGCAGTAGTCAGTAAATTTATACTGATACTGTTTTCTAATTTTCATTGTCAGTAAACTATTACTAATTATTAAATATGCATTATCAGTAAATTCTTACTTATTACTTACACATTACATTTTGAGGAAATATAAATTTTTACTTTCACGTTATTTATTTACCTTAAAGTAAAAATATGTGTACTAAATGATATATTTATTACAACATAAATGATTAGGTATTTTCAGTACAATTTAACGATTACGGAATTCTTTCACTTGTTAAAAAAATTTACTGAGTACAGACCCGTTTAGCAATATTATTTTTTACTTCAGTTTTAATGGTATTGCAAGATCACCATTTTTATTTTAAGTAGTACAAATCTTGCTTTTTTGGTACTTTATATTGTTCTTGTTGTGTCGTTTTTTCCATTAAAATGTTGTATAATAAAAGCACAACAATTGTCAGGAAATCATTAAAATTTAATTTAAATGCAAATAAGTTTTTTATTTATATGAGCGGTTGTACAATCGTCAGATAATATTTTAAATTTACACAAATAAACAACAACTAAAATGTATAAATAACGAAGGAAAAAAAAATAATAAAACAAAATTAATAAATTAAAAAAGCCGGCATTCACACACACACAAACCAAACAGTATTGGTTTTTAAATTGTTATTTAACGTGCTATGAATTGCACGCTTAATAAATAACATCAGTTAACAAAACTTAAAACAAAAATACTCACAACGAATTAAAATATTTTCTTTTTACTGACATTACATATATACCCATAGAAATCTGATTCGATTTCGATTTTTTTGAGCAGGAAGATGATGCTTATAACTGGATCCTATTAAAAGAAAACAGGTTTGCAGTTTACAAAATTGTGGACACCCGTATAAAAGTTTAACCAAGATGATATCAGTATAACTTCTAATAACAGAAAACAAAAAAAAATTTAATTTTTTAATTAAGAGATACCGCCTTAGGTGCAGTAATAAGATTTATATGGCCTCTTTGAAGCAGTGCTGTCGAATGCTAGCATGTGTATGCCTCATGTGTATTGTAACAGAATCAAACAATTGTTTTTATTTCGCCAGTATTCCGGCTTAAAAGTTGGTTTGCAGCAAATATTATCGATAGCTGTTAATGTGAATTATTTAGAATGACATATAATGCCTCATAAACAATTTAATTAGTATTAATTTGTTTGAATTTGTTGCGCCAGTAAATAAAATACTGTCGTCATTATATTTCGACTTTGCTGGCTGTATATACTTGTTGTTATGGCACTTATACTGTAGCGTGCCAGTTAAGATATGTGAAAATATATCTTAATGCTATTATTATTGTAATAGCTAAATTGTTTATTGTAAACTGAAAGCCTTTTTGTTCTGTGGGAAAATCTATTTCTTTGCAAAAATGCAACATCAGCGTCTAATGAATTTGTTGACAATTTTCGTGGGAACGAAATTGCATTTGCAACATAATTAAAAATCAAATTTAATATATAACTAATTCTTGCTTATTAAAAGAGAACAGAAAGTAATAGACAGTGATCGTGTTAAGAACTTAAGAATAATAAAGAACAAATAAAAAGATATTATTTTAAAATAAAAAATAAATTTTTTTTAAATAAATTAACAAAGACAATTTAATTTGCATGCATAGTTACTTGTACCGGTACAGTGGAGTAAGAATTGATTGTTGTGATTGTCTATGCAATCATAATTAGATTCCATTGTCATTATTATCCGTCTTTGCTGGCTGTTTGTGAAGACATCATTCTCAATCCGTGTTTTGATCTACACTGTACAGTAAGCTAGAAATTAAAAGCTAACTCCACAGGTGATATAGTTTTTTTTCTTAATCTTTCAAACCGTTATTTTATCACTATTGAAATTTACAATTTTTATTTCACATTCGATGATCGTCTGCTTATCTGTCTATTTTATATTTTAACTTTTGCAAAAATTTTCTTTAATGATAATTTAATATTTTATATATTTATACGATGTATTATTTTTTGTGTTGTGTACACTTCCACATGTTTTTTACAAACAGTTTTAATTTAATGAATTTTTTTTTGGTCTTTTAAAACCTTTTGCATAAATTAGAACACGACCATCGACGGCAAATCAATAAATTTCTAAACATATTTTTTTTGTTTATTAGTATCCTCTTTCTAATGTATGTATTATTTTAAATGTTATCCTATATAACGATACATTTATATTGAAAACAAATTGTGATGGGATTTTCAAACCACAATTCAATTCTTTATGATAATTTCTTATTATTATTAATGGTGAAAATGTTTGCCTTTTTTGTTTTAACTTTTATTATTATGCAAATGGATTTAATGAAGCTATAAATTTAAACAGGAAACCGGAAATAAAATATTATTATTTCATTATAAAATTTTTCTACAATTAAAGCTAATTGAATTCTTGCTTCTATTATTATTAAAGTTTGTAGCAAAAAGAATAAAGGAAGAACGATAAAAGAAAAGTTTTCATAAAATATAAATTAAATGCCTTCCATAACATTCAATATCGCAAAAGTTTCTTGTTTTATAACTAAAATAAGAACATGTTTTTTTATTATAATTTATTAATGACAAACTAAGAATTAGAAGCTTAAATAACTAGTGATTTATAACAAGAATTTCATGTAGCACTCCAATAAAGCAAAATTCCATAACATACAAATCTCTTATTTCATATTAAAGAAAAAACACAGTTCTTTTGAAAAATCCTGTCACAAGCCAAAAAGGAAAAAATGCTTATTAATTAAATAGTACTGTTCCCACTAGTAAATAAAAATGCTGTTGCCACTTCTTGTGACTATTTGCTGGTATCCCTAAGTGGGTGAGGGAGCTGTTGGCTGGAAGGTACAGCAAACAAAAAAAATTTTTTTTTATTTGATATCTTTGGCAAAGTTTTATCATTTTTATATGCTTTTATTCTCAGAATTCGCAATTTTTTGAAGGTATTTTAGTTAAAATAAATTATAATTATTTTTGGCTTTTTCACGTTTTGAATTCGGCAATTTTTTTTTCAATTAGTTGCATTCTAATGTTAAATCAAAATTTCCAAACAGCTACATACTTAATGTGAGTTACAAATTTTCTAAATTTTAAGTGTCAGGACTGTGCCGACTGCTTAAT